>JBBBDQ010001248.1:710000-1135000 GCA_037127315.1 Ascarosepion bandense | reverse complement strand
TGACAAGTCTTACAATCTAAAAAATTAAATAAATTCTTAGAACCTGAAAATATTTTCTGGCTTTAAATAACCTGCAATGGGTAAAGCTGTAAAAAATCAATCGTCCTTAAAATTTGATAAAATTAAAATAATACAGATAAAACAATATAACATTTTTAATAAACTAGTATTCTATAGTTTCAAGCAAAGAACTATGAATTTCTAATAGCAGTTTATTTCAAATCTTGAAACATTCAAAAGAAACATTTTTTCAATTTTTAAACAAAAATTGAATCCTAACATGTTTTAATCTGCTGACAATAAAATTGCTGATTAAGTTTTTAATTTATCAATTTATTTGACTTTTTGTTTTTCAAAACAAAATATTTTGCATATTAGGTTGGCCAAAAAGTTTGTTTTAACAAAATTTGTATTATAACAGCTGTCATACCAATATGCATTCGAAAAGATTTTATTAAAACTTTATTTACTGATTTTAAAAAAGCAAAAAAAAAAAAATGTTGATGTGGTGGGAAGCAACATTTTGAGCATTTCATACTTTTTTTTTTTAATTTTAAGAAGTTAAAACAATGTATCTTTGAATTTCAAATTAATTTTTACAAAGATTTGTACCCTGGTTGAAAGTGAGCAAATGAAGGGAACCATTATAGACTGCTAGAAATAGTCAACATACTCAAGCATCAAAATTTGATTGTACCAGCTCGATTATGTTAGTCAATTTAAAGTATGGCATCTGCATAAATTAAACAAAAGAAGCCCAATGAACCATATTACATTGTATAATTTACTACTTAAATTTTTTTTAACAGATTATTTTGATGGGTGATAAAAAATAGAATGTATGTTATTTATTTTGATCTTTTACAAAATTGACTTAATAGAAATTTTCTGGAAGCAAGATGAAGTTTGCAGTAGCTACAGTTATAAAGTTGTCTTAAATATATCTGAAGATAGTGGAACAGAATAAGTCAAATACTGAAGAGATAATTTTTTTTTATTTTTGCTTAATAAAACAGACATTTTGATAGGTACCTCCTAATTTTCAATACTTAAGGTTTAAAATGAATTTTTAAAAATGAAAAACCACTCTTGAAGCTTTTTTTTTTTTTTTTTTTTTTTTTTTAAATTAATTGAAAGCTAAATAATAAAATTTATTTCCAATAAGCAAAATACTCTGGTGTATTTCAAGTAGAAATGATGTTGATTAGAATATTTGTTCTTTTTTTACTTTCAGTAAATTAAAAATTGCCAATATGACACATTTGTAAACAAAAAACAAATCCTGCAAAAATGAAATATATATTTGATATGTTATTTGAGCAAATTTAAAGTTAAATTAATCTGATTTGAAACAAATATTACTTTTAGCATAAAACATATACAAGGATTTCTTAACCACAAGGTCATGTTTTTCTGACATGTTTGATTTATTGACAGACTAACATGTTGTAAAGCTTAGTAGGGCAGAATTGACATAAATTTACAAATTATAAGTGAACACTTTATGGGTTTTAAGAGGAGGAAAACTTTTTAAAAAATCAATGTTTATAAGCTAAAAAAAAATAAACAATTCTAAAATTTCATTATTAATTGAAATTTTTTTTTGACAGTGTCTTTAATAAATCTTAAAATTAAATTAAAAGCTTTTCTCATTAAATGTCAGTTTTATTGCATTGTTTTATGATTCAGCAGATTTTTGAGAAAGAAGTAGTAGCTTGAAAAAAACAATTTACATTTTTCAAGAAGTTCTGCTTTTAACTAAAAAATAATTTTTGAATGAAAATTTAATTTCTCTTAATTTCATGAAATTAAATAGGGTAGGGTAAAATCTTAAAACTAAAAAATTAAGTGTATTTTTACCAAGATTTTCTAAAAAAAAATTGCATTCATTTGTGAATAAGTCCTGAAAGTTTTATTAAAATCTAATAATTTGATTTTTGCAAGAATTTCTAAAAGCACTAATCATAAATATTACATCAACTGCTGATGCAAAAAAAAAAAAAGTTAAAAAAAATTTTGAATGTACTTGAAAAGATTCAAAAATTTAATTTAAAAAAATACTTTGGTCTTTATAATGTTTTGATGACAAAACTTTAATGTTTGAATCCTATTTTCATCATGATATGCTGTTCTTTTCAATAAAAAAAAGTGGAGGTAGCTACATTTTGGCTAACCTACTGAAATGTGCAGTGTAGTGATATATAATAATCTACATACTACTCCGATTTGTCAAAGTTATTTTCAGTATGAATAAAACCTAGTGAAATAATTCCAACAATGGGAAGGAAATGTTTCAGCAGAATAGTTCCTACCCACATGATGGCCATGCTACTCAACATATTTTACAAGATATTCCATAACTTCTATGGTTGGTGGCATGATCACCAAATTGTACCTATTTTGTGTGTGTGTGATATATTTTTGACAATGTCTGACATTTAATTAACCCAACTATAACTTTTGCTGCATTGTTTCACTAGATGTAAAGGGCATGGAATAATGTATCACAAAGATGCTGTTCACCATCTATATAATTGCATGCATGCAAAAGTACAGTCCAGTGTTAGCACCCGAGGGGGATATGTAGTGCATCAATGTGGGGTTTGATTCGCCTTTTTATTTCCTAATGTGTGTTTACTGATCTGTATTTATAATCCTCTATCATAATCCAGTAACATTTTGTTTAAAATAAATTGTTCATCAGACATTCAGCATGTTACAATTTTATTTTTGTCAGTGCATGTATAAGTAACTCTCTTCAGTTCATCCCACTTAATTATAATTAAGATTAAACAAAGTTCCTGTTTTATGACCTGCAAAATATATTTTATATTCTGTTGTAGGACTTTTTTTTTTTAAGTTACTCATTTTCAGGCACAAACTGCTTACCAATGTATTACTCAACATATGTTTGCACTCACTCCACACCTTATAAGGGAGGGAAACTTTTTTTTTTTTTATATTAAAAGATTTTCACATTTCTCTTTTACACTGAAAATATCAAGAACATTTTTGCTACGTGTCTAGCAACTTAACTCAAATTTCTATTACAAGATTAGCATTTCAGTCTTTGGTATTTTTTGTCTAATCAGCAGGTTTTTGTTGTTTTTATACATTCCGCTCTAAGCTGGCATGCAAATCTAAGAAATTTAAGAACTTTGCTTATTTTATTCATTTTGCCATGTTTAATGACTTGGCTTTCTTAGTAATTTTGTTAAATTTGTTCTTCCTTTTGAATAAATCACTTTGTTTATTAGTGTAAAGTTTTCTTATGACATGAAAATTGAATGATAGCTTTATATCTTGCATGTATGCCTGGTTAGATTTTGTTAAGTCAGTAGTAGAATGTAAATTTACTGATAAACTAATTCTTGTTTTGGTTTCTTTTGATAAATTCATTTCTTTTATTCTATTGTAGTATGTATTAAACTTGGGGTGGGGGTTAATCTTATGAAGCAATGGAACTAAAATTCTTAAGTTTGTTTACAATTGAGACACTGGCTTAATATAAATAAATGAATAAGAATTACTTACACCCAAAATAAATGTAATTGACAAAATTACTGTAGGTTCCAATCCAAGAGAGAGATTACTTGATGTATGTTTTTACTGCTGACTGAAAAGCAGCTTTATTCACGTGTATTTCATGAAAAAAGTATTTTTCTGATTTTTGTGTTGAATTTAATGTGCAAATTCTTCATATAGTAATAAAATGGCTGAAGTTAAAAATGAATTATGTTTCATTTTGTCCCCAGCCTTTTCAGAAATTACTGGAAGTTTTCAACTCAGTTCCCAAATGATCATGATTAAAAATAGATTGAAATTCATTGATGGAATTTTATTTCTGTCTTGGTATATGTGCATGAAAAGGAATATGTTAATGACAAATCCAGAGTATTAGACTGAAGGCCATAAAGTTCAGGCTTCATTTTCTATAATCAGCTTCAAGGAAACTAGTAAAAAAAAGGCACTTAATATAAAATTTCCAATTTATATAACCAATGCCGCAAGGATCACACCAAAAGTAGTGCCTATTTCATGTTAGCTTATGTTATAAGTAGATTATTGGCTGTGACAGGAGAGATTAACTCTTATTAAATATCGGTTTTTTTTTGTTTTTTTTTTTTTTTTGTGATGATAGGGAAGGTACCTGAAATCTGACATGAAAGTGTACAAAGCAAAGGTTAGACACAATCCTTCCACTTAGAGAATATCATCTATTGACATTAATCAAAACTTACTGAATGTTTATTGAAATGAAACAGTGAATGTAAACACAGGTAGTGGGTAATGTTTCACCAGTAACGAAAGTAATGTGTAGGGTGCCTCTGCTGATTCAAATATTTTACAAGCATAGCACACTATTAGAAAAATGCATATCTATTGGTGGTTACTGTGTATAGTGGAAGATGGTAGTGTTTTGTTACTAAAATACCCAATGATGATATTATTCTCCTTGTATCTGTTGTAATCTTTGAAAATAAAATGGCAGATTTTCTTTTTAAAATATCTTAAAAACTAAATACTAAAGTTTTAATAACATGCAATAATTTTTTTTTTTAAATAGAGCATTAAAACTTGGATTTAAAATATAGACTTCAATTTGGGTGGGTCTCTTGCAGTTTCATGGCATATCAATTTATATAGTGCTTGATTATTTACAGGGTGTGTCATGCCTTCTCAATATCAAACTTAAAAGTTTCCTTCCGTGTTGGAAAATACAAAGCACTTTCTCTTTGAGGCTAAAATGTTTTCAGAAATTCTGTTGGACATAGCATTGCTGTTTGTAGTGTAAATTTTTGAAGATCAAATATTAATATTTTAAAAACATGTTTGATAAGTTATTCAGTTTGGAATATTGAACCATGTTTTTGTTTTGACTACAAAATTTGTGGCATCTATGGTTGAAATGCACAGAAGATAAAAAATATAACAATTGGTGGACATATTAGAGATATTGACTCAGATATGAAATTGCCCTTTGGTAAGAGATCAACAAATATAATGAATCTTACCCATGGGACCCTATTAAAGAGACTCTTGTCCAATCATCACTAATTGGTATGATCAACCTTTTAACAAAAGAAGTCTTGTTCATCTGAGGAGAGAAATTAATAATGATTCTTTTTGTGTTATCAGAACTATTGTTCTTTTGTATATGGACAGAATGTTAATATTTGCCTCCAAGCTATTTGAAAGGATCAAGAGGAAGAACAATCAAAGTTTGTTTCTTCTGTCCTTAGATTTTTTTTCAATGATTGAAGCAGTCAAGGGTTATATATATATATATATATATATATATATGGACACATTTTTAGTTTAGGCCTTGTACATATTGACAGGGAGATAGTAACATGATAGTTTCCACTTTCCCCCGTGATCCCTGCCCCCATCTACATGGATTTTTGAAAATTCTTCATTCTACTCTTATTCAACCCATGTAGCACATTTATGATCTAGCTCTTCTATGCGGATGTGTACAGATTTGTTTGGTCATATGATTTCAATTAGGCCATCTTTACAATTTATGGGGGAAATGACAACAACCAACATTCTTTTTACAATCTCGGGAAATAAGCCAAACAGTTTGTATTAACTATTAGTTTTGTGTTATCTAATTCTTTATTATTTTTCAACTCTGTAACACCCTCCAACACTAAAAAAGACCCCCCCCCTCCCACATATACACTCCTGATCAAAATTTTTATGACCACTTAAAATCTTTAAAAAGAAATATTTTTTTTATGGATAGATTTTAAACTCCTACCACTTAAGGTTACCAATACTACAATCTAAAAGGTTATGGAAACAAAAAGCTATATTCCAAACATTTTATTTAGAAATTTACATTTTTATAAAATGAGACGATTTACACATGATCAAAATTATAAGACCAGAGACAAAAATTCTACGAAATTGTTCAAAAAGTGTACGAAAAGTGTATGAAAACATTCAACAACACAATGAGTTCTACCTCCACTGCTTTTGATCACTTCAAAAATTCTGTCGGGCATGCTAGAAATAAGCGTTTCCATTAAGGTGCGGGAGATGTTGCTCCAGCTTCTGAAGATGGCTTCATGAAGTTCATTTTTTTGTTGAATATTGTTTGCCATTTCGATAAACATCTCTTGTCATCCATCCCCAAACATTTTCAATTGGGTTCAAGTCTGGTGAGCATGCAGGATGTCCCAAGAGATGGATCCCATTTTCTTGTAGAAAGGTCAAGGTCCGTCTTGCAGCGTGGATTGCAGCATTATTTTGTTGGAATAACCATCCATCCACACACAAACGATGGCCTTCCATAATCAATGATGCTTTTTGTAGCATGCTAGCAGAACCAGCCGCTGTTTGACAACCCTGCATCACCTGGAGCTCCATTGTCCTCTGTAAGAAAAGGCACCCCATACCATTAGGGACCCTCCACCACTATGACGTGTGGAGAAAATTTCAGGAGGCATGTTTTTGTTATGCCAATATCGTTGGAAGCCATCAGGACCATTTAAATTGAATTTTTTCTCCTCAGAAAACAGGACTCTCTTCCACTTCCCAACGTCCCATGTTTGGCATCCACAACCAAACTTTAAGCGGTCCACCTTGTGACATGGAAGCAGCCGAGGAATTTATTTACACTTTTTATTTACCATGCCTTTTTGTCTTAAGTGTTGTCTGATGGTTACGGGACTGTAATCAGCATCTGTGACTGCCTTAATTTGACTAGAAGAAAGCCCCCCCCCCTTCATAACAACCAGTCTTATTCTCCTACTCAATGCAGGAGAAATTTTTTGGGGCCTACCAGAGGATTTTGCTTTTCCATAATTCTCACTGTTCTTTAGAAAGTTGCAAATCACAGTTTTACTGTGATTTACCTTAGCTGCGATTGCCCGCTGTGACAAACCTTGCTTATGGAATTCTAGAATTCGAGAATGCTCAACTTTGGTAAATTTGCTTGCTTTAGGCATGGTAACACCTTTACGCAGTGATTGCTAATCTCTAATTGAACTAAAAGCATTGGAATTACCATAGATCTAACAATTTATACCCCTGGTCTTATAATTTTGATCATGTGTAAATTGCCTCATTTTATAAAAATGTAAATTTCTAAATAAAATGTTTGGAATGTAGCTTTTTGTTTCCATAACCTTTTAGATTGTAGTATTAGTAACCTTAAGTGGGAGGAGTTTAAAATCTATCCATAAAAAAAAAATTCTTTTTAAAGATTTTTAAGTGGTCTTAAATTTTTGATCAGGAGTGTGTGTGTGTGTGTGTGTATATATATATATATATGGCACATCTTTAAAAAGGCTGTAGTTTGGGTAACATGGAGAAGAATGAAATCAAAGTTAACAACTCTTGAAATCTTGCAATGATCCAATCCAAAAATGACTTTAATTTTTTTTTTTATAGTTTAAAACTCTTCTGTGAATTATGCATTTTTCATGACAATGAAGAATTATGTGTATGTGAGTGTAGTATATATTTAAACACCAAAATTTTCTTTAAACAAGTTGTTCAATAATGTATGTCTGTAGAAAAAGAAAAAAATTAATGTTTTTCAATTTTCTAATAAGATTTAAATATCTGGATTCAAAAATGTAACATTTAAAAAAATGCTATGATATAGCTATCTATATTGACTTTCAGTTCCTAGTAACAGACCATTAAAAGTAGTCAAGCAAAACTTAGAACACTGTTTAACCACAATTTCCGCATTGAGTTGTGTAACAACTTATTCAAAGTTTTTTAAGAATATAATAAAAATTATAAACTTTGTTGAATTTAATTAAATACACACACACACATACACACTTTAAATGTTATTTTTAGTGGATACTTGTAGTACAAAACAAAACAGCGGTCTTCCCTGCAAAGGAGAGTGCAGGTTCGAATCTTGAGAGGGCACATTTTCTTTTAATTTTTCTTGAGTGTGTCGGCGGGTAGAAGAAATTTGTTTAAAAATAAATAAACTATCCTCTATCCATAGTTGTGATAAGAATGTTCATGAACAGAAAAGCAACATTTGTTCTAAGAAATAGGGCTCAAAACTTTGAAACACAAACATCCTCTGGAATTGGAATGAAAGCAGTGATAGCATCTACCCTGAATCTATTATAATAAAAATTCAGAATTTACAGTTAGTAAATATTTAACATCTCCAATATCTCGGTACATGGATCAGTTATAACAAAGTTAGTATAGGAGAAAGAAATTCAACTTAGAATAGGATAGGCTCAGTTGTTTTACCAATGCTGCAACAAAAAAAAAAAAAGCCATTAACCTGAAATCTCTAGTCATGTTCTTAAATACCCAAGGCAAACTTTGATATGGATGTCATACATGGTGCTAAACTTATTTAGATAAATCAAAACTGTTGGCTGTATAGATCTGCTTTCAAATATTGATGGTTAAAAATTACTCTGAGCAAGTAAAGTCTCTAGATTTTGGCAAAGACCATTTATACTTTTTCAAAACTTGTGGACTAGCACTTACAGACAAAAAATTATACTAAATAATAGAAACCTCACTTGACTTTCAGGGACAGCTAAAAATGGATATCACGTAACTCAAGAAAATGATAGAATGAAGATGTGGGCATTTTACATGACTTCAAACAAAAGGTTAGGAAGGAAGCCACTATCAATATTGGAAAGAGTGATAAATTACTGGGCTTGAGAAATCTATTCCAATTTTGAGAGAAAGATTTTATAAATTTCAACCAAAAATAGTACTGGCTGCTCAGTCAATGAATGCTACTTGTTTCCTTAAGGAAAATGGCTAATGTTATCAGGTACTGTAATGGATAATTTCAAGGGAATAAGGATATTTACTTTCTGGAAGGTAGAAAAAAATAAATTTAAAATGTACACTTTATCTGAAGGAAGATGCATTTATCAGTATTTAATAAGGGAATTGATAATTTGTCGTAACATATTATTGAATGTGTAAATAATTTCTTTAAAAGTTCTGTAATTAGAGCAATTTTAATATTGTGCATATTGAGATTATTATAAATTGGATCTCTCCATTCATACAGATTCTGCCTTGAAGTGTTCTGAAATTTTAGAAATAAAAATTAAAAAAAAAAATGTCATTTTATAATATTGAAAAAGGTTGTAAAACTTGATTATTTTGAATGATTAACTTATGAAAGCTTGTGACATCAATTGCTATATGAACTAAATCGCCTTGAAGCAATGAAAATTTTAAAATATACTTCAATCATTTATGATTTCAAGCATGGAACTTAATTTAGTATGAAACTATTATGTACAAGTTTAAAAAGCTTTAAATAGAAAATTGAAATATTTATAATACTTGACGTAATAATTTTTTCCTTTCTTTTAAATTATTCTGCCTAACAATACTCATCAATCTGGCAGATAGGTTTTTATGTAAACTACTAAGTCTCAAGGGTTTTTAGAGGTGTTTTTATTTCAGCAGAGGAAGTAATTCATCTTCTCTTTCTACTGAGAGGTTATAGTGGGTAGATGCAGGGTCATATCCAATTGTGCTATTTTATCTCATGTCAATATTCATGTTTGATTCCTTAAAACTCTTCAACCCATCTAATTTCTTTGGAACTAATTAACTTTCTTAATTGGTTCTTTTCCCACTTTTAATTTCAATAATTATAAAACAATGAAACCTTTCCCTGGGCTCTCCTCCCTCCCTCTATATCATAAAATGAGGCCTTTCTCCATTAACTCTGTTCATCAAGCACTGTCAAGCATTTTTGGGACTCTATTTGCCCTAAATGAATGGGTTGCCACCCACCTTATCATTCTTCATAAATCTGCATATGCTCAAATATATCAGATGAAGTCATCCCCATGATACTTAATAAATTTGAATTCCCCCACCAATTAAAAATTTTTAACTCATTTGAATTTTTTTTACTGGTTGCCATCCATGGCTTGAGAGCTCGGTTAGCTTTGCTATTTACCTCCCATAGCTGGGGAAAGAGATAGTTTCATACCTTTCTCAATGGTACTTGCACATAAGTAAATACTAATGAACTCAACTGGAATTTGAACATGTCTCTTTGAATTCTCATTTTGAGTCACTATCCATCGCACCACCCATATATCCTTATAAAAAAAAAAACAGTAACAACACAAAAATCCTTCCCCTGCCCATGAACATGAATTAATTTATTTCAGAACTCTGATCCAGATAATGTTCATTGTGCATTAAAGAAAGTTTATTTTTTGATTTGGATCAGTCTTGTTCTAATGTTCTTACATTTGAGTTTGATGGTTAAAGAGGATTATGGCAATGGCCATATTGTTTTGCCCCCTCCCCCCTTTTTGGGACAATTATGAACTAATTATTTCTGCCTCTTTTTTTTTTCCAGATAAGCACCATTGAACGGCTGGTATTCGATTTTCTTGGTTACATGTGGGCACCAATAATGGGCAACTTTTTTCAAATTATTTGTGTGATAGTTGGAATATTTGGTGTTTGCCAATACAGACCGTGTTTAATAGCAGTGGTAAGTTAGATTTCATAATTCTTTTAAAATTATCTTTATTTACAGTTGCTATTTTTGACTGTTATGCCCAAATTGATTTCAGGGAGACTTTGTATAACTTTTGCACTGCTAAAGCTTCTCAAAGTGGATACAAAAAACTAGATTTAAAAGATAAAAAAAGAAATATACCTTCAAAGAAAAAGCAAGATAACTTTATTAGGTTTTCATTTTTAATGGATTTTCAAGATTTAGAATGTTTTTATGTCTAATTCTGATTATTCCTTCTTGAATTCTCCTCAAACATTTATGTTGAATGGTTAGATTCAGTAATCAGAATGCTTTTCAATTACAATCCAAATGAAATGAGTACAATTAGTAGTTGTAACTCCTGTTAATGGTTTGTAGTGTCTCATTGTTAGAGTATTGCCTTGCCATTGACAGTAACATTCCTCTACTAAGTGGCCATAAGATGTCATCTGAGGAAACAAAATTGTATGTATCACCATTTTCTTTTTTTTAATTACCTTTTCACATTCCATTACTACTTATAGTACTTGGTGTACCCAAGGAATTCTCTAAGTACTGACTTGGTTTGATTCTGCTTAACTTTAGTGATCAAACAAGAGCTGGTGCTTTTAGAATGATTTGACTATAAATTATTAGTGCTAATAGACAGCAAATTTATAACCTTTCAGCCTATTTAGTGTTGACTAGACAGGAACAATTTTTATATATAAAGATTTATATAAACCAATAATGAATAATAATACTAATTCATATTACTTGAAATTATTTCCTTTTTAATTTTTTTTCTTAGCAGACATCGCTGCTTTTACATGGATGGAAATTAGTTTGAATTATAGAAAAATCCAATTGATTACTTTGAAATAGAATGTTTTCATGCTATTGTTTAACATAATGTAACAAAGATGAATATTGGCCAAGCTATGTAAATGCATTCTAATATCAGTGTATGAATATCTGTTTGCTTGAAAATATATATATATATATATATATATAGTCATCCACAAACAGATCTGTTTCACTGTATCACAGTTCATCAGTACGGTTAGACATCTGATTACTTTTATCGAGAATTGAAACCCAACCAAATTGGCATTGGTCAGTGATTCTACCTCTGAGCTTAGGATGAAATTATAAAAATGGTAGATTCCAAATCTCATTACTCCATTTTCTTGCTAATCCATTTAAATTTTCAGAATTGCTTGTCTTTTAAAAGCAAGGAGTCTTAGAAAACAGTAAAGTGGAAATATTTGTGAATTCCTGAACTCAGCCATAATGAAGAAACAATTTCTTTGAAAGAACATCATGACTTCTGGAATTTTCCTAATTACTTGGTTCGGTGAGGTGGGAACAGTTTTTCAATAATATTATTTACTGAATAATTTCAGATTTTGAGTTCAACTTTTGATTCTTAATAAATTATTGATCAAAAACATTTCCTTAATTTTTAAATAGAAAAAATATAGAATCCATTTGCTCCAGCAAATATTTGCTATAAATTAATTCTTACATTATTTACATTGTTTGGATTGTTGTTCTCATTTTTATTGCCATATTCACAACATTTCGACCTTTGCATGCCTGGGCTTCTTCAAGTGATTGAAGTTTTGAACTGAACTCTTTATTTTGATCACTGGTATATTGTTTTCGTTCCATATGCTATACCGCTTCCAGATATCTTAAAGAGTTGAGTTAAAGAAAGATAACTAAGTTATTTGTTCACCATGACTGTAGTGAAGGTATTGAATTCACAACTCTTTCTTTCAAGTTACTGAATCTAACCAACACTTTTATCCACTGGGTCATGTGTGGATAAGTGTTAGATCCAGTGACTTGACTCAGCGTTGGGAGTTCAATACTTGGCTAAAATGACTGAGAGTTAAAGAGAAATAACTGAGACATTCAAAAGTAGCATGGCATATAGAATAAGAATGGTATACCCCAGTGATCGAAATAAAGAATTTGGTTGGAAATTCTAATCACCTGAAGGCTGAAATGTACAATTGCCAAAACGTTTTGAATATGGCAATAAAAATGAAAATAACAGTAAATACTGCTTCATCTCAGAAGTATAAACAAAAATGAATTCTTATCTGTAAATAGTCTATAAATCTGTAGGTGTAACGTTTTTGTCTTCTTCTTACTAATTGATAATATTTCTATTCTTTTCTATAGAATAGATATGAAGGCCAATTATTTGCATGGAAATTGGTTCACTATCTGCTTTACTGAATACTTTCTTAGAATTATAAGTATTCAATACAAATGACTTTTTTTTTAACCATATCCAATAAGTCATAAATTCTTATATTTTGAGTTTTCTCACTACTATCTTCTGTACATATCACTTGATTATGTAAGTCTTATTTTTCATAATTAGTTTGTGTTTTTTTTTGTTTTAAGTTTGTTTTAAATGATCTAAGGAAATATATAACTATAGATAAGCACACACACATATATTTTTTTTTTCCACTGGTCTATAAAATTGTCTTGGAATAAGCACGATTCTCATGTTTGGCATTTCTGCATACTTCACAATCTTTCATCAAATACTTAATTTTGTTTCTTCCAAACTGACACTACTGAATTCAGCATGCTACTTGTGACTGCCTGCTTGTTCATAGACAAGTACTCTTAGAAAAACTATTGTTCTGGGTTCACATTCTTGAACTTAGAATGAAATATGTAGGCACAATGTTTGTCATATAACCACTATAACTGTGTGTGTGTGCATGCACACACCCTATTTACTTTTTATAAGGTTATAAATATAAACAACTGCATGACAATCCCACTGTTTGTTTTATTGTGAGTTTTCCCTGTATAACTTTCATAGATTCTGTCTCTTTTCTTTTTCTAAAAATAACCTTATAAAAACAATTGTTTAATTTATATTAGTGCTTTTTTTGTTTTACATTTATAAAATGATCATTTAAAGGAAAAAGACATTTTATCTGATTTATTGTTGGCAATGTATGAATTGTCGATTTTTATATAATTATATATATCTCCGAGTGAATACAGAACGAAGAAAGAATTCTTACAACATCCAAAACATTAATTTAAAACAGTGCTCAAGATATAATATATAGAGCTGTGAATATTTATTATAAATTATATTTTAGAACATGTACATAATCATTCTACAAAGGTACAATCGACATTGAAACTTCAATGTCTCATCAGGTGGTGTGTAAAGTAATGGAAATCCTCTTTCCTTATATTTATTTAGTTTTGTTAGAGGTGTTGGTGGGGGTTAGTGACAGGGGAATAAGTCTCTGACTGTTGGAATTTTTGGAGAGGGTGTTTTTTAAAGTGGTTGATTAATGAGATTCTTTGATTTCTGGACAGTTGCAAGTTTTTATTATCTAGTGACTAGACTATATCCTTATGGATTTCTTAGAGCCGGTAAGTGGTTGGCATGGATATTTTTAATTTAGGCAGTCTTTATAATTAATGTAAATTGTCATTAATATAATTGTCATCTAAGCTGCTGGGGATACTGACAGTAGAGGAGTCTAATTGAACAAATACACAGTAACAACTAATGTATGTTAAAGTTTGATGTATACATTTTCAATTTTTTCCTAGAAGTAAGTGATAGTAAAAGAGAATCTGTGATAATATATGGAGAAATAAACAAACAAACAAGAAAAAAATGACAACAATCAGAGTAGAGAGAGAGAGGGGGAGAGAGTAAAAGATTAAGAAAATAAAGACATTGAAAATTTAAATTCCACATAAATGTGATTCCCAACCCCACCCCCCCACCCCGGCCTGAATTTATCCAAGTTGGTACAGAAACCGACAAATCTTTTGAACTTGTCTAATGTAATAAGTACATGTTAATACAAGACATGACCACAACCATTTCAACACACAATAAAAATTTGACACTTCACTACAATAACAGAACCAGAAAGTGTTTCTGGCTTAGATTAAAGGAAAATGAAATAGATTACTAACTTAAATTTTCCTAATTCAGAACTTAGGACTGTACAGCTCAAAATGAATTTTTGTTAAAGTGGTGGCTTGACTAGTGATTTTATTCTTTCATGCTGGTCAGTGGTCAAGTTTTGGAAGAGGTCGCTCACTGGGGGTCAATTAACATTAACATGAATTTACTCAAGCCACAAGATTAGCAACTAGGTCCCACCCTTTTACTGTGAAACCAATAAATTGTAAAATTCTACTACAGCAGCTTCTTTTCTTGCACTTCCTGCCTGTAGAATTCCCTTCCATTTACTTGCTTCCCTGACAGCTACAATCTCCAAGAATTTAAATGTAAAGTCAATAGTCATCTCCTATCTCACTAACATGCATCCTCTTTCTTATGCTCCCTTCTCCATCCACTCCACTCTCATCAGTATTCTCATCCTTCTCTTACTCACTTCCTGACACCCCCATAACCTGTCACTCTTCTTCATAACTTTCCTCCTATGTAACCCCCTGCAAAACAGTGGCAGTAAAATGCCTTGCTTGGGACAATATGATTAAAAAAAAATTTTAAAAAAAATAAAAATGAAAAAATATCTAGAAAATAATTCAGGAATGATCATTTGCTTCACTCATGTTTACTTGATTTGCTTAAACTGAGACAGGATCACAAGAATTAGGCACTCTTCAAGATGCACACACACTTCAAAAGGCAAGCTTATTGATCAGTTCCTATGAGGCACTGTCATTGGTACAATCTGATTTTAATATCACTGAACATGAAATAGTAAATATAAGACAAATATAAAAAAAATCAATGTAAATTTAACATTACAGTACAAAGTATTTTTAATTTTTTTTTTTTTCAGATCCTTTATTTTCACTTGCCAAAGTTTTTGTTTTTGTGTGTCTGTGTGTTTGTGTTAAGTTGAGAATATATTCATTTATACAGCTTTGTCACAAAAAATAAAATATTCCACTGAAAATTTTTATAAAATACATTTTATTTTGTTTCTCCCAAGCACTGATCATATCCTTGAACGCCTTGCCAAAAAGTAGTTAAGAGGCTGATAGGGTGATAATTAGAGGATTCAGATGAGTCCCCAGGGTTTTTTTTTTATAAACAGAGGAAGACTTTCAGCAAGCAAGAAAACAGGAAGCAGCAAGGCAATAGTTATAGTATGGTGTGGGTACTCCAGACAATTTGAATGGGGAGTTGGAAGAGAATTAGTGAGCAAAGCATTCAGTATTATCTGCTGTGGATGTGAACACCTAAAATTTAAGTAAAAACGATCCTTGACTATTTAAAAAAAAAAAAAAAAAAATTTTTTTTTCCAGCAAGTACTTCATTTTATTTAATTGATAAATGAACTTCTCTGAATACACTTGTGATTGTTAGATTTGCTAGGGATTCATTTTTATTCCAAATAACAGCTCTACAATCAGAGATTATAATCTCTGAATCAGATAAGATTAATATAAATGGTGATTTAGTTAGTTTTTCTATCCTATTCTATCAACATAGCTCTTATTTGAGATCATACATTTAATGCTAAGAAGGAAATAATCTTATTTGTATTAAATTGTCGAACAATAAAATTAATCTTGCCAACAATTTAGATATAATCCCTTAACTCTGAAATGGCTTTTTTAATGAGGTGAATTGCCTATTTAATTGATGCAATTATTGCAGTTAATTTTGTTTGTAGTTTTAGTAATTTTATTCTCAAGTCATCTTCAAATAAAAAAACAAAACAAAAAACTGACAAACTCATCAGTTATTTTAAACTTTCTACTGGGAGAAATTGGATCTTCTAAAAGTTGAAAATCCAAGAAACTGTAGAATATTCTGACAAACTAAATATCAAATAAAATTTTTAAAACTGTTAGGTTAGTCAGAAATTGCTTATCAGAATGTTCACAAAACTTTCTTTTTAAAATAAAGATTGTATTCTGTAGTCTTTAATCATTAGTTTCCCTTGCATCAAAGCTTTGACAATGGCAGGAAAAAAATTGATTTTTCACAACCAATTGAGAACATGTCACTATGATTTCTAAATGGATTTCTGTTCAGTGGAGTTGATGGAGCAAATTGGTCAAGTTTTCAGAAAAGGAATTGGTTGCTGTATGACAGCTTAAAAGTGACTGACCAATGAAGTTAAACCAGTATGAGTTGCGTCAGGCTGTGAAAACCAATCCACAGTTGACAAGTTCAGAAATGGCATGCCAGTTTAACTTATTCTGAATCATTTGGATGCAATTGGCAAAATCTTTTAAACTTGGGAATTGGGTACCAGATTTATTGATAGATGACAGCCAAAAATAACCATTGAAATGTGCACGCATTTTACTTTGTTCACCTAATACAATGCCCAAGGACCACTCAAGGTAGAGATTTTTGAAAGGAAGAGAAAATAAAGAAATAACAAAAGCATATTATGAGGATGTACAAAATAGATATCTGTTGACATTGGATTTGAAGTTTAAGACTGTAGTTGTCAAGGAAGCATTCACTTGGGAGGTTGTTCCACAAAGTAACAGTTCTGGGTAAGACACTGAGTGGAACTTTATTATCAAAGGAACATGTAGGGAATGGGGATGGTTTGTTAACATGACATGGCAGGTGCTATGACTCTTAGCTATGAGTGTCTAAGTTGGTAGAACTAAAGAATGCAACTTGTTCGAATAGCTGGCATAGTAATAGAGTAGTTGAAGATAGTAACACTTTGGCTGTGTGGTAAGAGTTAGAGGGTGGAGAACAGTTGATTACCCACAAAGCTGCAAAAAAAATATTTTTGTTATAAATTGACTCGGATGTAAAGATGAAGCATGACAGTTGGAGTTAGGTATTTTCTGTAATGATATAAGGAACTGAGCCTTCTTCCAACATATTTTCTGATGGCACAAACATGCGCATTCTGTTTGTGCCTTTCTTAATCTAGAAAATGAGTAATTTTGATTTTTCATTTTGCCTCTCATAACCAGTTTTTGGCTGCACAGATTTGACTTGAATAAGTTTACTAATCTTTTTATCAGAATTCTCCGTTTCTTTTGATTTATACCTTACAACCCTCTTTTTTCTTTTTTTTTTTTTTGAATTCATAAGACATGAGTCTGAAAAAAATAATAAAAAGAGTAAAATTGACCAACTTTGATATTAATCTGCAAAGAAAGAAATATAAGAACTTAAAAATGTTTTTTTATGAATATTGAAAAAATATTCCTCGAAGTGATCATATCAAAAATGTGACCTGACTTTCTGTTCAGCTTAATTTTTGATTGTATATTTTGATATTAGAAAATAAAAAAAATTTGTAATAGTCTGAAAATCTATTCTAATTTTATTGAAATGTTGAAATGTAGCCAATCATGGTACATAATTTATCAGTACTTTTAAATATTTTCATATTAAGCTAAGATTCTGTCATAATGAAGGATTTAAATGCAAATTTTTATATCATGACATAAATCAACTTGCACAGACAATATAAATAAATATACTTTGTAGTTTCAGTATCAGAAATTTTCTCTCAATTTATGAGAGAATGAGTTACTATTTAGGAGATTACATGGTAGAAAATCAAGAATGGTTTTCTGCTATTCTTGAATGATGTTTACTTATTATATCTAGATATTTTGAAATGTTGCCTCAGCAAATTGGGCAATGGCTTGAGAAACAAGTTATAAATAGTAAAGAAATACATGTACAGGAAATGTAAGGAATGATCAGACCACATCTTGACAGCTCTACACCCACACTACGTTAATTTGGAAATGATGCCAAGTACAGAAAGAACAAAGCTTATCTATTTGGTAATTTCCTTGGCTAATTTTGTACTTTGTTATTAGGCTCTCTTACAATAATTGGTATTAACTCTTTGATGGCATTGTCTGTGCAGTGTAATGGTTTACTTTGTATAACATTTGATGATATTCAGAAAAGTTGTAGGATGATATCAAAAGTTAAACCTTCTTTATTTTTTTTTATTTTCTTCAAACATCTTATCTGTTGTCAATGTCTGCAAATACTTCTTAATCCATTCCATATTAGGAAACAGAATGTTAGAATCAAACAAGAAAGCACAATTGTAACAAAGTTTAGTAAACAGATCACCAGACTAATAGAATAATCAAAAGAATTTTAAAATTGAAATTAAGTGAAATTCCTGGACAATAGCCAACTGATTAAAGCCTTGCTTCAGGAATTTGGTGACATAGTAATTGAAAATTCAATCCTTGCACCGGGCAATGTACTGGAACGCAATTTAAAAAAGAAAATCAAGCAATAAATAATCATTTATTAAAATAAGAACTTGAAGAGATATACCTAATCATGGGCAGTGGAACAAGAACATGCTACTCCTCTAAATTGCATAAATACAAAATTCCATGGAGATTACTCAGATTGACATACCCCCAATGAAGGTTAGAGCTCAGTGGTTGAAATATTATTATAACCCCACCCCAAAAAATGATGTGGATAATACTCTGCATTTAAATAGTGTAAATAATAACTCCTGTTCATTCATTGAACAGCAAGTACTACTTTCAGTTTTTATCTTAAAGCAAATTTTCAGGAAAGTGGTTTTCTCAAGTCTCATAACTGTTATTGTTCTTCTCATATTTATGGGAGTTTCCTAACCTGTTTTGTGGAATATCAACTTCTTGATAGTGCCATTATTTTTTTTCTTTCACTTACACGTGCTATCCATTTTGGCTGTTGCTGCTGTTGAAATTTGGTTTAGTATTGTCTAAAATTAACTGACAAAGGATAATGATTTTGTAATTTATAACTAGTATTAATGAATGACTTTGAAAATGTTTAGTATAAAAGCTCAAAATTTGAGATTCATTTAGTTCCTTTGGAAGAAATGAGAAAATTTTCATAAAAAGTTGTAATTGGTTTCATTCACAGCTTTCAAGTTGTGATTTGAGTTTGTACCTTAGTTCAAGGGTATATATTGTCTTTGTCATCTTTTCACTTCCTGGATGTCTTTTTTGACTTGTTTATATATTAAACTTATTGGCTTTTCATGATTGGAGTTTCTTTCTAATAATGGTTTTATTTTGTTCATATCTTTGGATAGCATTTCAGTTGTGTAGTTGACAAAAACTATTCCTTTGTTAATGTTCTCAACAGAATTTTCTGTCATTATCAATGGTGTACTATTCAATGGTTAAACATTGAACTTTTGTTTACAATTCTTTATGCAGAAGAATGCAGGTGGCATGTGTAAAAATATTCTCAGCTGTATATATTTATTCTGTATATAATATATATGGCTAAGTGAACATTTCTATTTGCTATATTTTATATTATATCTTGGTTTGTTAAAATGAAAATAAAAATGTATTTTAACACATAACGTATTCATTAGTTGAATTTAAACCAGGAGTTCCTTGCCTTATTGGCTGGGGTTTCAGAATGTGCTATGCCTCTGTAGAAGGGTACCCCCCCGCCAAAAAAAAAAGAAAAAAGCAGTTTGCCATGGGTGGTGAGCTAAGATATTTGAGGATGAGATCCTGGTAGTTGAGTTCTTCAGGCATTAAGTAGAATACTTCTGAATTCCAACACACTACTTTGGTCCTTCAGTCAGTTAAGTGCCATATGTGATACACGCTTGGGCGATCATGTCTCAAAACAGACATGACTGACTGGGCAGAAGATTATCCTGCAGTAGGTTGCCATTGCTTTCTGCGGTAGATTGGTTGCCAGCCAAGGCTATAGAACCCAATCTGTCCTGTTATTTAACCCATAACTGGAAGGAAGAGATGGATTAATACCTTTCCCAAGGGTATTTGCGCATAAGTGAATGCAATGAATTCAACTGGAATTTGAACTCGGCTCCCCGATTTCTCATTCCGAGCCGATATCCATTGCACCACACTTGGCCTAAATGGGCAGTCAGAGAGGCCCAATCTGGTCAATGAACTAGTCGTATCAAGCCCTAGTATCATTCCACCCACCAAAAACACAACTTCACAAAAAAAAAAAAAAAATCCCATGCATACCATCCAAATTTAATCAAATTGGTACTAGGTGATGGCAAGGGTCAATCATGTTATAACTAAAATGCATCATCAAAACTTAAAGCATATTCAACTTCACAGGGGTAGATGAATGATATTAGTTATTGATGATTACATATAAATACATAACCTGATTATACCATTTTGTATCCCTAAGATGCTTAAGTGAATAAGATTCCTCCCAACTGTCTCCATGATAGGACTTTGTGGAGCAAAAATGATGAAAAAAAAAAAATAATACAGCAACAAAGAAAATGAAAAGACCCCTATCTGAATAAAGCTCTGATAAAGAATCAGAAATGCATTTTTCTCAGTATATAATAATGGAGTCACTTGAAAAAATTACTAAACTATCACCATTTATAATTGAAAAAATAATATATTCTTAAATTATTCTCATAACTGTTAAAAAAAAAAATTAAACAATGTGATAATAAAGTAGGAAAAAAATGTATGTAGAAAAAAAATTCTCCAATGGTGAACATTTAATAACTTAAAAACCAAAACCTATCCACTCTAAAGTTTGAACACATCTAGAGGTTTAATTAAAAGTCCAAATCTAGAAGAAATCAGTTAACCTAAAATACTAAAATGTAATAGACGTAACCAGAATAACAAAAGAAATGGCCAAATCATAAATATCAATACACAGTAATATTCAACACCACCAAACTACCAAAGAAAATAAAAATAGGTTATATCATCACAAAAGTGGAAACTTACATTCCAAGACCTTTACGATGTCATAACTATCGAAGATTTGGCCATCATAAAGACAGATTTGCTAGAATTCTTGTCTGTTCAAAAAGCAAAAGTACAGATCAAGAAACTAAGTGCAAAAGTATCATGAAATGCATAAATTGTAATGAGAACCACCCTGCATACTCATTTCTATGTAAAGCTTGGCAAAAAGAAATGCAATCAAATATACAAGAAATATAACTTTTCCTGGGGCCATGAAATTTGCTGAAAAGAACTCAACAAAATATTACAATAAATTATGCAAATGCAACCAAAAACTCAACAACACAGTGTTGAGAAATAGTATTTCTGTGCATTAACAGCATTAATCAAAATGCTAAAGAAATTAATTGAAGTAATGAAAACAAAACTGATATACCCGACCAAAATATAGAAAATTTTTACTGGTTAAACTTAGAAATTAAAAGATCCAAAAGAACCATTTTATCATGAATCTCGATCGAAAGATTCCTTAAAATAACCCAAAGCGGAAGATCAACAAAAAACAGCAAATACAAAAAGCAAGAACAATACAAACTAGTCAAAAAAGAAAACTCTGCAAGAAAGAATTCACCTAAAAACGACCTCGAAAACAAAATGTACAACCCAGTTAAAAAGGAAACCCTACTAGGAAGAAATCACCTAAAAACGACTTCGAAAACAAAATGTACAACCCAGTTAAAAAAGAAGCCCTACTAGGAAGAAATCACCTAAAAATGACCTCGAAAACAAAATGTACAACCCAGTTAAAAAGGAAACCCTACTAGGAAGAAATCACCTAAAAACGACCTCGAAAACAAAATGTACAACCCAGTTAAAAAGGAAGACCTACTAGGAAGAAATCACCTAAAAATGACCTCGAAAACAAAATGTACAACCCAGTTAAAAAGGAAACCCTACTAGGAAGAAATCACCTAAAACAAGCTAGAAAAAACAAAAAAAACAAACTTAAAACAATCCAACAAAAACCAAAAACCTCAACATAAAATTCATTGCTAATAAAATTAGCTGATAAAATGAATTACTTTTGATGGCTTATGTTCTGCAATCTTCTACTTTCAGGAAACTTAATGAACGAAATATTAAAAACTATACAACATAAAATTTTATTAGTAATTATGAAAACTGCTTTAGATAGTACTTCTATATTAGTAAAAAAATTATTTTCCAGAGAAAAATCTATATGAATATAGCATTACAGAGAGTGACCATAAAAGACTCACTACATAAAACCATCACCATATGCTTGGTTTACATTCCTCTGAATGATCCTATAGATGGAACTGAATTATATAAACGTCTGAAGCAGCTCCCAAAACCATTTATTTTAATGGGAGATTTTAATAGCTATAACATCATATGGGGTTGCAAAAATACTGATCAGAAGGAAAGATTAATAGATTTTATCAATAGAAACAATATGTCTATACAATGAAGTCATATACCTATTTCCACCCATCAAGCAGGACATATCTAAACTTATTTATAAATGGAACTGTGTGTGTGTCCATTACCTATAGACTCTGAAATGGCTGAACTGATTTTCTTGAAAATTTACACAGTTGTACTATAAGCGTCTGCGAGTGTTAGCTAGGTTTTGTGTCGAGGTACCCACAATAAATATCGATAATCGAAAAAATCGGGTTATAGAAGGAGTGGTCTGATTTTAATCAAATTTGATACACTCATAGACAAAGGCATAAGAAACAATATTCAAAAGTTTCAAGGTTGCAGTTCTTACAATAGTGCAGAAAATTAATATATATATATATATATATATATCTGTTTATCTGCCTGTATGTCTGTTTTTTTTTGTTTGTTTTTTTTTTCAACCTTTTTATTTTAGTTTTTGCTTTGGATTTGGAAAACTCTAAATCTTTGCCAGATGAATGAAAGCCAGATAGAAGGAATTTAAGAATGCATATGCCCTAAAACTTACACCAGAAACAATGTAGACAATGCAGAGCACATCGCTTATTTTACAAAAATACTTAGTATTGCAGAACAATGCATATCAAAATCTAAACCTATCAAACCTGACAAACCTTTTTTTAATGTGTGAAAAAGAAAAAAAGATCTGATTGCATTGTGCGGCTATATGTAAGTTCCAATTTCATCCAACCCAAGAAATCTGAATATTTTTATTTTTTTTTTTTTTTTTTAATCATTTCACCCCAAGCAAGGCATTTCACTTCCACTGTTGCGCAGGGGGTTACATAGGGGAAAGTGATGAGAAAGAGTGGTCAGGGGGTTACATGGGGGGGGGAAAGATGAGGGGAAAGTGGAGGGGGTTACAAGGGGAAAGAAATGAGAAAGTGGTCAGGGGGTTACATAGGGGAAAGTGATGAGAAAGAGTGGTCAGGGGGTTACATAGGGGAAAGTGATGAGAAAGAGTGGTCAGGGGGTTACATAGGGGAAAGTGATGAGAAAGAGTGGTCAGGGGGTTACATAGGGGAAAGTGATGAGAAAGAGTGGTCAGGGGGTTACATAGGGGAAAGTGATGAGAAAGAGTGGTCAGGGGGTTACATAGGGGAAAGTGATGAGAAAGAGTGGTCAGGGGGTTACATAGGGGAAAGTGATGAGAAAGAGTGGTCAGGGGGTTACATAGGGGAAACTACCAAATAAATAGATCTAAAGCATGCAGAATAATTAAAGAATCCAAGCAATCCTCATGGAAGAACTTTGTAATCAATATTAATTCTAATACCTACCAAAATAGTATGTGATATGATCTGTAAAATTGCTGGGCAAAATAAAAGCACTCTGTTGAGGCATTTATATCAAAGCAACTAACAAAGAGGATATTGAAAATTTATTAGCACAAAATTTCTCTCAAAACTACTAATCAAATAATGGTTAAAAAAAAAAATACTTGTAAACTATTTTAGAAGATGAAAATAAATGAAGAGAATAGAAAATTAAATTTCTTTAACAAAGAAAATCACAACCATGCTCTTATCAGAACATATAAAAAAAAAAAAATCACAACTCAGCAATTGGCA
The DNA here is from genome assembly GCA_037127315.1 of Ascarosepion bandense. Classification (NCBI taxonomy): domain Eukaryota; kingdom Metazoa; phylum Mollusca; class Cephalopoda; order Sepiida; family Sepiidae; genus Ascarosepion; species Ascarosepion bandense. Next base: position 1,110,799 of record JBBBDQ010001248.1, on the reverse strand, counting down.
CATATGAAATACACTGTCAATTTTTATGGTCTTGGGTATGACGGTAAACAGCAGCAAGGCCTCTGATTAGGAGGTTGTGAGGAGCATAGGACCACCTCTTAATTGCTGTTGTTCCCAGGTCCATCTTGACCCAGGGTGGTAGCACCTGTTAGGGTCCCAACTATGGGCAAATAGTTAACTCCTAAACTGGAGTCAAAACACTATGAAAGTATAAAAATACACTTTTGTAGAAATATATATGTGAAAATAGACTTTATAGAAAAATATACATTTTTGAAGGAAAAAAAATTTATTGCCATAATACATTTTTGAAAAATTATTACTAGTATTACATTTTTTAATACAAAACTAGAAGATATCTTCAGTTTTCTAAAATACAAAAAAATAAAATTGTTTTTATCAAAATCTGATTAAATCAACTTTCTCATAACTGAACATTAAAACAAATCCCTTAAAACCCCAACATTTTTGGCATTAAATAACCCACAGATGTTGATATGCCATTAAACAAAGCACAATGAATTTTTAAATAAAATCTTCCAAATATTTCTTTGAATTACCTACTCCAAATTTTACACAATATATAGGTCAGTGGTAATATTTTCAGTTTCTGGAAACAAGCTACCATAATTCCTATCCCAAAACGTGGAAAGAACTTAGAAAATTCCTTGAACTATCATCTAATTGCACTTAAGAGTTGTTTACACTAAACATTTGAAAAAATTGTTAATAATAACCTTACTTGGTTTCTTCAGAAAGAACAAAAGTACAATCACCTGGTTCAACTGTAGTCTTTTATCAGAAATTCTTTCATTAAAAAGGAACATCAGTTTTCTTTGACTTAGAAAAAGCTTATGGTACCTCATGTAGATATGGTATCATGAAAGACTTAAATGAAATGTGCCTTAAAGGAAGATTACCAATTCTTATCAATAAGTTCCTGACAGAATGAACCTTTAATGTTCATGTCAGTACCAAACTCTTAGACCTAAATAAGAAATGAGTATCTCTCAAGGAAGCATATTATTGGTAACTCTTCGATGCCAAAATAAATGGTATTATTAAATGCTCAAACCCAGGAGTTGATTTTGTGTGTGTGTGTGTGTGTGTGTGTGTGTGTGTATATATATATATATATATATATATATATATGAGACTTTCTAATATGTTACAGATTGAAAAATATCTATACAATTGAACGGCAACTACAACAGTGTCTCAAAGTAAAAATGTAGGCCACAGAAAATGGATTCAGATTTTCCAGATAAAAATATCAATGTATACACTTTTGCCAATTTCGAAAGCTACACAATAATCCTGACTTAAGACTTGGTGGTACAGAAGTGGTTCTAGTAGATAAACACAAATATTTAGGAATAGTCTTTGACAAAAAAAAAAAAAAAATTTTTTTTCATACCTCAAATAAAATAGCTTTGTGAGAAATGCAATAAAGCAATACACCTACTCAGAATCATCTCTCACAAAAACTGGGGAGCCGACAGACAGATGCTACTGAAACACTATTGGGCATTGGTTAGATCCAAATTGGATTATGAATGCTTTATCTATGGTGCAGCAAGAAAATCATACATGAAAGAACTTAATACCATCCATTACCAGGGTCTGTAACTCATCTTAGGAGCCTACAGTATGTCCCTAATTGAAACCTTATATGCCAAAGCTCATGAACTACCTTTGGCATTAAGACAACATAAGTTAACATTGCAATATTACATCAAACTTTGTTCATGACCAAGCAATTCAACATACAACTGTGTTCTTCAGTCTCAATATAAAGAATTATATAATTTAAACCTCTTGGCATCTGCATAGAAAACAGTTTCAATGAACTCAAAATAGACACTTTTCTAATACAGAAATCTATTTCAGAAATTCCATGGTCAATAAAACAGCTCACTGTAATATTAAGTCTGGCAAAACACTCTAAGACAGACACATCTGTATTCATATAAGTTATTCATATCCTCCAAAAACATACAAATTATATGCATATATATGCTGACAGCTCCAAAAATATTGATAGTTGGATGTTCAGCTATACTGAACAAGACCATACTTCAAAAGCACTTAGCTGACAAATCCTCAATATTTAATGTAAAAGCAATGGCAATAGACTTAGCCTTGGGTTATCACAGATGGTGAGTCAGACATTCATTATATTCTTAGACTCCCTATTTGCTCTTACATTGCTGAAGTATTAAAATAAACCTGATCAATCCTGCAATAAACAAACTTTTAAACAAAATCTATATACTTTGTAACCAAAAACACATCATATTCTAGTGGATCCCATATTCCATTTCTCTAAATGCCATGTAGGCATCTAGAGAAATGGAAAGGCAGTTAAAGAATCACTAAAAATTAATATATAAAAAAATAAAACTCTCAAATCTTGAATAAGTGGCAAAATTATGGAATACTCACCCAAATAAAAAATATAGCATAAAAATCAAACCAACACTTAGGATAAAACACCATAATCGTACTCATTCCCAAAGAGTAGTCTTAGCAAGAATCAGAATTGGTCATCCATATTCATTTTTTTCAAAAAGAAAAAAATTCACTTAAATGCATAATATGAGAGGAGACTTACAGTCAAACATTTTCTGATGAACTGTGCCAAATTTGTCTCTATAAACACCTTTATAAGGTGAATAGCCTTAAAGAACTTTTGAAAAACACTAACAAAAAAAAATTTTGATCTACTTGAGGAAAAGTAAATTATACATCAAAATTTTATCCGAACAATTTCAACTTTAGATGAACTATTCCATCAGTTTTCAATTCTATTTCACAAATTTTAAAACTTACTAAGATATTATTGAATAAAAAATCAGATTTTCAGCATTAAATGATCCAAGAGGGTTGATATGCTGGTAAACCAACCAATCAAATTTCTTTGAGTTTGAGAAGTGCTCTCTTAAATGCTTTACTTGTTCATTTGATTGTAGATGAAAAAGTGGTCTTCTAATGTATTGAATACCATTCTTTGCACTGAAAGTTGAAAATACAGCTGAAGCGAATGCAGTGCTATTATCAGAAACTAATATCTTTGCGGCTCAAAATTGACCAAAGATTTTCTTTAACTTAAGAATTGTTTCATTTGAGGTGATGTGATTCATCTAAAAAAATTTGCTGTTAGCATCAACAAGAATAAAGTAATACTACCCCTTCGATGAGTCCAGCAAAGTCAATGTGAATGCATGACCCAAATGTTTCAGTGATGTGCCAGGAACTGGGTGTAGTTTTGCTAGGGTATTTTGTTGGCAAATGGAACATGTGTACCATTTCCTCCAACTGCTTGTTCATGTTTATCCAATAAACATAGTTGCATGCTAAGGATTTCATACAGCTAATACCTTGATGACCATAATGGAATTGCTTTATCACTCTTTCTTATAATGAAAAGGGAACAATCATGTGTTTTTCAAAAAATCAATCATTGACTTTTGACAATGAAGATCAATGCCGAAAGAATGGTTGAATTTTTTTTGTCAGTGTATACTTCTGGCCATTTTGTATGATGGAAGCGTATCACCTTTTTTAAACACTGGATCAGAAACTATGGCGTCACCAAACATTGTAGGAGTGACTGTTAATGATCTTATTACAGTGGATGCAAATACTGAAGTGATTTCTGGCTCTAGAGATAATGCTGTGATCACTGGTACTTTATTTTGTGTCGTCATGAGCCGAGATAATTCATCGGCTCATGACAACTGCATTTGTTGAATTAAATTTTATAGAAAAAAAAAACTATAATCTAACAGCATAGTATCCTGTCATGTCTTTGTTGCATTGCACGAAAAGAACACAATCAATTTCTTTCTGGCTTTAACATTTAACTTTCTGGCTTTTTAAAGAAAACTTTAGTGTCAATCTTAAATGATCTGGCAGTTTGGAATTTTCTCTTTATTTCCAGGTAGCAATTTGTCAGAAATAGATCTTGCTTTTCTCGCAGACATGAGCTCTGCAGGTGACATTAATTGTATTTAAATGTGTTCTATATCGTGAGTGTCAGCTTATCACCATGTTGAATTCTGAAGTGTTGATTCTAATTAGCACACAAGGGATGCAACTTAATTGTATTTTTTAAGTTATCATCCTTTATAGGGGGAAGTCAGTTACAACCCCGAACATTTCAAACTTAATCTATTGCATTAAATGTGGTTAAATCTTAAATATCAGTTTGTACTTTGAAAATTATCAAACTGTTAGAATAGTTTTGAAAAGGTCACTGTACTTAAGTTTCCAAAATATGAGAACTGATACTTTGAAGAAACAATGCTAAAAAAAATATCAAACTTTAAACCTATTAACTATGACAAGATGCCAAGATACTTTTGTATGTATGCATCATTTAACATATTAAAACACTTTGTTACTAAGTATATGAACCTTCTCCTGTGTCCTTATTGATGATGCCCAAACCTCTTTGGCTGATCAATTGTCGATCACTTCGTTCTTAACTTGGCCCTGTCCCATGTTGTGTTTATTTGAATACAAAGCCGGTTTGGGTTGATAGTCTCCAAAATATGCTGTATCGATGACCCAGACAGAGCTAGGAGCCAAAATAAGAAAAAAAAAAACAAAAAACAAACTTCGTAAAATTTTAAATGTGCTTATATATATATATATATATATATATATATATTTACACACACACACACTGTTCAGTGCAGTATTTGGTGTAAGTATATCACTCTTGTGTGCAGACAATCCTAATTCCACCCAACGGCTTCTATAAGGTGTAACAAATTTATCTAAGTCGTATGGTCTGGCACCAGGCTAAAGTCGGAGGTTCTTCTAAGGCAGACAATCATGTGACAATCCATCTTTCATGTTAACTCGACCTGTAACAGTCTTGAATTGTCTGAAAATCCACTGACTCTTGCTTATATTGAGCCTTCCTTCCAGCTCGGTTGGTATTGACACACTCTGGATATGCTAGTATTTCGAAATGACTAATCAGGGATCCTTCTTTTGGTCACTTGATCAACCTCATCTCCTCCTTTCTTGTGTGAGTGCCTCTTACTTCCTTTCGAGGACATGAAAAGCTTCTCTGACTTTCCTGAGATTCCATGTAGACCATTTTCTCCTTGGTTACCATCACTGTCTGTGGGTGTGGTCTAACCCAAATGGCTAAATCGAATTATCACTCCAAAATTTATTTCTTATCAATCTTTGGTGTATGGTTGTTTTTCACATCTGTATTTTATCATCCTTTTTCGCCAACCATTCACCAACAAGTGAAAAAAAAAAGACAATTACTTGACTCGAGACGTTTTTAATTATCTAGGCCTTGTTGGTTTGTATTTAACCACCTCAAGAAATCATCTAGTTTTGGTGGGGAAAAAAAAAGTTCTCTTTTTAATTATTAGTGTCAGAAAATTCCTTAAAAACAAAAACTTAATTTTTGAGAATTCCATCTCTCTTTCTGACCAGGAGTGGCCTGTCTTTAAGGGTCACAAAATTCTTTCAACAATTTCCTATGCAAGGGACAAGATTCTGTTTCAAATCAAACCATAGTCAGCTGTCATTTTATCAGTGGATGTTAAATCTTCACAATAACAGAGAGACTCACTTTTTATATGATAATAGTCACCCAGATTTTGGTGACAAGAAAACATAGTGAATTTTATCATTGACTAAATTTTGTGGCCAGTATCCAAAAGTCATAATTTTTTTGCCTTAAATAGTGATTCATTCAATAACCATAAATGTATCTTATTTTCTTGGGTGATCTTTTTAGAAAATGCTTTCACCTAACCTCTAGCAGCTGAAGAAGAAAAAAATATTCAATTATGTTTTTATTTATTTTTTTCAGTATATTGATTGGTCTATCCAAATAATTTTATTATAATTATTCAGTTATTATAATATTATTTCAGTACCAGAAATTGTGTTACAAGTAAGCTTTGTACTATTGTTAACCGATTTTACTTCTAAATTCATTTTTTGTTTTTATTATAAATAGATAAAGGAACTTTAACTTTCAGCTCTAAATGCATTATACAAAAATCTTTGAATGTTTGTATTATGAAAGTTCCTAAAACACATGAACATCTTAAACTTTGTGTAGAAGTAAAGTAAATTATGAAAGATTATTACCTAAACTTTGAAAAACAAAAATTAAACAATGGCCATCCAAAATTTCACTTGGTCTCATATTCATGGGATGAAGTTCTGTAAAAATAATATACCTCAGAGGAATTACATCTTCTACAACAATTCTAGAACTTAAAGATTTTGATACAAATCACCAAATCAACTTGAATCTAAAAATCCCATTTTCAAAATGGTAGATAACCTGAAATATGGACATTATGGCAAAAGTTGTATGTCAGTAGATACAAAAAACATAGAATAATATAGGTGATTGACTTCATGTGCAAGGTGTACATGGTGAAGTTGTAAAATGTAAGATACAAACATGATTGTAGGCCAACCCAGGCAACAGCTGTGTGATGAGATTTCAAATTTTAAGATAACACTTGAGATAAAAAAAAAAAAACTAAGGGAATCTTTGGAATTTTTAACAATAACCCCATTATTAGCCTGTATTATTCATTTAGGATTGGATTTCTGCCTGCAGATTGATTTATTGTGCAAGAGAAAAACCTGGACATATGTCGTAATTTATCATCAAATACAGATGTGAAACAACTACTTTCTACGATTTTTACTGTTTAGCGATTATAAGAAAGCGAATTAAAGCTGTATTATCATTTTAAAGTATTAAAGATATAGACAGTTTCATTTTATAAATATATTTTAAATAGTTGTTTCATGATACAGATATGAAATACAGTTGGTCAAGGATCATGTAATATTCTAAAAAGTTGGTATGTTAATCTGGTTAAATTATGCCTGTTTTTATATTAGTTACAGAAATGTTCAATTTTTAATTTAAAAAAAATTTATGCTGTCTTAATTTACCACACACAAAAAGTTCTCTGCAGCAATTATTGCTTGAGGCCTTAAAACATGCAATATAAATGGTCCAAAATAAACCAATAGCAGATCTATATTTTTAAGTTTGGATTAGATAACACATTTGGCTAAGATCGATGGTATGGTCTCTTCTATTGAAGGGAGCACATAATAATGACGCAAGCTACTTGTGCCATTTTTATTGGATTAGGTTGGGATACTTTAAGAAACATATCAATATGACATTTTAGCTGCTTTATATACACACACACACACACATATATATATATATATATATATATATATATATATATGCATGCACACACACACAACAAAGAGCATGTTGGTAGCCCAAAACATGCTTCTGGACTCTTTGGCGCCTTTTACAATCAATTGCAAACTTTGGATGCTAAACAGGGTTGGCAGAAGTTAACCAGAAAGTCTATACCACCCAAATATCCTGTGTCTTGACTACTATTTCAAATTGAAAGTCTCTATTAATGCTTCTGCATATGTATAGACATTAAAAAAGAATTAATAGCAAGAGGATGTATCAGGTTTGACAAAGTAACACAAATTTCCTGAAACTGACATAATTTCACCTTGAGTGATGAAAATGTGATTTCTGTTGTAACAAGAACAAAGACAGTAGGTTATAATGTCTTCTAAGAATAGACAAAGAACATAGCTCATTATTTATATTGGCCTCCTCAAAATATATTTTTCTTGCTTGCAAATTTATACTGTTTAATTTTAATCAAAAACTTGATTTCTTCTGATTATTAAATAAAATATACTCTCAGATTTTATGCATTTAATTTCTGATTAATATGTGCCGCCTTTTATTACAAACATTAATTCTTTTGATCACATCAATTCATATATTCTAATTTTCTTAAAAATAGTAATTAATAACCACAATGATTTTTAATCTAATCAGTTTTGCTGAATTGTACTTTGCACAGCATGACACTGACAAACTGTTTATTTTTACTTCATTATTTATTTTTTAATTTTCTTTTTTTTAATAAGCTACTGTATAATTTACATTGAACTACAGGTAATCTTTATTGGTCTGGTATTAAAAGATAATCAGTATTATTTTGCTAGTTATTGATATTTATATTGGGTGATTTTTAAATGACAATGATAATTTATCCAGATGAGAATCAATTCAATATCTCTGAATTATTATTAAAGAAATAAACAGTATCTTAAAAATTTTAAGTTTATTTTTCTCCTTTTTATGTCAAAAGAAGGAAAACTTTTATCTTGATTCATTGTAACAAAAAGAAGACTTCAGGTGCAGTACTCTGATCATTTTTTCTTTTTGTTTTTTACATACATAATTAAAACTTCAGTTACTATCACAATTTTGGTCAGGTTTGTTTCATTTGCTTACATGCAAATACCCTTGGGAAAGGTATGAAACCATCCCCTCCCCATGTTATAAGTTAAATGGTAAGACTTACATCTGGAAAAAAATCATTGTTATTCTCATTCATTTTCAAAAAAGCTATTATTCTAGCAATCCAAAATGTTTCAACTTTAAAGAACTGCAAAGGTTTGATAAGTCATAAAAAAAAACAAATTGATCAATATGATAACCAATCATCAGTTCATTGTGTTAAATGAACTGGATGAAAATGTCATACATTTTTTTTTTTTTTTTTTGTGGCAGACTTGTTTCTTTCTTTCATGACTGAGGAATAAACGGCTGAAGGTTTTAAGGACATCAGGTATTCCTAACTAATAAACTATTGACTTGTCTCAGTGTAGATAAATTTGCAGCTTATGTAATTTCAAGTTAGTAAAATGCTTTGTGGCTCTAAAACAATATCTAAAAGTGATCTGATAATGAGAAATTAAGATGCATAAATTCTTTTAATAGTCTTGATAAAAATAAAATTTTATTTAGCATATACCGAGTATCCCAAAATGTATAAACTTTAAACGTTTATTAATATAATGTCCATTAAAATAGATTTCAGTATTCAAAGTAAAGTCATAAGTAATTTTCAAATTTCGTACTGGTACACACTCTGCTGATAATGCAAACCATGGCAGATGAATATGTCAAGAATCACTTTAATAGTTGGATGCTTTCACATTTATTATTGCCAATTTTGTTCTATAAACCTAATCTTTGAGGTGTTCACATAAAAAGGGAAATCTACTGGTACGTGTTCTGTTGAATATACGGTGGGTATTTAATGTTACTACTTTACCACCATCTAGCATCTGTTTGACAGATTTTCACCAAACTCTTACATCAAAGCATTCAGAATCAACTTTATTCAAGAAATAAAATTTAGCCAAAGAGCAAATTTTCAAATGCATTTTGCATTTCAAGATACCAAACAATTTCTACGCCTTCAAACTTTTCCTAATATAAGCAATGGTGACTCAGAGCAAGGGATCTGCTTGAAAATCTCTCCTAAATTGATTTTGTGCTTCAACTACATACTAGAGGAGAATGTCTTTTTCAGAGAGCTTGTTTGTTTCATCCATTATTTTAAATCAGCTGCTCCTAGAAAATAACATTTCGGGAATTATGCAAAAAAAAAAAAAAATTTTTTTTGTTTTTTGTTTTTTTTAACTCTGTATACATGTGTATAGTAATCACCTAAGCTAAAATGTTTAGGGAACCTTAAAATCTGTAGTTTTTTTCTTTCAGGCAAGGGGCAGGTGTCATAGAACAACTTACAGATTCTTGTTTTTTTTTTTTGTTTTTTCAGAATTTTCCATTTTACTTTGGGGATTTTGTTTGTATCTTAATTTCCAGAAATACACAGAAACGAATGTTTGGTTTTGGTATATTTTTGAAGAAAGTTAAAAGTAAATACCAATGCTCTTTAAAGGTGTTCTTAGTAGATCCAATGTTAACTTTTTAAATAGTTGGGTTTTCATTTGATGTAATAATACATTGGTACACAATAGAATTTGTTAGACACCTATTTTCCTGTGGGCAATTGTTAGGATTTTGATAATTACATAAATTGGTATTATTGTTATTTGCATTATTTTGGATAATTATTATTTTTCTTTACGTGCTGATTTAACATTTTATGATTTTTAATATTTTTTTTCTAGATTATTTGTACAACTATAACCTAATTTAAGGGTATTTTTATTAAAAAATTTTACTTAGAGGATTCTTATTAGGGAAATGTTTCTCAATTAAATTGAGGAACTTCAGCCCTAATTTAGTACTGAACATTTGGTTAAAAGGGGGTGCATATCAAATAATATTTCTATTTTTCCTGTTATAGTCATATTTTTTTATATATTTGATATCATGGTTTTCATAGCCACTATTCCTTAGTGCGTTATAAAATCTCTGTCTTATAAAATACTCCTTCACTAGAAGTTTTTACTTATTCTGTATTCTATAGAGGAAGATACATGTTTGATTATACTTGTGGGGTGATTAGAGCTGGATACTCATTGGGTTTTATCTTTGGTTAAGTATCATTTACTAAGTCCAGTTACATCAAGGAAGTTTACTAATTTTAAATTATTAGTTTTGAGTTTGTTTTCAAGCAATTTTATTCATTTCTATTTATCTCACTTATTTTTAACTGGTCATACACTTATACAATTTACATTTAAACAAGTTGCTTTTCATTATATCTTTTTATTAAATGCTTTCAATCCTGTTAATTAATTTCTGTGGTCTTTCATTGATGTTATCTCCTAACCTAAGTATATCAATTCTTAGGCTTAATTTCTAATTCTTTTTTTTCTTCTTTTTTTTTTAACATTACAAGTGAGCATTACCTTTGCATTATTTATGTTCATTTTTAAACTTTCCTGATGTCATTTAATATTGTGATTCTGTTATTAGGAAAATGTCATCAGCAAATTGTAGATGGTTTAAATATTCTCTGTCCATGGTTATCCCCATCTTTCACTAAATTTTCTGGAGGAGACCTTTGTCATGCTATAAATATTTGAAGTCATAGCCTTATTCCTTTTTCAGTCTTTATTTGTGTTGCTGAAGTCAAATTATTTGCAATTTTGCATTCATTTCTCAATGTTTACAGTTGTCATTAATTCTTTGTGCTTTGAATGAGTTAAAGACTGCTACAGGTTCTTCAACCAAATGCTATATCATTGTTAACCAAAACACAAGTGGTTTCTTTCCTATTTGAATCTGTTGATCTGTTCTTTGTGAATGGTCTTGAGTATCTGTGTGACTGGTTTTCATTTAGAGTATTTGTCAGTTTTTCTGCGAATATTTCTGACAAGTTTGTGTATGTTTAGTAAAATGATAGAGAAGTAGTTGCCAAAGTTTGTATTATCTCCTTATGATAAAATTTAGTTTAAAGAAATGCTCTTTTTTTTTTCTTTTTTCTTTTTTACTTAATCATTTCAAGCCAAGCGACTGAGTTGTTGAGTGCAAGAAAACATTAGTAAAAGAAAAATGTAATTGTGGAGAAGAACAAGAAAAAGGTAGAAGATAACGGTTGATATTGTATTTAAATTTTTGAAGCCCAAAGTTGATTGAAAAATAAGCCTGAAGTGTGATAGAAGAAACTGTTATCATAGAATTTGATTACATCTTGCCATTTTGAATGTTAAATGAGACCTTGCCACTAATCTAGTAGTATGCTTAAATTCATAATGTCTAAGAACCAAAAAAAAAAAAAATACAAAAAGAAAGCTCATCAGAATAAATACTATGAAATTATTGATAGAAAAGGCACAGGGAAGTTACATTACAGCAGTGGGGAAAGTTTCTGAATTAAAGCTGCCAGGTCAGGACCAATGACATTGTATATTTTTTCAAATTTCGAAATTTGACTTTGAGCCTTTCCATTTCATTTCCTCTGTTGCTTTCTTAATTGTCAATTTATTCATCATTCTACAGAACCTGGAACCAGTTCTTGATTTCTACCTGAAATCCAATTGATGGTCTTGTTTCTTATTTTTTTATTTTGAAGGTCTTAAACTTACAACATCTATCTAATACAAAGAATACATGCTTAAAAGGATGAGCTATAAATTAGAATGTGATGCTTCCCTATGCTGCCTGACTACACAAAGGTGAAGACATTAGAACTCACACTAGACATACATAATTACAAATATACACTATCATCCAATGCCCACCTGGACATACAAGAATCTTCACTAACTTACCATATCGAATTATCTATGGTTTTAATGCATGTGACGCATGTCTAAGCAATGAGAATTGACCAAAGCAAAATTGAAAATATCAGTTCTTTTTGTCAGTTTTCTCTTGATCTCTGAAGTTTTAATAAAAGTGAAATACTAGATTGATACATTTTCTATTTGTTTAATTTATCATGTGTGTGTGTGTGTAAGCAAATTTTTATCAGTTTTGTTATTAAGTTGGTTAATAATTGGAGACTCATTTAATTATTTTGTGCATGTTACTAATGCTACATTTCAATCATCTGCTTCCATATTTGAATTTTCTTATTCAGAGATCCTGGGTATGACAGTAAACTGCACCTGGCAGCAAGGCCTCTGATTTTGAGGTTGTGAGAAGCATGAAACCACCTCTTAATAGTATCTGTTAGAGTCCCAGATATGGGTAAATAGTTAACCCCCAAACTGAGTTCAAAACTCTATGAAAGTATAAGAATAGACTTATATATATATATATATATATATATATATATATATATATATATAAATAAATAGACTTTTATAGAAAAATATACATTTTTGGATACAAAACTAGAAGATATCTTCATTTTTTGTTTTGTTTTTTCGTTAATAAAAAAAAAAAAAATTTCCATCAAAATCTGACTAAATCAACCTTCTCACTATAACCAAACATTAAAAAAATACCTTAAAACCCAATCTTTTTGGCATTAAATAGCCCACAGAGGTTGATATGCTTTTAAACAAAACTCACTCTTTTTGAGATACAACAAAAAAAAAAAATTAGCTAAATAATAATTTATCCTGTTTCAGTAACTTAAATGGGATGGTTTTGAAATTTAATACTTGGGTAATTTATTTAGGCTATTTTTTAGTTTTAATTAACATTTTATTTTGAAGATGTTGGCATTTAGGCATGTAAAAGTTTCTGATGAAAAACTAGTTTCTGACTCTATTCAGCTTTATAGTAAAAAAAAAAAAAAAAAATGGTAGGGAACTTCTACACATCTAATATGTCTCATGTGTGTAGCATTATGGGGAATTAATGAGGGCTTAGTTTGAATTCCAATTTAGTTTGTTGTGTTCACTTTAACACTAATGTCATTGGAAAAGGCAAATATCCATTTTTTTTTGTCTCTCTTCCAGCTATGGGGTAATAGCATGGTAGACTAGACTTTCTTGCATTGGGTGGAAACCATTCTTGAAGGACTATTCTGAGTTAAACTGTGGCAACAGTAATAGAAAACCATTCTATCTCTGTCAAGAAACCTGGCAATTCACAGATAATAAAGAATAAGATATTTGTGAAAAAAAGCTATTATAGCCTACATCCTAAATGGATATGGTATTTTAAAAACAAAATGCTCAACCCAGTCATGAGTAATAGGACATAAAGATAAGGATTTTCTGATAAGGTTATCTTTATTGGAAAGTAGCAAGAATAGTAGCTAAATATACCAAGTACTAATACATTTATCCTGACCTGTTACCTTAAACAGTACAAAAAACATTTTCTCAGCTGTTTTGTTAAGTCTTAGTTTAACAGCAACCCAAATTAAAAAGAAAAATGAATTTGGCTAATTAATAAAAACAATATTTTTAATTGATACTGAAACTCTATTCGTCAAATTTAATTTAAAATTTACCAGATAGAATTTGAAAGTGCTAAAAAGAAAACTGAAACATTGGACAAAAAAAGACTTTAAGTTCAAAATGTGTTAATGTGATATAATTCATGATTGAGCTATTTTAATATCTTGATTAAATAAGAAACAGTTTAATGCAATCCACTTTGTTTTCTCATAGTTAGAAAACAGTAAAATCTGTGGTCGTTAGTTGTATCATATCAGTTGGATTTAATTCAAGTGCTTGTCTAGAGAACAAGAGGAAATAAGTTTCTTGATTCAATAAGAACATTGTGTTTCCTCTTTAAAAAAAATGTCAATTGCTGTTAGAAGTGCCTTAAGTTGAGTGTGGCTAGATTTTATTTGATAAGTTTCAGCTAATCACCACTTAAATGCTAGCTTTTCTTGGCCTATACTGACTTGCAAAAAAAATTGTTTTCTCTTAGGAGTAGGACTTTGTTTCTGTTATTGAAGCTGTTTTTAAATGTGTGCATGCACACACACATTGCAGATCCAGTAAATATTTCTGAATGGGTAATTTATTCAAAATACTGCTGCTAGTCTGTCATTATACATGGCTCTAGGGTAATTGATAGTAGGGGAACTCCCCATTCTTCATATATATATATATATATATATATATATATATATATGAGTGAATAAGGAATGAAAAAAAGTTTTTTTTAACAACGTCCAAAACATTAATTTAAAAAATTGCTCGTTGTAAAAAATAGAGCTTTGAATATTTATTCTAAATTATATTTTAGAACATGTACAATTTTTTTTTATTTCTCCACTACAAATCGTACATTTGCTTCGGCATTGAAACTACTACTGTAGTTTCAATTTGTTTCAACATTGAAACTACTATTGTAGTTTTGATGTTGAAACTACTACTGTAGTTTCGATGTAGTAACAAATGTATGATTTGTAGTGGATATATAAAAAAACTTGTACATGTTCTAAGATATAATTTAGAATATATATATATATATAAATAAAAACTTAGGAAACAACTATAACAAGAGATATCGGAAGAAGGTTTATTTATCGATGTTTATACACCCCGTGGTTCCAAATAGTATGGCTACCCCCCACCATTTCTGGCTGAATCTTCCCTCTTTCATAGAGATGAAGCAAGAGACACAACTCATGTTGTTTAACAGTTCTTTTCTTTTTTTTTTTTTAAGATGGTCCTGTGAATAAGAGTTAAAAAAATTAATTTATTAGACAAATTACTTCTTGGGCTCTGATATAAAGCCGGGGACTTTAAATGATGGTACTTCTTTCTTGGTTAAGGAGTCTGCGACTTGTTCAACATTTGTTATCCAAGAGAACTCTGCAATTTCTTTTCTGTCCCTCATTTCTCTCTTAATGGCCATCTCAATGCGAAGTCTCTTGTCCAAGATCTGTGTTGACTGTACCAAGTCATAGAGACAGGAATTGTCCATTTTGCATATGATCTTAATGTTCTCAGTTATATCTTTTAGCTGCAATAATTCCAATAATAGTTTTCTGAAAAATAAACAGGCTTCAGACTAGTCTTTCAGCAGCCAGTGTACTTTTGACTACCCATCTAATATGCTTGGATTGCCAGGATTACCGGAAAGAGTATGTAGACTCCTTGGGGATCCCCTGTCTGTCAAACTTACCTTGGTCTGGTAGAGGCCTGCTAATAGGTATGTAGTAGTGACCAGACTAAGTACATTGCAGTGGAACTTTTCTTCCCAACATGGAGACACTGTTGTTCCCAAAATTTTGGCATGTCCTGGCTCTTTGCATAGAATTTTTGCTTCACAGAAGTAGTATGTCAGCATCCACAATGTCAGTGACAATACTGACTTCAATGCCAGCAACAACACATGGTAGAGTGACTGTGTGGATGGATTTAAGTTTGTTTCCATCACCAAACTTATAGGTTCTCACTCCGCCTCGAACTTCAATTTTGCGTTTTTGTTTTTTTGGTATGGTTTCGAGAAAACATTGGTACCATTTTATTCCATAAACAGTCCCATTGGCACCACTATCCAGGACAGCTGAACCAAGCATCTCCCTCAAGAACATGTTATCACCATCTTCCTTCTTTTGTTGATTCATTAGCATAAAGTTGGATACGAATAAGCAACCTCTGTTTTCGCTGTCTTCCAAGGCGTAAGTACAGTTTTGGGCTTGGTGGAATTTGCATCCACACTTGAGACATTTGGCAATGTTGCCTTTTGGTCCTAGTGGGTTTAAATTTTTATCAATGGAGCATGTCGGATATTTGTCGTGACCCCATCCTACCATTACGTTGCCGACCAGAAAAATGATAATTTCTGTTAGAATTGCAACTGTAAAATGTTGCATTGGTTTTGTCATGTTTATTCTGAAAGCAACATACATTTCATCTTTCACCATGACTGGGAGAGTGTTTGGTGATGAAATGTCAGAATATCGTCTATATAGAATTTTCTTTAAATTGTTTGGAGATTTCGAAAAGAGTTCTTAACCGTGGCTTTCACTAGCTGTTCATTCTCCAGGGTGAGATTCATGCTTTTTAATGCTCTGTAAGCTAGTACAGGCTCAGGTGGAAGTATTTTGTATTCCTTTAAATTTGCGACGTGACGTTCAAAGCTGATAAGAAAATCGTCTATTGACATCGTATTCTGCCTTTGATATCACTCAAAAGATTCATATGTAGTTAAAGCTGCCTGGTTCACATTTTCCAAGGAAAGTGTGCCCAATTTTTGGTATAACTTTTCCATGCCATCATTGGCATTGAGGGTGGCAATGTACAATTCAAGCACCACTTCTCTGGCTTTTCCTTCTAGGGATATAAGTACTACAGTACTACTGGTGCTCATTTACAAACTAAGTTTGTGGGAATCCCTAAATTTGCATCTGTTTTTTTCAAGTATTGTACTTGTTTGTGGTTAAGGCAGGTGGAGAAATTCAGGAGTTTCTTTTTTGTTCTGCTACCAATGTAAAACTTATCAAACAACTACAAGAGATGTCTGGAGAAGGTTTATTTATTGACGTTCATGCACTGCATGGTTCCAAACAGTATGGCTACCCTTACATTTCCAGCTGAGTCCTCCCTCTTTCTTAGAAATGAAGCAAGGGACACAACTCATGTTGTTTAACAATATAATCTCTCTCAATTAATGCATTTTCTATTAGTGCAGTAAATCATTCTTCAGGTCAACCATAATAATTGAAAATTGATTTTTTTTTTTTTTATAGTTATTGATTAATTAGAAATTTTCTAAAACTTGAAAATGGGTAACTATTTTGTTTGCCAAGTATTACATTAGCTAAGTCATTCTAAAAAAAAAAGTGGATGGTTATAAAATAGATAAATAAGTCAATAACAAAAATATATATTTGAATATTTGTCTCTCAAGTTTCTTGATTAATTTTATGTTTATCTTGAAGGTCTTAAAAGTTTTTTGTTTTTTTTTTATAAGAGAAAAAAATGGATGATTTTATTAGATACAGTAATTTACTTATTAAAAATTATTGAAATATAAAACATGAATGCATTTACTTTGGGAAGATTCTAAATAAAAATTTCAGGTTAAAGTAATAATTATGTTTGGAAAATTTGGAGGGGTAATTTCTTCGTACTGTAAGTTATATAAAGAACAGAAGAATACCGTGCATCTCTCTCAATAAGTTTTAAATAATGAAAACTTTAATAAAAAAGAAAAAGCTGTAACTCAATTATAAACATAGCCACAATGTGCTGACCTTGTTTAGAAAATAAGACATTTCTATAACTCTAGATACATACATGAAACAATCCATCTATTTAGTTAAAAGTAAAATTATATTCATTCCTGATAATGGCTAAAAGTATGGCCAAAAGTGCTTGGATATACAAAACATTTGAACAATTTTTATATAATTTATGTTCTGAAAAGAAAAAACTTAGAAGAAACTTGATCGCAGCACCAGTTATTTTTAAGGAAGCCTACATAAGGATTGCTACTGAACAACACAATTGTATATCTTAGGAGTGCTACAAACAAATGGGTTAACAGTTGTAGTAATTTAATTTTTTGAAGTGTGCTCAATACTTAGTAGAGCAATATTTATAGTAATATTTTTATTATAAATGTTTATAATAAAAACATAGTTTACTGCAACACAAGTGCTTTTATGTTTCGATACTACTTGTTAGTACCTCATCAGGCAGTAAAATATTTTTCTGTTAAGAATTGAAATATATATATATATATATATATATATATATGAATTTCTATATTAATTCGTAACAGAAAAATATTTCACTGCCTGATGAGGTACTAAAAAGTATTACCGAAACATGAAAGCTCTTGTTACAGTAAATTGTTTTTATTATAAACTTATAATAAAAATATTACTTTAGAACACGTACAAACTACTACAGAATTGTACATTTTGTTTCGACATTGAAAGAACAATGTCTCATCAGGTAGTTAATGATGGTACCATCATTATTAACTGCCTGATGAGACATTGTTCTTTCAGTGTTGAAACAAAATCTGCAGTTTTGTAATAGTTTGCACATGTTTTAAAGTAATAATATTCATTGGTTTATTTTTATATTGAGCACTGTTTTAAATTAATGTTTTGAACATTGCAATTATTTTGTTCATTCTTATTTATTTGGATATAGCTATATTAGAGTGAAAAAACTTAGTGCATGAATACTTTTAAATGTTTTTATTTTACTGTATTTAAAAATTGATAAATTGTTGGGAAGGTAAAACATTCAAACTGGCTCTGCAATTTTTAATATTTTCACAATATTTTAATTTGTCAATTTAAAATTTGTTTTTCTTTCATTGCATCAGTTGAAAATTAAAACATTCTTTAGAACTTTGTACATGTTCCAATGATTTACGTGGTTTGATCAATTCCTTGCTACATCTGCATTATTTTGAACTGAAATGATACTTGGCACTTGGATACAGTGGCAATATCTAACCTTAGGACCTGCAAGAAAACAGTATGTCAAAATGATTTTTTTTTCTCTTAAGATCACTATTACTGTGCATTCCATCTGTTTTTTTTTTTTTGTTTTGTTTTTTAAACTGTTTAAAATTTTAATAACAGAAATGTTATACTATTTAGTTATGATTACATATCTACAAGTTTATAAAAATGCAAGCCAACTATAATGAAATTTTTATCATTTACCATCTTATAAAGAAATATGAATGAAAAATGTTTTTATTCATAAATTTATAAAAAATTGCTGAAAAGAAAATTTAAACACATAACTGATTTTAAATTTTGAAAAAATTAGATTTCTTGGTATTTCTTTCATATTTCATATTACCACAAGAATTTACTATTGAAAACCAAACATTCTTTTAATTTTAGAAGAGACCACAAAAATTCGATATTTTGAGTGTATCTTCATTGGGTGGACAGTTTTCCTTGAACATAAACTAGGTTGAGGGCGTCTCTTCCTCTGAATCAAATATTTTAATTTTAAATTTTAGGCAAGATCACAAACACTCAATAATTTGAGTTTGTATCTCCCTATTTACTGAGTGGACAAAATTTCTCTTGTGTATAATTACAGTGGGTCTAACTTTTACTATGGTCATCATAGATCACAATTATAAAAAAAAAAATAATTAAAAAGATTTTAAACCAGAAGTAATCTGTGGTACAAAATTTAAGAAAATGTCTGGAAATATCAGGTTTATTTAAATTTTCTTTAGTCCAGACATTTTGAAGAATTTTTTTATAAAAAATTAAATGATAAATATTGCATTGTAGTGTATATTATTTTATAAATATGAAATTAATTTTGTAAATAAATAACTAAATAGTATATAACATTTTTGTTATTAAAATTCTAAATGTAACTTTTGAAGACACATTGTCAAAGCAATATGCAGTAATAGTGGCATCAAGAGAAAAAAAAATCATGCTTTTGGCAGACCATTTTCTTTTCATCAGGTTTGAAAGTTAAACTTTGCCAATGCAGTTTTTGTTTAGTTATTTATCTATTTCTTTAATTGCTGCTCTTTTCTTTTCTTGTAGTTCTGATCTCTGCACTTGAAGTTCGTATCTGTAAATTCTTCTAAGTTGAACATGCTTTTTTAATATAAGGAAATTAAGGCCTGTCTCATTACTTTAATGTTTGATTTGGAATGTGCAAAAATGATTTTACATAACCAGAAATGAAAAGAATCTCTGTTTTTATCTTTTTCCCTTGTCATTTCTAAAAAGAGTGCGACAAAATTAAGACCATTTCATTTTTGCAAGTTTCCAAATATATTACTTTGACTTTTTTCTTGTACTTTTTAGATTTCTTTTACATAGATGAAACAATGAAAAACACATCCTAAAAGTTCTTGAATGTTAAAACTTGCTATGCTATCTGGAGTAATATTTTGCTATTTATTATGAAATAGTATTGCATTCAATCAAGGTTGTTATCTTAAACCATTTTCCCTTTTGGAATGATTTACGTATCTGCCCCAAGATTTGCAACAATATTCATATACGCTTGTCTTTTCTGTTTTTAAACATCGTGTATCTAAAATTTCTCCAATGCACTCATTTGACCCCTAGCTTTCTTTCTAAGACTCAAAAAGCAAGTAACAATATTTAGAACTCGGTCAATTTTCAAGAATCTAACAGCTATAATAACCATTGAAGCACATTAATATTCTATTAAAATTTATAACATATGGTTGTTCTGGATTTTACAAGGATTAGAAACTATTGTGAAGGAGAGATGGTTGAGATGGAACTTCAGTTGTTGGTAGCCAGTTTATTACTCTAACAATTAACCAAAGTTGCAAGTTATATTGTTAAATTCATTGATCAAAGTATAATTTGATTATTGAAGTATTTTCTGTATTTTCTTTTTGAAATTCATCTAATATATTGCTTATTTAGCTTATGTTATTTTGTGGGTTGGAGAAGGATTTTTATTTCCCCACCACACACACACACATGCAAAACTTAATTTTTAAAATCAGTCAGATGTGCAAGGAAGAAATAATGTGATTAATATCATTTAATCTTATCAAAAGATACGCACATTCTTGGAATGACCATTTTTTTCAGTTGTTACATTGACATGTGCATTTACTTAAGGAATCTTATTCCTTGGAGCTAATCAGCTAGGGACAATAAGTGTTCATTATTCTGATTTTTAGAATAAGGTACTGTATAATTTACATTGAACTTCTACAGGTAATTATCGGTCTGGTATTAAACAATAATCTGTATTGTTTTGCTAGTTATTGATATTTATCTTATGATTTTAAATAATTTATCTGGATGAGAATCAATTCAGTATCTCTGAATTATTATTAAAGAAATAAACTATCTTAAAAAATTTTTAAAGTTTATTTTTCTCTTATTTATGTCGAAGGAAGGAAAACTTATCTTGATTCATTGTAACAAAAAGGTGTCTTCAGGTGCAGTACTTTGAACATTTTTTTTTTTCTCAACACATAATTAAAACTTCAGTTACTATCATCAATCCGGTCAGGTTTGTTTCATTCTCTTATGTAAATATCCTTGGGAAAGGTGTGAAACCATCCCCACCCCTCAGTTATAAGTTATATCTGGAAAAAATCAGTTATTCTCAGTAATTAATTGCAAAAAAAGCTATTATTCTAGCAATCCAAATGTTTTGACTTTAAATAACCCACAAAGGGTTGATAATTCATAAAAATCAAATTGTTCAATATGATAACCAATCATCAGTTTGTGTTAAATGAATTGGGAGAGAATCTCATTTAAATCATTTTATGGAACAAATATTTTTCTGTTTAATGACTGAAAAATGTTTTATATTAAACTATCCAGAATTTCTGAAGATGAAAATTTCATTAAGAATAATCAAATTTTTAACTTTTAATTATGTTTATCATAGATCAAATAGAATTCTTTTTAAAAGTCAAGAACTGATTCTCATAAATTTAACTCTGGTCTTTTTTAGAAATTAAAAAAGCAGATGATAGATTAATCAAAATTCTTCTGAAATTTGATATTGAAAAATTTTTTTGTATTAATATTTTAAAAAAATTGATTGAAATAATTTGTAAATTTGAGATTTGTCAAAATTTACAATATTTGTTTTTCTTTTTGAATCATTTTTTTATTATTCCCTTTTTGTGACACTACATTATTCATTTCAGAAATATAGACAAATACCCTTTTTGTGAGCAATAAAAATCAGCATTGTATATTTTGTTTTTCTTTTTCCTCATTTTTGTTAGAAATCCTCAAAACCAGATCATGTACAATTTATGCAAATGAACCACAGTTGTAAACTTGTCCAATTTTTCTACTTGACTGATTAATGGTATGTCACTGTAAGTTAAGGCAAAACTAGTATTGCCATTAAACCAAGTAAGCAGCCAATCTTAGAAGACTAAAGTACTGACCTTTTGAAGGTTATTCTTATAAAAATTAGAATATGACAAAAACCTTTAAATTTACAGACAAAGCAAACAAATAAAAGAAATCAACAGTTGGTCATTCACACTCCTTTTATATAAGTAAGCCTTAAAAGAAAAACCTAACAAAAAATAAAAGTAAACCTCTAAGAGAATTCATTGACAATATTTTTTACAATTTCATATTAAAAATATCATAATAGAAACATCTACATATTTGTGCTTACATATAATTTTCAAATATGAAAAATACTTTGTCCTGCATAAAACACATCCATATCAACATTCTAAAACTACATACACAATCTTTGAGAGGAATAACTAAAAGTTCTCATTTTGATCCAAAAAATTTTACTGATATAAAAATTAAACATTCCTAGCTCCAGATGACCAAGATAATTTATTTTAAAGAACAAAATTAGTGCCAGTTCTCTCAGCAGATTCATAATATCACCATTCAGGCACTTAAATATATTTTAAGTGAATAGCAAACTATAAAAGATGGTAATTAGGGGTTTATGGTTTAGTGAGCCAATTTTCAGGTTTACTGAGCCAATTTTCAGGTTTACTGAACCATAAAAGTTAAAACACCCTGATATCCTTTGTCAATCACTTACAGAAACCATTGAGCCATCTATCACCTTTATTGTCAAAAAAAGCTTTTATTGCACTTCAAACATGTCCAATAGGTGCCTCTCAGCACCAACCCCTTCCAATAATTCAGCTGGAAAATTTTCATTTTTTTCCTCTTCAAGAATATGTCTTCAACTTAGTGTAACAAGGATTAAAACTGCTTAAATATCCTAGTATGACACTTACGGCCATATCACATTGAAACACCGATTCCCATATGATCACCAAAGTTAAGCAATGTTGAGCTTGGTTAGTACCTAGATAGATGATCACTTGGGAATTCCAGGTGCTGTAAGCTTGGATGTGTGGGTAGTGTAATGGATAATTGCTCCGAGTTGAAAATCAGAGAGTCTGGTTTGTCATATTCACTGATACACAGATACCCTTCTCAAGGGTATAAATCCACTTCTTCTCTTAGTATGATTTGTATCAATAAATTATTATTTCTAATAAATTCTTACAATCTAAAATTATTTTCTGTATTGAAATAACCTGCAAATGGTTGATAAGCTGAAAAACAAATCAATCAAGCAACTTCAAGTTTTAATTTGTAATGAAATTGTTGAGCATTCACTGGCATTTTTTGATACTGTTTTCAACACTACTGTGTTCAGTTTAATTCATTTTGGATCATAGAAATTTCATGTCATTTTTTACTTCTCATGAGCAATAACTGATAAAAATAAGTACCTAACTTTGCACTGCAAACAAGAGAAAAAAGTTAAGAAGCAAGTTAAAAACCAGAAAATGAGTGTACACTTGTTGAAACTAGCACTGGGGATACTGGATGTGGTACTCATACTAATGATGGAAGTTTCACAAATCAGATATTTATGAAAAATATACAAATGAATGTAAAAGATGTTAAAAGTGAAAGGACTGCAAAGTTTCCCAAAGATGTTCATGTGCCTGATTTGAATTACAGTCAACCTGCCAATTGGTTTTACCATGGCAAATATAATTTGTGACAGCCTATACAACATGGGTCACAGCAGGTTATATCATGTTTTCAAAAGGATCCCTTACCAAAAAAACAAATGAAAAAGAAAAGTCTCCAAGCAAAGATTACCAAAGCAGTAAGAAGATTGTCAATGGTTGATGTGTCCAACCTCAAAAGATGTGCATTTTTTTTTTTTTTTTTGCTATAGGTTGTTTAGCAAAAGTTATGCATCCTCCCTGCATGAAACAAATTCAAAAGACTGGAACATTGGAGTAATTCTTTATCTGAGTGGAATACTGGTCATTAAGAAAATGATCACTTTGCATGGACTTGAATTGTACTTACCTAAACAGAAAAATAATTGATGCTATTAAGATTAGCTAAGAACAATAATATTAGCAGCATCTTGCAGTAATTCATTAATTTGGCCAGTTTTTGGCCTACAAAACTTGTTTATACTGTTATCATAGCTTATTTGTATAATATGAGCAATTGAAATTTTTTTGAAATTTGAAAGATATTTGACCCATTTGATCTTAAATTAATATTTGCTCAACTATTAGGAAAATATATTCGAGATGAACATTTTGTCAGGTGGCATAAATTAGCAAATTTTGACACTTGGAAACTTAGTCAAATGCTATTCAATTATTCTGGATGTATACACATAATGATTGTAGATTTTGTTCATGTAAGCAAAGCTTCAATTATTGAGATATCTGAACCTGAAGTTGTCATAAGAGTACATTTTTTGGGATTTGTTTTACTAAAGGAAATTGTGGGCAAGAGAAACTCTTCTTAGGCAGTTGGAGCAAATCAGATGACCAATTAAAAATTTGTGGTCAAGTTTGATATGGAAGTAGCAAGAAAGGCAAAGAAAATGGTGTACAGAAGACTCTCCAGGGCATAAACCCACATGATTTTGTTTGTTTAGGGTGGGGGGTGCATGCAATGCAAATTCTAAACTTAGTCAGTAATATTGCAAGATGTTTTCAGGAAGCAATTATATTCTTCAGTTTGATTCAACAGATAATTCCGTTTTTGATATCTGAGATGAGAAATGGTCACTACACTTTAACTATAGTTATTCAAACTCTTTTCATCTTAGTCTTGGGTATGATGATGACAAACTACAACAAATAATACATTTTTATAGTAAAATTAACAATTTTATCTGAAAGTTAAAGGTATACAGTTGCATTCAAATAGTTTTCTGCATTAAATAACCCATAGGTGTGTTGATATGCCACTAAAAAAAAAGAAAATCAACCAACTAACCAATCTTATATTTTGAGTGTTATAAATGGCATTATTGGAATGTTTCAGCCTAGTGCCCTCTAACCATTTTCAGATGTCTTTTATGAGACTTTGCTGTGGTAAATCTTTTTTTTTTCCTGACAGTGGATGTAAGTCTCCAAAAAGACACTATTCTATCGATGTCTCTTAAGAGGGTAGCATAGTAAAGATAAATATTGGTTAATAGTGTTACTCTCACCAAGTTGTGAGTTTGATCCCTGGATCAGGTAGTAAAATCTGCATACTCTGGTTTAGCAGAAAGCAAGGATATCACAAATACAAAAATAATACACTTAGCATATGCAAGATATATCCTATCAGCCAAAAAAAATGGACACCTGATGATTGGCAGAGTACTTGGTTAAAACAATTTAAACAACAGCTGTTACAACCAAAGATGAGAACGATAGTATAGTTTGAAGAACTCCACTGTCAGATCTCTACCATAATTATTTATGTATAATCCACACACCTTCATGTGTTTTTTTTAAAATTTTTTGTTTTTAAACACAATGTAAACTGTCAATTCTTATTTTTTATTTGATTAAAAAAAACAGTAAAATTAGCTACAACAAATTGCAAAGTCTGTATTATATGTGCATGATGTATGAATAATTATGGTATTTATATCAATTTAATGTGAACAAATTTTAACTGGCCATGGAATAAAATAACACTCAACAGTGTCAAATAAATTCTTTGAAACTAGGCATGTTATTTACACACACACACACACAGTGTGATGGATAAATTGTCTAAATTATGCAAAAAATGAAAATAACTGACACTTCATTTTAACAGACACATTACCAAAATTACACAAAAATATCTTGAAATACTAAACAGTATTAAAATTTCCATTGGCTTCAGCCATGGCCTCCAGACAATTTTGGAATCTCCTGCAACTCTTCTTGAAGGTCTCCTTGTTTAAGTTGGTAAATACTACCATAATACTTGCCTTTAGTTAATTTTTGATGTTACAAGGAGTTTTGTTGATCTATCACTTTACCCCACACATAATCAAGGAGGTTGCAGTCTGGGGAGTTTCACCAGATGTAAGGGTGTGCTGTGGTCACAGAAAGTCTAACAGCCATGACTGGGTTCTCCTGCTTGTGTGACATGATGCAGTCCTGTTGTCAGATATAGGGTCTTCGAGTCTTCACCTTCTTGACCCAGAGTATCTCTTCAAGGCACTTGATGTAGGGCTCTTTGTTGAGTCTGAGGCCCTCACCAACAAATTCAGGAGTTCTTTTCTCATCAGAATGATCAGAGTGAGTTTTCTGAGCTGCCATACTTTTGTAATCGCTATTAGATTCACCCAACTCTTTCTGAATTAGTCCTGGGTATGACAGTAAACTGCATCTGACATCAAGGCCTCTGATTGGGAGGTTGTGAGGAGCATGGAACCACCTCTTAATTGCTGTTGTTCCCCAGGTCCATTCAAACCTGGAGTGGTAACACCTGTTAGGGTTTGGGCTATAGGCAAATAGTTAACTCTCAAACTGGGGTCAAAACACTATGAAAGTATAAAAATACACATTTATAAAAATATATATATATATATATATACACACATAAAAATAGTCTTTTATAGAAAAATACATTTTTGAAGGAAACATTATCAACAATTTCACTTTTGAAGGTAAATAAATTACCAACAATACATTTTTTTAATACAATACTAGAAAACATTTTCAGTTTTTAAAATAAAAAAAACTTTTCATCAAAATCTAAATCAACCTTCTCACTATAACCGAACATTAAAAAAAAATACCTTAAAACCCAATTTTTATGCCATTAAGTAACCCACGGAGGCTGATATGCTGTTAAACTCATCACTCATCATTTATCACAATTCACTTCAAGATAAGTGCATTTTCATTGTGTTTGTACTGCAAATCACTGATAGAAATGTGACATAAAAGACTCTTTGTTTATTGATGGATTTTGATAAATTTTGTTTCTGCCAATTCCCCTATTATATAAGGCGGGTTATTCTCACTAAATGTCTTTATTCGGTTGGCATCTGTAGTGAGGGATCTGCCTGAGCATTCTTCATCAATAAATCTATTCATCGTATACGTAACATTTCTTTTTCTTTTTTATTTTACAATTCCTTGCAAGGGATTTTTGCTATTACAGTAATAAAAAAAAGCATCAAATGTCTAAAATTCAACCTTCTTGTCTTCCATTTTCATAGTCTTATAACCTCATCTGGTTATGTTGTAGCATACAAGGTTACACATATATTGTGCTGTTATCACACGGTTGTATATCTTGGTATATTAATTAGGTACTCATAATACAATTGATCCACAGTAGATTCAGAGTTTGGTCACTTGATAGATTCATTATTGGCTGACCTCTGACTACTCCTTATTCACTTTTTGCTCCCCCCCCCCCCCGGACTTCTGTCTGGTGCTTATATACTTATTTTAGTGGTCACCTGACCATCACTGGAATGATCCATTTTCCTAGTATTATTCTTTATCTGACGATAAACACACATTGGTGTTTATACTTATTTCTACATGACACATAAGAATGCAAAATTGATACAAATAAATTAATTTTGAACTTTATTTTCCAAGAGATAGTTTGAAACATGCTCCAGTCAGAAATGTAAGCATATTATCTGTCAATAAATTTGATGTTTTCTAACGTTTTGAAACTTGACTAACTAAAAATCGGAATGAGCTTTTTGGATTATCCAATATTTTCTTTATCTTAGAAAAATAATCAGTCTTATGTTTTAATTATTCTTAGGATTTGAAACATCTTAGTTTCAAATTATAGTTTTTGTGTCAAATTAAAAAGGATTTTACCATCATGGACTTTTTTCAGATTTGGCACACTTATAGAACTTCATGATAGAAATTAAATGGTGCTTATTTTTAGATCAAGGGTTCCTGAAATATGGCTCTTGCTAAAAAGCTAAAATTTGGAAAATAGTCACAAAGTTTAAATATCAATATTTCAGTTGTTTTTTTTTTCATCTACAAAGCTAGATTATATACCATTTTAAAGTACTTGGATCAGTCTAAAAGTGATTTATTTATTGTCCTGTTTAAAGATCTAAGATAATTTGAGCTTAACATGTGACCTTTTAATTTATCAAAAGACACATCCTTAATTTTTTTAGAAATTTGTTAACATTTGTCTGCCTTGTTGGGCAAGATATGCACAAAATTTTTTTGGTAAACTTTTAACTATGACATGAGTTACAAGGGTTTTACTGAGTTGAGTCAAATGCAAATTTTGCTATTTGCTATATATGATTTTCATATCTCTGAATATAGTAAAGTTGTATATCTTGAGAAAGCTCTTTGAATGCAGATTAATATTCACATAAAAACTATAGTCATAAAATTAACATAATTTGTGTTATGTGGTTGAATGTTGACCAATTCAGTGGAAAACCAATGTTATTTAATAAATGCAAATAAGAAATCAAGTTTTTGTAGATATCTTGTCATAAGGCAGACAGATTTGTTGTCAAATTTAAAAAACAGCGAAAGATAGGCTTTTCGAAAAATTAAGTCAAAGGTGAAGGTCAAATCTTATCAATCTTTTAGTGTAACCTTTATTTTTATTTATTTATTCCCATAATCATGTCACCCCCAAGCAAGGCATTTTACTGCCACTGTTGAGCAGGGGGTTACATAGGAGGAAAGTTATGAGAAAGAATGATAGGTTACAGGGGGGTATCAGGAAGAGAGTAGGAAAAGGATGGAGTGGAATATTAGAGAGAGGGGATGCAAGTTAGTAAGATAGGAGGTGACTATTGACTTTACATTTTCTTGATTATTGTAGCTGTCGAGAAAGCAAGTAAACGGAAGGGAATTCCACAGGTGAGAAGTGCAAGAGAACAAGCTGCTGGAGTTTACAATTCATTGGTTTCATAGTAAAAGGGTGGGACTTAGTTGCTAATCTTGTGGCTTGAGTAAATTCATATATGGGGGGTACCAGTGAGCTAAGTTCATCTGAGCAGAAGCCGTGAAAGTATTTGTAGAAGACACAGGGAAGCCACATTGTGCTGGTGAGAAAATATCTGAGCCACCAAGTTGGGATTGATCATATTACAGATTCTTCATTGGATTTTGTCAAGGACCCCTAGGTGGATAGCAGGAGCACCCGACCAGATATGGCAGCAGTATTCAATGCACATGCGGATGGTAGATTTGTATATGTACAGGATTGTTTCAGACAGGAAAAACTTCCTGGCCCTGCACAGAGAATTGACCTTCTTAGCAGCAGATTTAGCTATAGATTCTATAGTCATTCAACTTGAGGTCTGTTGTGAGAGTTAACCAGGGGAGGCACAGCAGTGTTTTACTTTAAGGGAGATTAGACTGATCCATGCTAATCGGGAGTAGGAGCGATTGTCCGTGGTGGTTAGCCATGAACTATTCCTGATTTTGTTTGGTTAAGAATGAAAGAAACTGTTTGTTTTTCTTCAATTATTTCAACATTTTGTTTTTATAATAAACTGATAAAACTTATTTCAATGATTAAGTATGATAAGGAATGCACATTCAAATATTCTTATCTAGGCTTTTTATTTTAGTCAGCTATAAGTATGATATAACATTTTCCCAAGAACTTATCAAGTTTTGTAATATACTTTTTGTATTATAAGAACTTACAAGTTAATGTTGAATAAAAATGTTTTTTCCATAGACATATTCTCTAGATTACTCAAAAATATATTTGGATACACAAATAACTGAATGAATTATTAAACAAATAAACCATTAATTCATCAAATTTGAGTATGAAATAGTTTTTAGTAAAAAGTACATGACAGGTTGAGTTTGTCATTGTCTGGCAGCTATTACAATGCATCCAATTTGTGCAAAAGTTGCAAATGAAAAAAAAAATATCTTAATGTTTCTTAAAACTGAAGAAAAAGTTAAGCAATCATATGTCTCAAAATAAATGCATTGATTTGGGAAATGCATGGCCATCAATTTTAGAAAGAGTAAAAGTCCAGCCACTGGTTGACAGTTTTGAATTCTCTTCTGTTAATCAATATCCAAACATCAACAAAACTTGAGTTAATTGAACCACTCAAGCATTTACCTTATGAAAGATATATTCTACAATTATTGGATGCATACATGATAATGTTACTTTAACCTGCAAACAGATCTGACATATAAATCAATGTTGCACTGCTTCGAGGATTTACCGTTGGTCATCAGGACTTCCATGATGAACAAACGAGATGCATAAAGGAAAATAATGCAATTTAGTAAACATAATAATTATAAAACCTTTCAATATGTCTAGATTCTCTTGGTGTTATCTTTGTTACATTTAAATGTGATAAAATTAATGTTGCTTGAAATCAACAGTCTTGCTGAAATCTGTAGTAGTATATGAAGTTTACTTATGATTAGCTGTCTTGTAATTGTCTACTGTTTTAACTGTCTCATAGCACTCTACTATGACGATTCTTGGCATTGATATTATACCATTTGGACAAGTCCACGTGACACTTTGAGGAGGTTGGTACATTTTCAACAACCCCCCCCCCCCAACTTTTTTTTTTTTTTTTTAGATATGCACTTTCTCTAGTAGATACTTTTTCTGACATGGATCTATTTTTAACGTTTCAGTCAGTTTATGCTTTTAGTTACTCTTGTGTTACATTGTAGTATTCGTATTAGGAATAAGCACTTCAAAAGTATGTCCATCGGTAAATGAAATTGTACTGATTGCTTGTTCTGTGCATATCTAGACCTCGATTGATTTACATGTCTTTTATACCTCGCATTAGCCTTTCACTAGAAAAAAAAATGTAATTCATATTTGTAAGGTTTCCTGAAAGAGGAGGAAATGGCTTTCTATAAGCAAGTCCTTGTACAAGAGGCAAGTCAATTGTTACTCTTAGATGTCTAGATCAGAAATGGTAATAAGGTGGTGTTGGTTGAGAAGGCAGCAGTGATGCTGGTTTATTGATTTTTGTACATACTATAACCTTGACAGTGCTACTTGTTAAAATTACTCTGGCCTCAAATTCCAAAATATTGCTCTGATCACTGTTTTCCTGCAACACATTCTTCCTACCATGTTTATTGCTTCAATATCAATTACAATGGCATCTTTATATTTTTGTTATCATGCAATTTGATTTTAACAAAGATTTTTCCTTAAAGTCTTGATTTTAAAGGTAGTTTCTATTTCTTGTATTTATCTTCTTTTTATGGAAAAAGAAAAATTAACTGTTTTTTTTTTTTTTTTTTTTCCAAAATTTAAAACTTTCCCACAATCCTTAATCTCTTGTTTTTATTTCTCTTCACAATATAGTTTGGTAATATAATGTTAAAAAAAAAAATGTCTGTATGGCTCTTTTGCAATTAAAAAAAATTCGTTATGTTCAGAACTTGAATTGAAGCCTTTTATTTATAAAATATTCTTGCTGCTACATTATCAGTTAATTAATTTGTAATTATGATAAAAATTTTTAAAGAAAGACCTTGACTATATAGATAATTCTTAATATAAATTGAACTATTGGATGGGTGTATATGACAAGATCACTAATGTTTATTAAATATAGTTATATATTTAACCCTTTAGCATTCAACATGCTCAAACCTACTCCTGTAAATATCAGCTAAGTTTCATTGTTTGGCTTCCTGTGTTATTTGTGATATCATAATATATGATGGCAGAGTATACGTGGGTTTGGGGGGAAGAGTTCAACCTTGAAAGCTAATATTTATGGGGCAGGTTGAATGCTGAAGTGTTAACAGTTTATTTCAATGAAAACAGACTTATTAAAAATGACATTTATTGCAAGAGTTTGCCTTTGTTTTTTGTATGCATTTGTCACATTTGACAAAATAGGACTGTGCAAATATTGCATGATTTTAAACATTGATGGGGTAATGAGGGGTTACTGAAAGGTTTGGTTTGACCAAAATAAGAATGAGTTTAAAAACCTGAACCACATGCAGTATTTCACATATTTACTCAGTGCATTTAACACATTAAGTATTTTTTCAACTCAAACCCTGCAAAAACAAAACATTTGATCATTGAAATAGAAATATGGAGAAGTAAGTTGGGCTGAGAACTTTTTCACCCATTTATATATTTTGGACTTTGAAACTTCAGATCACTTGAAGCTTGTATTGGGTTGTCTAGAAAGTTCAGGCCGATTTTTTTTTTTTTTTTTTTTTTTTTTTTTTTTTTTTTTTTTTTTTTTTTAGTTGTTCATGTTCCAGCATTTTAAAACAGATCAAATTTGACAGATACATGCTTGCATTTCTGATTAGAGCACATTTAGAACTATCTCTTTTTGAAAGTTTGAAATTATTAGTATCAATTTTGCATTCCTGTTAAAATGTGAGATTATTAGGTGAATTTTAGATACATTTTTGTAAAAGTAGAAATGCCTAGTAAAAAATTAAAAAATGTGTATGGTGAAAGTGCTTGGTAATTGTAGCCTTATTAATGAAGAATGCTCAGACAGACGTCTACTACAGATGATGACTGAATGAAAACATTGATGGAGAATAACTCTCATTACATAACACAGAAATTGGCAAAGTGCTACATTTTTAAAAAATCACCACCCATGAACACTGACTAAATCTTGGGTACTCAAATCGCTACAATATTTGGGTACTACATGATCTGAGTGAAAATCTTTTGGGTTGCATTTCTATTGGTAATTTGCTGTATAAATGCAATGAAAATGAACCCTTTTTGAAGCTAATTGTGACAGGTGATGAGAAATTGGTTGTTTACAACAATGTTCGGCAAAAAAGATCCTATGATAAAAAATATGAGTCAATTTTAGCCTCCTTAAAACCAGGTTTTCATCCTAAGAATGTCATGCTCTGCATCCACTGGGATTTTAAGTGAATCCTGTACTATGAGCTTTTGCAAAGTAACTGGTCAATTGGTTCTGAAAAGCAGGTTTCCATCTTAAGAATGTTGTGTTCTGCATCCATTGGGATTGTAAAGGAATCCTGTACTATGAGTAACCAGTCAATTGATTCTGAAAAAGTACTACTTGCAACTGGATAAATTAAAAGCTGCAATTCAAGAAAAAAGCCTTGAATTGGCCAACAGGAAAGGTTTCTTTCCATCAGGATAATGTCAGACCTTGCATTTTTTGGTGACACAGCAAAAATTGTTTCAACTTGACTGGGATGTGTTATCCCATCCACCATATTCACTAGATATTGCTCTTTTGGATTTTTATTTAATCAGGTTCTTGAAAAATAATCTCAATGGTAAAAATTTTAATTTCTTTTTGTATAACATTAAAAAAAAAAAAAATTTAATAAGTTCTTTGCCAGGAAATCACTAAATGCAGGAAAGATGGAATCTTTAAGTTGAAAAAAATGTAGAAAGGTTCTGTAACAAAATGGATCATATTTGGCTGAATAAATATTTGACAGCGTAACTTTTTGTATTTAATTTCTATTAAAAATCAACATGAATTTTTCAGGCATCTTTAATTTTCTTTTTTTATACCCTTTTTAGGTTCCCTGCCCCCTCACCATTTGCTATAGTAATGGGTTTATAAAATACAATGGTTGCTATTATATTCTAATTTTCGGTGTACAAAAAAAAAAGCATAATGTTAATTCTTATTGTCACTTTATGTAAAACAAATGGATTTCATCTGAAAGAATAAAATGTTTGATTCTAAAGTATACAGTTGAGTAAAGTGAAGGGTGGAAATAACACCTTCTTCTTCTTCTATGTGCCCTGTCCCTTCAGGACGTAGGCGATCATGGATCTCCACGTCTCCCTATCCCTTGTGGCTCTTAGTATGTTTGCTCCTGTTGCTCCTGGCAACCCCCGTTCCGTCATCCACCTGATCAGGCCCTGCAAATATGTTATCCGCTGCCTTCCTCTGTCTCTCCTTCCTTCTATCTGACCAGTCAGTATCAGGTTCTCCAGGCTTTCCTTCCTCATTGCATGTCCCAGGAACTTCAGTTGTCTCTTCCTGATGCTCAGCATCAATTTCCTTTTTGTTGCCATTCTTTCTAACACCTCGTCGTTGCTTGTATGCTCAGTCCACGATATCCGTAGCATCCTTCTGTAGAACCACATTTCGGCCGCTTCCAGTTTTGTCCTCATTTTCGATGATATTGTCCAGCATTCACAGCCGTACTGAAGGACTGACATCACGTAGCAGTCTAGCACTCTTTTCTTCGTTTCTATTGAGATCTTCCTGTGTGTTAGTATTTTGCTCATCTTCTGGAACGCGTCCTTTGCCATGCCAATTCGCCTTCGGATCTCCGTGTCGCACTTTCCATCTCCTGTTAGAACACTTCCTAGGTACTTAAATTCTTGGACTTGTTTGATTCTGTTATCCCCCACCTGTATTTGGCATTTTGGGTTGTATCTTTTGCTGATGACCATGCACTCAGTTTTCTTAAAGTTTATTTGTAGTCCCATCTTGTCACTCTCCACTGCTACTTTCTGTATTAGATCTTGCAGTTTCCTTTCCGTGTCCGCAATCAGTACTGTATCGTCCGCGTATCTTATGTTGTTCAGGTTGTGGCCTCCAATAATAAATCCTGGTGTGTCATCTAGGGTCCTCAAAATATTCTCGCTGTATAGGTTGAACAAATCCAGTGAAAAGACACAGCCTTGTCTTACGCCTTTTTCTATCTTTGTGTATCTACTGAGGTCGTTACCTGTCCGTATGCAGGCCGTTTGCTGCCAGTAGAGATTCTTGATTATTCTTATATCTTTGCCGAAAATGTCGAGGTTTCCTATCATTTCCATCAATTCTTTGTGTCGTATTTTGTCGAATGCTTTCGCGTAATCAATGAAGCATAGGTACAAGTCTTTCTTCATTTGTAATGCCCTTTCAGAGAGCATCCTAATCATGAATATGGCGTTCCTTGTTCCAGTGTCTTTGACGAACCCGCACTGTTCCTGTCCTATCTCTGGCCTGATTCTGCTTCTCGCTCTATTCATCAGGATTCTGACAATCAGTTTTGTAATGTGACTCATTAAGCTGATAGTTCTGTGTAGTTCACACTCGTTTGCACCTGGTTTCTTCGGCAGTGCTATAAATATCGACTTGCATAGGTCGTCTGGTATTATTCCGCTGCTATAAATTTCGTTTATTATGTCGGTAATCTTTTCTATGCCATACTCTTCTAAGGCTGTCAGCAGCTCTATCACTATGCCATCTGGGCCAGGTGCTTTATTTCTGTTCATTTTGGCCATTGCCGCTTCCACTTCGGATTTTAGTATTTCCGGTCCATCCATCTCCTTGTGTATTCTCGGTTGTTCTCTCTTGTCGCCAAAGAGATCCTTTATGTATTCTTCCCATCGCTGGAGTATTTCCTCTTTCTCTACTATGATTGTCCCTTCTTTGGATTTTATGCATCCTGTTGAGGAACAGGTTTTTTGTCCTGTCAGTTCTCTTATCTCTTTATGCATTTCTGCTTTGTTGTTCCTGCTCAGTCTCTCTACTTCTGCACATTTGTTGTTGAGCCATTCCTCTTTGGCTTGTCTGCATTTGTTCCTTATCTCCCTGTGAAGTTTTTTGTACTCTGTTCCGTGTCTTGGCGTTATTTTTTGTCTCCTTTGTATCATGTGGAGGATCTCTTCGGTCATCCACTCATTTTTTCTTCTTCGTCTGATTTCCTTTGGGGCTATGTTGTTCGCTGAGGTCACCATTGCTTCTTTTAGTGACTCCCATTTTGAGTATCCTTTTCCAATTTGTTCTTCATATTTCTTTTTTACGCTGTTATTATATTCTTTCTGCAGGGTGAGATCATCCTCTAGTGTGTCGTATTGCAATCTTGGTGTTATGCTGGGTTTCTTCAGTCTTCGGAGTTTCACTTTTAGTTTGCAGATGACTGGGACGTGGTCACTTCCGCAGTCAGCACCTGGGTACGTTTTGCATTGGACTACTGCGTTCCTGAATCTCTTGTTTATAGTTATGTAATCTATTTGGTTCTTCGTGTCCCCTCCTGGGCTTCTCCATGTCCATAAACGTCGTGGGTGTTCTTGGAACCAGGTGTTAGTAATGACCTGGTCATTGGCTGAGCACCATTGGATCCATTTTTCTCCTCTTTCGTTACGCTCTCCTAGTCCGAAGTTGCCGTTCGTGTCTCCTTCTCTATCTTTACCTACCTTTGCATTTAAGTCCCCCATTACTATCCTGACTTCTTGGCTTTTGCACTGAGCCTTAGCACTGTCCAGTATTGAATAGAATGATTCTATTTCGTCCTCTGAGCTTTGAGTTGTCGGTGCATAAACTACTATAATAGCTATATTGAGGGGCCTTCCCCGCAGTTTAACCAAGAGGACTCTCTCTGACAGTTGCCAGTATCCAAGTACACATCTCTTCACTTGTTTGTTTAGTATTAAAGCGACCCCTTTTTCGTGTTTTTTTCCTCCTGCATATATTATCCTGTGGGTGTCGCTACTGAAATCTCCGTTATTAGGCCATCTTGTTTCACATATTCCTAGGATGCTGATATTCAGTCTGTTCATCTCCTGTTTGACATTCTAACACCTTAATGAATTAAAAAAAATTTTTTTTTATTCATAAAACCAGGTTTATATTTTTAGAAGTTTTTTTTATGAATTTCTATCTTGTTTACCATTATTAACATTTTAAAATGAGTGCCATCAAATGTACAAGATGCCATGCGAAGTTATATGGCTGATATTTTATTATTGTTATGACTGAGATTAAAAAGTTTGCTGTTTTGTTTTCAGTATTCAACTTGGAGTCTCATATGGATAGGATGGAATGTTTTTGTGATTTGCTTGTACTTGGAAATAGGAATATTAAACCGGGTAAGTTACTTTTATGTTAATGTAAAATTTGTTCATTATTTACTTTGGTGGAAAGTTATTGTTTTTACCTGTAATCAAACATCTTCCCAAATCATGCACAAATTAGCAGAAAATCATACAGACGTTTCATTTTGGTATATTTGACAATTTAAGAAATGTCTGAATCTCACTTTGTTGTTTATCATTGTTTACTAGGTAAATTATCTGAAATGATTCTTTTATTGAAAAAGTTTTATAGTATCAGAAATGTAATGTAGTTTACCATTCGATGCGATTTAAAAACTTTATCATAGTAAGTATTTGATATCATTATTTTTTCTTCTCATATGAAAAGAATTTTTGACACATTTACAAATACTGGTATTTAAATCCTTTATCATATTGTTTTTTTTTTATCATAAAACTATTGAATGTACATTTGTATTTAATCCTTTTTATTAAAATCTCACTTTTATATATTGTTTTTTTAATACTGATTTATTTTTATTAAACATGAATTTGTTTTTCAATGTCACCCTGTAAAAGGCCCAACAGGCACTCAATGTAGAAAGTTAGTCAAGTGCTATATGTGATTCACGTTTGGGCGATCATGTCTCAAGAGTCATGACTGATTGGGCAGAAGATTATCCCGCAGTAGGTTGCCATTACTTTCTGCAGTAGACTAGTTGCCAGCCAAGGCTATAGAACCCAATCTTTCCTGTTATTTAACCAATAACTGGAGGGAAGCAGATGGATTAATACCTTTTGTTATGAATATTTGCTCCTAAGTGAATTCAACTGGAATTCAGACTTGGCTCCCCAATTTGTCATTTTGAGCTGATATTCACTGCACCCCAAAGGGGTATTTAGGGAAGATAATGTTTAACCCTAAACTTGACAAGGTTAAGATGGTAGTGATTGAGGAAGCATCCTCTTGGTAGTCAGTTCTACAGAACGTTTGTTTGTGGGAAGCTGCTGCTCAAGTGGAACTTACCAATTGAATATAAATCAAATGAGGGTGGTTTGTTAGAATGTGAGTGTCATGGTAGGGTCTTAGCTGTGAAGGCCACAACTGGTGGAATTAAGGAATGTAGTTGATCTTAACAAATTTCAGGGTGGATACAGAAGCAATTCAAAGTGAATTCATGTAGTTTTGCTATTGTTGCGATCAACTTTTGACACTGTGCATAATCTTGGTGAAAGATCAATTTTTTCTTCTCAATTTGTGGCACTTTTTTGGCAGTTTCTTCCTTCAAATGCACCAATATTATATAATATTTGCTATTGATGGTTCTTCCTGATGTTTGCATCTTTGGTTGCTTTGGACAGCTTTCACCTGCTGTCCACTCAGCTGACTGCCAATTTGACTCTGGAGTGAATGTAAGGGATCCATGTTTCATCCATTATCATATTTATGCAAAAGCTCCCTCTTGTTGCGTTGAAACAGGTGCAAACAACGCTCTGAATTGTCAATGCATTATTGTTTTTGATCAACTGTGAGCAAATGCTGCACGCACTTTGAACACAGCTTTCTCATTGACAAATGTTCAATCAAAATGATGAATACACTGCCTTCTGATATGTTCAACTCCTCTGCTACCTCACACAGCTTCAATTTATGATCAGCCAGAATGAGTTGGTGGGGTTTTTTTTTTTTTTTTGCGTTTTCCAGGACAACTGCTGATTTTGGATGACCTGAGCATTTGTGTCAGCATACCACCTCTTAACCCTTGTTTCAGAGTCCAAATAACATTTATCAAACCATTACTTGGCTTAAACAGAATTTTTTTTCCATCAGAAAGTAATGCTTTATCAACACACAAAATTGAGATTTTTCCATTGTTTTGAAAATTTGCAACAATAGCTTGTAAATTGTAAACTAATAATCTAACTGGGCCAACATTTTGTCACGTGTCATTTGAAGGTTAGCACTTCATAGAAATCATATGGATTTTTTTATTAGTGGTGCCCAGGACTTATTGAGTGATGTACTATTGAATAAAGTAAAAGAAAAAAAAATTGCATATTTTGCTTATGGAGATTCATAATTAGAATTCAGGTTTGAATATATTTTCCATTTAATCTAATAGAAAAGTATCAACTTTATTTGGATTTATTCTTGAAATAGTAAAATTTTGAAGTTTGTAAGCAAAAAGCTGCAGAAATTATATATTTCTGTATATTTTTCAGACTATATAAAAGTAAATGTTTAAAAATTGGTCAAATTTATAAATCTAATTTTGGTGTCAGCAATAAGATTCAACCTCAGCTTTCACACAGTGCAATGTTGATTTTTTTTTTTTTTTTTTTTTTTTTTTTGTTAGTGAAAAATCAACCTGCCCTAAACATCTGACTGGGGTGGGGTCATGTTTTGCTTCATTGGTGTAGCTTAAATGAATTGGAGTTTTGTAATTATCATATCAGATATAGTAATCATCTTTAGAGTATTGAATGGATATAAGTTTTCATACTATCCAGAAAAGGGAAAAAGTAGGCCTGAAAAAATGTAAGCATTTCATTCTAATGGATAATAAAGTTGACTTTTTGAATAAATTCTTAGTTTAAGGTGACTCACGTGAAGAGCACCATAACACAGGCAAATCAAGACTAGGATCTGGTTACAATACTTCTACTGTTCTAGTAAATAAACAGATCTTGTCAGGCGAGTTAGTTGCTTTTTACATGCATGTTACGATTGAGCGTTATCATAAAATTAGAAGATATTTTTTTTTTTGTTGTTGAATATTTTTTGTTGTTGTTGACTGTACAATACACTTAGGCACCGTTTGAGAAAAAGAGCCCCATGGTGCAGTTCACTCTCCCAGAAACTTGGAAATGGCATGCTCAGAGCTCTAATACAAACAATTGAGTGTTTGTATGTCAATCTGAGGACAGTGCAGAGGATTTGGAAACAGTTGGATTAGTTTAATGCTGATTTGGCTATACTTCTGAGATGAGATAGTATTTACACAATTTACATTGTTCAGACTATTGTCTTCATCTTTATTGCCATATTTATGTTTTAGCCATTTTGTTGCCTCAGCCTTCTTCAAGTGTTAGGAATTTCAAACCGTACCCTTAATTACGATCTCTTGAGTATACTCTCATTCCATGTGTGATACTACTTATGGTGGCCATGTAGTTATCTCCCTTTAACTTTGCAAATTATTTGTTCACCACTGCTGTAGCCTGGTATTGAACTCACAACTTTTTGGGTCAAGTCACAGGAACTAACCACAATCTATATCCACTGGGCCATGAGGACATCAGTGTTAATGTCTCAGTAACCATTTCTTACCAGAGCTCATACTGCAATCTTTGGTGCTAATGATTTTCTCTAGAACTCTATTACTGGTTCCCATATTGTATTCATTTCTATGCTTGGTTGGTTTATGAGATTTTTATGGCTTAGCATATACACTGATTTCTTAAGTTTACATAGTTTCCGGTGGTATTCTCTATCAATTCTTTTAGCTTCATCCCATAGAGGGTGGTGATCCTCTTTCTCTCACCATATATGGTCAGCTATGTGTGATTTTTCTATCTCCCTTTGTGTTATGGCCTTGCAATGTTCTTGTAGCCTTACCTTAAGAGGGCAGCTTGTTTTTTATATTTCTTTCCACAGCTACATCGAATGGCGTACACACATTCCTTAGTTATGTTCTTCTCTATTGGAGGTCTTACTAGGGAGAGTTATCTGCGAAGTGTAGAGCCACTTTTGAAGGTCGTTCTGACATTATAGGGACTACAGATCCTTTGTATTTTCTCTGATAACCCTTTCAAATTGGTTAGATCGACTGAAGCTGTTTTCTGAGAGTTGTTATCCTCATGCACCCTTCCTTCCACTTTTGTTGGACTGTTGACACTAACCCTGAGTAGTTGTTACATTGTAGGGTAATGCTTATACTGACCATTTCCTGTTTGTATGTGTCTGGGTTGCTGCTTATGACTTTTGCTTGATGTTGCAGGCAGCGAACAATCCCTTTCTTTACATTGTATGGGTGGTGGGAGTTGAAGTTGAGGTATTGTCTGGTGAATGTTGGCTTGTGGTATTCAGATGTCTTGAACCCCCTCTCTGCTCAAGTTATGAGTATGAAGGTGTCATTAAAGTTTCTCAGCTATATAGTTGTTTTTAGTGTTCTGAATTCTAATGCCATCTGTTTTGAAGTATTCCATGTATATGTTAGTCAATGATAGTGATAATGGTGAGTCCATTGCTAAGCCTTCATCCTGTTGATATATGTCTGATCCCATTCTGAAGTGCGTTTGTTGCAGAAAGTCAGTATCTCTATCAGGTTAACTAGTGATATACTGGGATGTTCTCCTATGGATAAGTCCAAGGCCAGTCTCTCTCTGACATAGTGCCATCACTGTGGGTACCTTGGTGAAAACTCACCGCATCCAGGCCAACCATCTGGTTGCATCAGATGAAAGCATCTTTTGATAAGTTTCACAAAATGAGCAGAGTTTTGGACATATGATGGTGACTTTCCTTTTGGTCAATGACATCTAGAAAGAAACAACTCAGATGGTAGCACACCAAGCCTTGATTGCTAACAATCAGCCTGAGCAGAATACCATCTTAGTGAATCTTAGGTAGACCATAGATGTGAGGTAGCTTGAGACAACTCAGCTACCTGTATGTCTTAGGCTGGAAGTGATCCTTGTTCTTGATTAGGATCTACAACAACTATCATTCTGTTTTCAACATGGGGTCTTTCTTTACCTTGCTATAGTTACCACTTGTAATGAGGTCTTCCAATTTCTCAGTGTATTCAGTATTGACCATCACTCCTGTTGCATTGCCTTTGTCAAATGGTAGTATGATGCTCTCATTCTTCTGTAGGGTCCTGATTGCTGCCCCCTCTTTTGTGATGTTTGTCCAATGTATGTCTCACTTTCCATCCTAGCTCATCCACCTGAGCCTGAGGGATGCTCAAGACTATTTCCTCAATTTGGGCAATGTCTAAGTATGGTATGGCCGTAGTAAAGTTGAGACTTTTGTTTAGCACTGACTTTTCGCAGAGGGATGGACTTCATGTGTCACCATCAGATCTTTTAATCTATTTAATTTCTGTATTTGGTAAACCTTGGCTGCATCGAATTCTTAGAATTTTTCCAGCTCATGCTGGATCCTTTTTCCTGCCTTCTCTATCAGTGATCCTGCTGAGAAAGGCTTCAAGCCTCTGGGAGATGTTGGATTGTAATTTTTGTTTGATCTATCAGTTAAACCAGGGCATGTCCCACTTTTTTTTTTGCGACCAAACAGGCTTTCCTTGAATTGACAGCAAGTCTCAGTGCCAAGCCTGGAGAGATGAGTCATAATTCCCTGCATGTAACTGTGGAAAGAAATATAAAGGAGAAATAGGCTGCTCCTTTATGGTAAGGGTGCAAGAACATTGCAAGGCCATAATATGAGAGATAGAAAAATCAGGTTTAGCTGACCACATATAGAGGGAGAAAGGGGATCACTGCCCCCTATGGGATGAAGTTGAAATAATTGACAGGGAACCACACTGGAAATTGCATAAACTTAAGGAATTAGTGCACATGCTAAACCACAAAAATCTCCTCTGCCTAGGCCACAAAAATTTCCTATAAGCATAGAAATGAATACAATATGGGAACCAGTAAACATTAATCAGAAAATCATTATCAAAGATTGCAATATGAGCTCTGGTAAAAAATGGTTGCTGAGACATTAGGTTTATAAGTTCTAAAAATTTATACACTGACACATGGCCCAGTGGATATAGGCATTGGTTAGTTCCAGTAACTTGAATTGTGAGTTCAATAT
Source organism: Ascarosepion bandense (assembly GCA_037127315.1). Taxonomy (NCBI): domain Eukaryota; kingdom Metazoa; phylum Mollusca; class Cephalopoda; order Sepiida; family Sepiidae; genus Ascarosepion; species Ascarosepion bandense. The sequence goes on along the minus strand of JBBBDQ010001248.1, from coordinate 1,068,238 downwards.
CAGGCTACAGCAGTGGTGAAAACCAATAACAGAGTAAAGTTAAAGGGAGTGACATCATCCATGGAATGAGAATGATATGCCTCAGTGATCGAAATAAAAGGGTTCAGTTTGAAATTCCTTGCACCTGAAGAACAGCTGAAATGTCGTAAACATGGCAATAGTCAAAACAATGGATATAGTCGATATTTTGGAGTGATCACTGGTGATGGCAACGTTATGCTGCCATTCATCTTTCTAGAGGGACTCTCTCAATACGGAGGCCTATGTCAAGTGCCTTGAGGTGGTAGTGCTGTCCTGGGTCAAGAGGCTGCTGCATGCGGGGGAAAAAAGTGTGTGAGGCTTAGTAAAAAATAATGTGTACAGCAAATGTAATCTTAACTTCTGAAATAACATATGTAAAGATATATTGCTACCATTCTACAACTGTTATGATGATGCATTTGTAATTTTGACAAGATGTTAAAACAAAACTTATTGAGGGCAAGGATTATGGCAGCATTCACCAACTAAAACAAGGAGACCATCCAGAAGAGATGAATGAGATTCCAAAGTTATCTCCTCAGTCAACCAAGCAGAGTTGAAACAATTGATGATTTTATTGGATATTAGTTATTTCAATATTTTATTGGATATTAGTTATTTCAATATATTTTATTGGATATTAGTTATTTCAATATATTTTATTGGATATTAGTTATTTCAATATATTTTATTGGATATTAGTTATTTCAATATATTTTATTGGATATTAGTTATTTCAATATATTTTATTGGATATTAGTTATTTCAATATATTTTATTGGATATTAGTTATTTCAATATATTTTATTGGATATTAGTTATTTCAATATATTTTTATTGGATATTAGTTATTCAATATATTTTATTGGATATTAGTTATTTCAATATATTTTATTGGATATTAGTTATTTCAATATATTTTATTGGATATTAGTTATTTCAATATATTTTATTGGATATTAGTTATTTCAATATATTTTATTGGATATTAGTTATTTCAATATATTTTATTGGATATTAGTTATTTCAATATATTTTATTGGATATTAGTTATTTCAATATATTTTATTGGATATTAATTCTTTCAATATATTTTATTGGATATTAGTTATTTCAATATATTTTATTGGATATTAGTTATTTCAATATATTTTATTGGATATTAGTTATTTCAATATATTTTATTGGATATTAGTTATTTCAATATATTTTATTGGATATTAGTTATTTCAATATATTTTATTGGATATTAGTTATTTCAATATATTTTATTGGATATTAGTTATTTCAATATATTTTATTGGATATTAGTTATTTCAATATATTTTATTGGATATTAGTTATTTAAATATATTTTATTGGATATTAGTTATTTCAATATATTTTATTGGATATTAGTTATTTCAATATATTTTATTGGATATTAGTTATTTCAATATATTTTATTGGATATTAGTTATTTCAATATATTTTATTGGATATTAGTTATTTCAATATATTTTATTGGATATTAGTTATTTCAATATATTTTATTGGATATTAGTTATTTCAATATATTTTATTGGATATTAGTTATTTCAATATATTTTATTGGATATTAGTTATTTTATTATATTTTATTGGATATTAGTTATTTCAATATATTTTATTGGATATTAGTTATTTCAATATATTTTATTGGATATTAGTTATTTCAATATATTTTATTGGATATTAGTTATTTCAATATATTTTATTGGATATTGATTCTTCAATATATTTTATTGGATATTAGTTATTTCAATATATTTTATTGGATATTAGTTATTTCAATATATTTTATTGGATATTAGTTATTTCAATATATTTTATTGGATATTAGTTCTTTCAATATATTTTATTATTGGATATTAGTTATTTCAATATATTTTATTGGATATTAGTTATTTCAATATATTTTATTGGATATTAGTTATTTCAATATATTTTATTGGATATTAGTTATTTCAATATATTTTATTGGATATTAGTTATTTCAATATATTTTATTGGATATTAGTTTTATTTCAATATATTTTATTGGATATTGAATTTATTTCAATATATTTTATTGGATATTAGTTATTTTCAATATATTTTATTGGATATTAGTTATTTCAATATATTTTATTGGATATTAGTTATTTTAATATATTTTATTGGATATTAGTTATTTCAATATATTTTATTGGATATTAGTTATTTCAATATATTTTATTGGATATTAGTTATTTCAATATATTTTATTGGATATTAGTTATTTCAATATATTTTATTGGATATTAGTTATTTCAATATATTTTTATTGGATATTAGTTATTTCAATATATTTTATTGGATATTAGTTATTTCAATATATTTTTATTGGATATTAGTTATTTCAATATATTTTATTGGATATTAGTTATTTCAATATATTTTATTGGATATTAGTTATTTCAATATATTTTATTGGATATTAGTTATTTCAATATATTTTATTGGATATTAGTTATTTCAATATATTTTATTGGATATTAGTTATTTCAATATATTTTATTGGATATTAGTTATTTCAATATATTTTATTGGATATTAGTTATTTCAATATATTTTTATTGGATATTAGTTATTTCAATATATTTTATTGGATATTAGTTATTTCAATATATTTTATTGGATATTAGTTATTTCAATATATTTTATTGGATATTAGTTATTTCAATATATTTTATTGGATATTAGTTATTTCCAATATATTTTATTGGATATTAGTTATTTCAATATATTTTATTGGATATTAGTTATCAGAATAAGTATATCAAAATAGATCATACTGTCATAAAGTATTAATACAAAAACAAAACAAAACATAAGTTTTAGGTTTGATAAGTTTCCAGAGATAAATTTATGCATATAGAGTACCCCCACCTCAAATCAGGATAATTGGTACAGTTTCTTTGTTGAAATTTTTATTACAGTTATTTCAAACAAAACCAAAAGATAAAAATTTAGTACCTTAAAACTGAACCAAAACACAAAAATATTACATGTGGTGTTAGAAATGAAAAACTCTGGCAAAATTTCTTGCCTTTTTGTCTCCAAGTTGGATGTTCAATTATCTCCTGTCGAAAATTGAACCATTTGATAATTGCAGTATCCTGAAACAACAAATGGTTAAAAAAAAAAAAAAATGCTAGTTTTTTTTTTTTTTTTTTTTTTGTCATATAGTAAATCTAAAGAAATTTGTTTTTTGTTGGATACTCCTTAGTTGACAAAAAAACTTTCATCTATTTTTGTCATTACGTTGTTTTGGTGCATTTATATTTTACCTTACTTTATTTAAAAAGATGTTTTCATTAGATTGTGACAGCTTTCATATTAGTATGCTTTCTTTTTTTTTTTTCTTAAGAAAAGCGTGCTCAACAAGAGCAAGACTTCAATACCCCCACTAATCAATGAATTTGAAGTTCTCACCTCCCCAGCAGACAAGGCTGAATGCTTTGCCCGTAGATTCTCCACCAATTCGACACTGGACTCGTTAGGAAGACCTACACCCGACTTCCCAGGCTCAACTAACGTCCACATTACACCCTCGCTGGTCGCCAAGATAATTGCACAACTTGACCCACACAAAGCGAGCGGCGGTGACGGAATCCCAGTCATAGTACTGAAGAAATGTGCCCCCAGAACTTTCCTCTGTCCTCTCTAAACTCTATAATCTTTGCCTATCTGCTTCCTGTTTTCCTGCCTGTTGGAAGTCCTCCTGTGTAGTTCCTATATTTAAGAATTCTGGCGAACCCTCAGACCCCGCCAATTACCGTCCTAATAGTCTCCTTCCGATCTTTGGCAAAGTTTTCAAAGCCATTATCAATGCTGAGGTGATTCAGCATCTCACGGCCCACAGGCTTCTCTCTGACAAACAGTACGGGTTTCGCTTCACCAGGTCTACTGCTGATATGCTAACGACCATTACCGAGTACATATACCGGGCACTTGACAAGAATGGCAAAGCCCAAACTGTTGCCTTGGATATCCAAAGCGTTCGACAGGGTCTGGCACGCTGGCCTCTTGTGCTACAGGATAACTGGACATCTGTTTGACCTCATCCAGTCATTCCTCTCTAACCGCACATTGAATGTAGTATTAAATGGGCATGCCTCCCAAAACTACCATATGAACGCAGGCGTCCCTCAAGGTTCTATCCTAGTTCCCACGCTCTTTCTGATGTACATTAATGATCTCCCCGACGCCATTAGATCCCAAGTAGGCATGTACGCCGATGACACAACAATCTACTCTCGCATCGATCAAAAACCAGGTGTGGGCGACAAAGTAAACCTCGCTGCCAAGCTCGAAAAGGACCTCCAATCCGTAGTGGCCTGGGGTAGGAAATAGCTAGTAAATTTCAATGCTTCTAAAACGAAGCTGTTATCAACTGACCACCATAGACAATCGCATCTACCTCCCATTAGCATGGGACAGACTTGCCTCCCAGAGAGTAAAATACGCCTCCTTGGCCTTACACTTTTGCCGGACCTCAAATGGAATGACTATATCGAATCCATTGCCAAATCTGCCGCTATGAAAGTCGGCTCTCTGTGCAGGGCCCGGAAGTATTTCCCACCTAAATCTATTCTGCACATATACAAATCTACCATCCACCCGTGTATTGAATATTGCTGCCATATCTGGTCGGGTGCCCCTGCCGCTCTCCTTGGGCTTCTTGACAAAATACAAAGGAGGATCTGTAACATGGTTGATACTGACTTGGCAGACCGGCTGCAACCACTCTCTCACTGGCGTGATGTGGCTTCCCTGTGCCTCTTCTATAAGTACTTTCATGGCTTCTGCTCCGATGAACTCAGAGCACTGGTGCCGCCTAAGCACGAATTTACACAAGATACTAGATTAGCAACTAGGTCCCACCCTTTTACAGCTAAACAGATAAGATGTAACCATAAATTCTACTCCAACAGCTTCTTTTCTCGCGCTTCCAGCCTGTGGAACTCCCTTCCACAAGTCTGCTTTCCCGACAGCTACAATCTCCAGATGTTTAAATGTAGGGTCAATAGACACCTCCTATCACACTAACTCCCAATTATTCTCAGAACACTCATCTATCCAACCCTCATTCTCTGTATCCTTACCCGCCTATCAACCACCCTCTGACATTTCCTATATTTAACCATTCTCGGTATCCCTACCCGCCTATCACCCACCCTCTGACATTTCTTATATTTAATCATCCTTTCTCCACTCTATGTAGCCCCCTGCACAGTAGTGGCAGTGACATGCCTTGCTCAGGGTGAAACGCTTATAAAAAAAAAAATTGTTCAAAGTAGTGAATTTTTTGTTTTGATTTAACAAAAAAAATAAGGATTTTTAGCATTTTATTTTAATAAAGCATTGAAAATTATTTTCACCATTTTTGTTACATTAGTTGTTTTAATGTCATTTCCACATAAGCAAAAGAAAAAAAATAAGTGGATTTTATTTCCAGGTGCAATTTTCTACTGTGATGTTCTTTTTGAAACATATTGTGAACACAGTTGATATAAAGTGCACATTTTATAACAAAATGTGGGGCAAGTGAAATGAAATCTCCCTAAACCATACAAAAGGTTGGTCTTTAACCAAACTAGGCAATACATTGTTTTTGGTGAGCTTAGAAGAGTCCTTGCTATAGCACCCATTGAATCGTTTACAAAAATCATCATTAAATAGTTGATAGAAACCATGTAATCCATAAGGATAATCACTCAATGTTTCTTTGGGGATTAGATAAAAAAAAAAAAAATCTTTACTTGTTTGACAAATTTTCACTCTGTTTATCATCTTCAGCAGATATTACATGTTCAAATTAACTCTTTATTAAATAAACATTAGGATTTTTACTGAATTCTCTTAAAGATATTTCAATTCAGTAAGACTGCAAAAGACAGAACCATTTGAGAGGATGGAATTTTGAATTGCTATTAATCTTAGAATACTATTTTTCTGTTGGACTTTTGTCAGAGTAGTTTTTTTTTTTTTTACACGATGGGTAGGATTAGTTTGTATTTATTTCTCCAAATCTGTTGCTTCTTTAACATTAACAGATTATGCATTGAAAAAATATAAAATGAAATGTTGCAACATCGCTCTTAATTAGCTTAATTCCTATTAGAGGACAATATTACAAGTTGGATGACATATATTTTTTATTTTTAGGAGATTGCAGTGTCTTATGAAAAAGCATTATTATTAATATTGCTAAATTATAAAGTTTGGCATTCCTGTGCAGACAGAATTGATCCAATTAAATATGGGAGGGAGAAGAGCTTACTGTTCATATTAATATTGCTAATTAATATCTATATTAAAATTGATGCTGTCAAGTAGTTGTCATGTCAATTCAGAATGTTTGAACTGATTTTAATAAATGTTAGACTGAAGATGGCTTTTAATTAAGACATTTCAAAATTGGCAGATTTATTTTTCTCTTTTTTTATGTAGATATAGTATTCAAATATAAAAATAGTTTCTTACATTTATCATGAAGTTCTGTGATGTTTTTATTCATTTTTTTAACTTGATTTTGAATTTAAAGTACAGCATTTCACTGAAAAAAAAAACAACTTAATCGGAAAAAATATGAAAATCCTAGCTGAAAAAAAAAATTTAGGAATGTTCCTTTCTAAAAGTAAAACGAAGTGACCATTATCCTGTAAAAAATGGAATTATCTACCCAACTAAGTACTTTGGTATTGATTTGTTCTTCTAGTAATGTTCATATGTCAGTTGTTTATGAATACTGTCTATGAAATTCTTATGTTAAAAGTAATTTCAACTTTCTTTTTTTTTTTTAATTTAAAAAAAAAAATCTGAAAACAATTTCTAATGAATATGTGTTCTTTGTTATTGTAGTGTTATGTAGAAAATTGACATGCAAAACAAATTCTGGTTCAATTATTCTTATATAAAATTACTTCCTATCCACTTTAATTGGAATATTGATTTTTTTTTTTTTTTTTTTTTGCTAAAGCTGTAGTTTGATTACATTTTATATAATTTATATATTAATGTAGAATTACATTATTCTTGGTCATTTTTATGCCATTATTAATGAAAGCAAATTAATCTAATACAAAAAAAATGTAGATTTTTGTATGGCCATGAATCACACCAACTATTTTTTTATATAGTCTTAACCAGTGTCAATGCATTTTCAAGACCTTAATTTCCAAGGCTTTCAGTTATATCACATTGAAACACCAGTTCTTGTACTATCACTGAAGTTTAAGCAACATCAAGCTTGGTCAATACCTAGATGAGTGACCACTTGGGAATACCAAGTGCTGTAAGCTTGGATGTGTAAGTGGTGTAATAGATAATGGCTCTAAATTGAAGATCAGAGAGCAGTTCCAATTCCAGTTCAGTTTGTTGTATTCACTTATGTGAAAATACCCTTGGGAAAGATATGAATCCACCTGTTGTCTTCCCAGTTATGGGTTAATTAGTAGGATTTGTATCTGTAAAATATCACAAATAAATTCTCAATCTAGAAATATTTTCTGGTTTTAAATAAATTGTAAATGTTTAATCTATAAAAAAAAAAATTAGTAATCTTTAAGTTTGACAGCAATGCAGGCCCAGCTGTAAGACACATTGTTGTCATGCCTGATTGTCCAACTGTGCTCACATTCATTGTTTGATCTCTGTAAATGTTCAGTAAATGGCAATGAATATAGCATTTCCTACATTGAGGAATGCAATGATATATTTCTATTGCATACACAGGTCACGCCATTTCCCTAGGTTGCTGCCAGGTTCATTACACTTAATGAAATTACACCTGGCAAAGGTATGATACTTTTCTTACAGCTGTAGGTTAGATAGTAGGACTTGTATCTGGAAAAACCACTGTCATCTCCCAAAAATTGTTAATGCAGTAATCACTTGGAAAAAAAACAATTGTTTTTATAATTCAAAATGTTTTAGATTTAGATAACCAACTCCCAAAAGGTTCATAAAAAAATCCCTCAACCTCAGGCTGCTGCTTTTTGTAACAATGATGCCCCCTCCCCAAATATAGCTTATTAGTGGTGAAGTTCAATCTTTACAGTTATATCACCAGCACTTGCTTCTAACATCACAGGTGAATATAAAATAAATTGTTGCTTTGGGAGTGACCTTCATTGGTTGGTTGGTTTTATATATATATATATATATATATATATATATATGAAAAAAAAAATGGCTGAAAATTTATCCATATTTGAATTATCAAATTGTGGATTCATTCATTTTCTACAGCTTATCAACCCTTTTCAGGTTATTTAAAACTAGAATATTTTTTAAGTTATATATCTTGTTAATTAACTCATACCTTTTCCAGGGGTATTTTCAAATAAGTGAATATAACAACCTCAATAAGAACTGGAACTCTGTTCTCTAAATAACACTTCAAAGCCATTATCTTTTACTCTACATGAACATGCAAGCTTACAGTATCTAGTATTTTCAAGCAGTTACTCATATTCAGTGTTGCTTAACTTCAATGATTCTATGGGAACCAATGTTTCAAAGTGATGTGACTGTAAACTTTAAGTATTTTGTTCTGTTTTTCATAGCTTTGTGGCTCAGATTCTACTGAACTTCATGAGCAACAAATCAGGACTTTTAGTAAATTGGATTATAAAAATTTCATGCATTTCAGAACATGCAAAGACCTTTTTGAAAATACGAATGCGCAATCTTATAGTTAATCAAAAGTGGTGCTGTGTTAAATTGTTGTTCTTTGTATGAAAATGAATACATTTTTTGTGATTATTTTATAAAAATAGAATTAAAGGTGAAACAGACAAAACACTGGAGTTTTTAGCTTGAGAAATTCTTTATAACAATGAAAATATTTAAAATAAAAAAAAAAAAATCAGTTAATTACAAACAAGATTACAAATGAGAGTATAGCAGATAAACTTTGCTCCAGGCATACATATGTACATGACCATGTTTTTTTTTATTTTTATTTTATTTTAAGGCAGGACCAGGATTAGTCTCAAACAAAGCAATGTGCATCTTGTCTGATAGAGGATTTGTCATAATGATAGGAGGCAAGATTTTGCAAGGCCAGATGCTCTTCTGACACCTATTTCAAGAACTCGCAATAGTCCAAGTACACTGAGTGTTTTCATCAAGACTCCATCTCTAAGAATGAATTGCCATTGAAGGCCTGTGACCCCATATTAGCCTCATGTTACCTGTTGGCTGCTATAAGATGCTAATTTTTTTTAGCGGTTTCATTTTTTCATCTTGCGGGGATGACACACCACCTTCCTAACAAGCAAAAATAAAACTAGTTTAAATGTTAATCAGATTTTGTTTTAATAATTTGAAATTATTAGCATTTAAATATAGATATTTTTGTATTTATATTTTGAGCTCATTTGGTGCCAAAAAAAATGAATTAAATCTCAGGCTGTCTATAAGAAGTGTTTTCATAGTCATTGGATAAATAATTATTCAAGTATTTTTCTATAAGAACCTTTGAAGCAAAGCCCATTGTTTCTTCTTGATTTTTTTTTTTTAGTTTGGACTTTATTAATTCTGTCATTCTCTGATCTTCCATACATTTGTATGTATTTAACATCTTTTCTCTGTTATTAGAATAGTTTTTAAAAAAAATTGTATTCCCCCTCCCCCAAACACACGCATGCACTATTTTGTAACTTCAAAGCCAATCAGTGTTTATATAAATTATATAAAGTTATAGTTTGAGCTGTAGTGGTAAATGGCATTAGATTATTATTTTTTTAGATTTAAAGTCTCTTTAATCAATATGTTTTCAATCTTTTTTTAACATTCTTTAAAATTTTTTTAATATCTATTATTAATCAGCATTTTGCTAAGAGTTGTCTTTTGCAATTTTTATAATGATTTCTTTTCTACCTTATTTTGTACAAAACCTGATTGTAATCTTGTCATTTAATAAAATGAATATTGTTTTTTATTTTTTTAATACATACTTAATAAATTTGCAAAGAGTAGAAATATATCGTGTAATTTGATGAAGGTATTCTTTAACAAATCCTGCTGATATTTAACAGACTTAGATATTCCAATTTTCACAATTATCAAAAGGAAGGATTTGAAACTTGTTCTCCTGTTCTTAGCTTCAGGATTGTTATTTATACGTTAAACATACGGAATGAGGTAAAAATTTACATTTCTCTTATGTTCTAATGACTGAACCATAACAAAACCTGATAGTTATACTTAATTTTCTTAAGTTTTGAAACGTTTCATAAATTTACAATAGACCGATCTAAGTTACTTCAACTTTTTGTTTTAAGAATTACTAAAAAGCTTTGTTGGTTTCAATCTAGTTGGAATGACTGCAAATTTGTAGACAAAACATGCAAATGCATGCTGGGATTTTTTAATAGCCACTTGGACTCGTCCACCATATTTCTATTCTTGTCTTGAAGCCATAACACTGCAATCACTTGTCTGTATCCCTTTTGTGTGCTAACACTGTTTGTATACCTTTTTAAGTTATTACTGTTGCTTTAACTACTTTTGTCTCGCATAATATTATTTTTTTGGCCTGGTTTGCTTGCTCTCATTGTTTGTTGCAAATTTTGTCAATTCTGTTTTGGGGCATTTCTGTGAATATTTAACCATGGCCAATTACTCTCAATTTCAAAATGAATCCTGGAAAAGTAGACAAGAATGTTTTCTCATTTGCAGCAATTGAAGGATGGCTTTTGTCAATTTGCTTCTCTTTTTCTTCTCTTGACACTCTACTTATACCAATTTCAATATTTACTTTAACATGCTGGGTGCTATCAAATAATTAGCATTATCCCCTAATCTAATATGGAAACTTTTTTTTTCTTTTGCCTTTTATTAGTTGGTCAGTCTCTCACCTCTTGTAACCTCTGATTATCAGCTGTACGCTAAAGTGATGTGGAATTGTGCAAATTTTTATTAAATTATGATTTAAATTTTACTTCATTCACTTTTTAAAAATGGTAGAATAATCTAGATTAGTGTAAATTGTTTCATATTCCATACTGAAAATCCAAAGAAAAACCTACATTTTTATTATAGAAATAATTTTTTTTTTTTTAGTTTCTTCTAAAAAATTATCTGATGACCTAATTTTTAATGCTAGATGCATTCAAAGGTGTCTTTAACAAAAGTTAACTTATCCATTGGACTGTTTAATGAATTCTGTGCATACAGTCATTAAAGAATCACAAATGGATCTGTGCCATCAAAAATGATGGCAAAATATTTACATCAACATGCTGTCTAAACTAACGGTAAAATATATATATATATATATATATATATATATAGATGTACATAATATTGAGTATCTTACATTCACACATAAAAAGTTCAAACACCTGAGCAAGACAGAAGGGAAATAAATATATATCTATATATTCCATAGTTAGATATTTACTTTAAAAAGTGCTCAACACAAAAGTAGAGTATAAATATATGGTGGTAGTAATAGTAATAATAGCATACTGCAACTCAATAGCTATAAAGTTTGAGATAAAACACCATCAGGCAGTAAAATGTGGTTAATTTATTTTGTAATACATAGATAAGGAGATTTTTAAAAAATACATATATAAAATAAAAATGAAGAAATAAATGAAAACAAGGTCAACTAATGAGATGAATTAAGTGGGGTGGGAGGTTATAACAACCTGAAGAACAGTGTGTATGCAGTTCAATAGGTAGTAGTGTAGCAAATGTTTTGCCATGGAAAGCTAGACATGTCAAAAATTTTAAACCAGAAGAAAAAGATAAAGTAGAAAAATAAATTGAGAAGAGAAGAAAAGGGAAAGACTAATTCAAACGTTGGAAAGGATAAAAGAAATATAAGAAAAAAACCAAAACCAATAGAAAGATAAAAACAAGATATTAAAATAGATACTTAAGGTGATTTGTTCATAAGTAGAAATAAAATAATAGTAATTAGAAATTACCAGTTCAATAAGCTAAATTCTATTTAAGTTATATGTATTCTTAACAACACAATTATTGCAAAAAAATAAAGCACTGTTAAAGAACAAACCCCATGGCAAGAGCTTTCATAACTGTTCAGTCAGTTAAGTGCTATATGTGATACACACTTTGAGCGATCATGTCTCAAGAGACATGACTGACTTGGCAGAAGATCATCCCAGAGTAGGTTGCCATTGCTTTCTGCGGTAGACTGGCTGCCAGCCAAGGCTATAGAACCCAGTCTGTCCTATTTAACCCATAACTGGAGGGAAGTGACAGATTAATACCTTTCCCAAGGGTATTTGTACATAAGTGAATGCAAGGAATTCAATTGGAATTTGAACTCAGCATCCCAATTTGTCGTTCCGAGTTGATATCCAATGCATCACAACGCACATCCTAACTGTTAGTAAAGTTTAATAACTCATAGTAAAGAGAATGAACTGATCCAATGCTACTTCACTATTGTCTCTCTCTCACCATGAGTATAACAGGAGGTAAATAATATATATATATATACACACACACACACACACACATATATATATATATATATATATATGAAAGTTAGTTGATAATTATGCAACCTTGGTTTCAACCTATTGGAATCTTCAGGCATTTTATATCAACTGATATAAAATATAGCTGATCAGTCGATATAAAACGCCTGAAAATACCGAAAGATTGAAGCCAGTGTTGCAGAATTCACTTTCAAATGAAAATATTTGAAAGCTCATATATATATATATATATATAGTCATCGCAGACAGATGTTTCGCTGTATCACAGCTCATCAGTATGGTTAGACATCTGATTGCTTCTAGCCAGGATTGAATCCCAACCAAATTGACGTCATTTATTCTACCTCTGATCTATTGGTACTCAGTAAAAGGTAGACTTTTAGCGTGTTATATATATATATAAGAGAGAGAGCACATTTTAATACAACTGTATACTGTTGATTATGAAGGCATGTCAGCATAGAAAACTCATTCTAATAAGAACTCCCAAATTTGTTGGTGAGGGTCTACATCAAGTCCCTTGAGGTGGTAGTGCCCTTTTTAGTCAAGAGGGTGGCTGATAAAAGACCCTATGTCGGGTAACAGATCTCTGCATTATGCCACACAAGCAGAATTCATTTATAGCTGTCAAACAATTTCTGCAACTGTGCCTTACATCTGGCCAAACTTTCCAGACTGCAACCCTCTTGATTATTATTATGTGGGGGCACAGTTGAGCAAGAGACCAACAAACACCTAACACCGAAGATGAACTGAAGGCAAGGATTATGGTAGCATTCAGCAATTTAAACATGAACACCATCCAGAAGAGTTGCAAGTGATTCTGAAGTCATCTGGAGGCAGTGGTTGACACTAATGTTGATTTTTATTGAATAAAATTTACTCTTTACTATTTAAAGATATTTTTGTGTTATTCTGGTAAATATATGTGTTAAAGTGAGTTGTTAGTGTTGTTTTCATTTTTGTGTCAATCAGATGACAATTTATTCATCGCACCCTGTGTTCATTTTGTATTTGAGAATCTCAACAAAATAGCAATCAGTAACAAATTATCATATTAACAGGATATTGTGAAGATCATGTGCTAAATTCAGTAGTGAAGTGGATGTAAAAATGACTTTTTTTTAAAATGGGTTTGAAGATATTTTTGCAATTCTTTACATTAACCAAAATCTATCTATGCATCTTTGATTTTTTTTTATAATTTTCATTATCTTTCCTTTGCATCTTTTTACATTTTGTTTACTTTTTAACATATCTTTTTTTCTTCTTCTTTACAGAACAATGAATTGTATATACTAAATATTGGTACAAAAAACAAAAGCTGGTGGTTAGAACATGGCATTGGCTGCCATGTAACAAATGATACATGGGAGAAAAACTACCATGGAGAAACCAGCAGGCCAATTCCACCTGAAGAATTTGTAGAAGGATGTCTTATAGACTATTATTATGTAGAATTTATACATGCTGCTGTGCAGTGTTTGTTTTCAGTAAGTTAACCTTTTTCTTTCTCTTAAATAATCTTAATAAAGATTAATAAAGAATAAAGAGGATTCACTTGAATCCTCTTTATTCATCAAGTTTGTAAAATTTGCCAACGCCATTGTGATGTATTGTCTCAATACAAATGTATTTATTTTGTACGCAATCCCATGACAAACCAAGAAATCGTTCCTGCACTTAGTTGATTTCATTGATAATTATAGATACTTTTTGTTACTTTGTGAATGACATCATAAAAATTTTAAAACTTTATCTTAGAAAATCTTTTATTATTTATACTGTAGTTGTGAGTACAGGAGATAAGTTTAATGATATGAACTATCAGAACCATAAAACAAATACTAGCTTGATTAAATAGTATACTATTTAATAGTAATATAATCTTGTGATGTTGCTTGTGATGTAAATATTACTATTTAATAGTAATATAATCTTGTGATGTTGCTTCACCGAGTGAAACCTCTTCTATGTTCAATTTCCCTATCTCATTCCCTAAATTTGTTATAAATGGTCAATATACTGAGCTATACTATTTAATTTATTAAATAGGAAGAAAAATTTTTTTTTCCTAAATAAAGTTTATGAATAAGTAAACTATGGTAATATCTCATCAGTGCCTTTAAAGAAACCCTTTCCTTTATAATAGTCTTCAAGTCAAGTCTAAATAAAAAGTATTAAATAACAAGTGCTTCTTCTCCCCCACCCTTAAAAAATTGTCATCCGAGAAAAAAAAATACATGTTGTTGAAGATATAAAACATAATTGAATTTGGATAACATTTTGTCTTGTGACTAATAAAACTTTACAACTAGTATTTTAGCCACAAACCCTTAAATCTCAATACAAGAATATTTTTAAAATAACTTAAGATTAAAGAATTAATATTTGCATCAAATGTGGTTTAGCTATAAAGAACTTAGATAATTATCTTCATTGAACAAGAAAATGATTCTCTTATAAAAGAGAAAAATATAATCTACTAAATGGAAATTCTGTACTACTATTATCCTCATTAGGATTTTATTTAAAAAAAATTTATGCATAATCATCTTGACTTTAATTATGAATTAAGTGAACAGTTTTGTCAAGATATTAGCAACTATTTCTTTATAATAGACAACTCTTTAATCTTGTAGTCGATGAATTTTGAAAGCATATTAGAAAAAGATCAGACAAGATCAGTTTTAATTGTCCTATCTACAAACCAACCTGAGAATTTTCTGAATTTTCACATGTTCATTTTCAGGTTCTCTCCAGAGTGATTCTTTGTATTATTAATCTTCTACTGTTAACAGATCATTTTGCAAGATGATGGAAAATAATCATTTTATGCATTTGCTAACATTGGCCTCGAGATTCTTCTATTTTTTGATTTTACAAAAATAAAGAAAATTAAAAAAATTTTAGTTAACAGTATGTAGTGGAAACAATGGATATGACTGTCATGGAACAGTTGAAACCAGCTTTAAAAAAAAAAAAAGTAATTATAAGGAAACATTTGGCATTCATTGACCAATCAGCCAGTATTATTTTTGGCTGAAATTTGTAAAATCTTTCTATTAAACCAATTTTTATGGAAAATAATTTTGTCAAGTTCACTATTATTGCTGTTTCCAATATTGTTTGGATTTTTCTTCCTAATCTTTTGTTTGAAATAATATGGACTGCCAACATGTTGATTATGTGATTATTTTCTCTTTGAATTATATGTTATCCATTTTAGTTGTTACTGTTGAAATTCCTCAAGTGATGTAGTGTATCTAGTAAAGTTCTTTGTATGTGATTCCATAGTACCAGTCAAAGAAGATTTGTCCTCTCTAAGACTTAAAGAATTCATACACTCAAAGCCATTTTTTTTAACCTTTGATCTGAGAAAGCATATACTACTGGCAGTTTAGATATTTTTGAACGAGCTTATCACCATGCTTAGCATCCATATGAAAGTCTTATGAGGCTATTTAAGAACATGACTTGAGTTTTTAAGTTAGTTTTGGTTTTGTAGCATCTTGCGATGTTGCTTCACCAAGTGAAGCCTCTTCTATGTTCAATTTCCCTATCTCGTTCCCTAAATTTGTTATAAATGGTCAATATACTGAGCTATTTTAAGTATTTAATTCTAGATGATAGTTTTTGTTTTGGTATGTCTAGCTATAACAAAACACATTTAATAATAGGACTCGAGTTCTTAGTTTAATGTTTTAGGTTTGTTGCATCTTGTGATGTTGAACAAAACTACTTTTACTGCAGCCTTCTCTATATTCAATTTCTTTAACTCGTTCCCTAAATTTGTTATAAATGATCAATATACTACTGAGCTATTTAAAGTGTTTAATTCCAATTCCAGAACATAATTTCTGTTTTTGTGAGAAAATTTTTTTTTTTGGTGGGGGGTCAAGATGTTTCTTAACCCAACTATAAATATGCAGGCCATCAGCATACCTCTATCATCAATACACATGGCCTAGGGAGAGAAAACAGAAACCCTATTTTCGATTTTTTTTTTTTCTTTTTTTCTTTTTTTTTTTTTTTTTTTAATCATATCACCCTGAGCAAGGCGGTAACGCCACTGACGTGCAGGGGGCTACATAAAAGAGAAATCCGGAAACCACATCCTAAACAGGGAACAAGAGATGAGCCTCTTCACCTGTTCAATAGTTGTGGGTGGAGTGTGAACTGGGCGATAGTTTAGTCTATCTACTCCAGTTATTTGTTGGATGTTATGCCATGTTTAAATGATTAGTGCTTATCTCTTCATATCTGTGCTTGTATGTGTGCAAAGTATTGTCTAGGAAGAGATACGTTGGGGCTCATGTTTCTTCATTATTGTAAACCTAGTGAGGTTTGAAATGATTCAGTATTGAGGTCATCAGCAGAAATATGACTTTGTGGACCAATATAGTTCATCTATCAGTCTTAGAGCTTGAAAGACTATTTTTAATGGATGAGAAATGGAAGTTTTTATTGATGTGGTCATATGCTGCTATGAGGTTAACATAGCAATACAATTTTCTATTGGAGAGGTTTTCAATTTCTTGATGCTGCTTGATGACATGTCACCATTACATCTTTACCAGAATGAAAGTCAAATTCAGTTGTTAGGAGTTGACATTCATAGAATGGTGAGTCTAGTTACTGCAGTATTCATAGTACATTTATCATAATGGATCTAATTAAAATACCTCTGTATTTGTGAGGGGGTGGGCAACTTAAAAAAAGAAATGAATATCTGAAGTATATATTTGAAAATTCAATTTTATCCTTCAGTATAAAAATGACACTAAGAGGATTTTTCATATTAACTACAGGGAAAGAATAGCAAACCAAAGGGTGAGAGAGTAACACATTTTATAATGATAGGTGTAAAGATTATGGCTGAGAGGACAATGGCCGGTGATTTTTATTTATTATGTGACAACCTAGAGAACTGGACAAATGTTTTCATATAAGTATGGTTCCTAAATTTGCCAGCTTGACTACCAGCCAATCTATAATTGATTGGAATCATTTGCAATTTGAGCAGAATGAAGAAAACCAAATCAGTTCTCTCATGATTGAGGGCCAGAGTGTTTTCTATTTGTCAACAGCTAAGTTAGGTAGACAAGCAAATAAAGAATACTCTGTTTGGATTTGTTCACGGTTCTAAGAACAGTTTATAACCTGAAAATCACTTGTGTTGGTCACCTAAGCAGTGAATGTTAGAAATGAAACACATCCTTGCAGAAATCGGCATAGTAACATTACCCCTACAGATTCACCGGCCCTAATCAGTTCATTAGATTGCTTACATGAATGTGACAGTCATATATGAACAGCATACAAAGAGGTTTGATGCTTCTGGTGAGGTAAAGTGGGTCACATTTCTTGAACGTACCACGAGAAACAAGTCTGAAGAAATGCTAGTCCCCTTCCCGAGCAAGGAATGAATGCAGTACTACCTGGAGTTGAAGGGTGTATCAGTGGAATTGAGTTCCTGGTTGGAGTAGACATTGGTTGATCTCAATTATTCATGAACTAAACAGTGTGTTTATCTTAGAGCAAAGAAGGTAGATGTACTGATTATCAATGAAAAACTCCAAAGTGTTTTTGAGTGAAGAAATGTTAAGCTTGAGGAAAATATAAATGTTGACATCTGAATCATGACTGAAAAACTAGAGGTTCAACTTTCTACTTTGACTCAATGCTCGTATTAACCTTTAGCACTCAACATTATTAATATTCCTTCCCTTTCTACTGCATTCTATTCAAGGCTTCTCAACTGCATTATCATTATTAATTCTACTCAGTTGTTTTCTGTTGCCATGGAATGATACGACACCACAACTATACAATTCAAACACTCTATTGTTCAGGGATCAGCCACTTGCAGTGGAAGGATAACCTTTTTGTACAGCAAATTAAGTTATATACAGTGATAAAAAACTTACATGTGTACAAATTGGGCTTTTTTAAAATTGATGTTTAAGGGGTGGAAGTACTGCCTCTCTTGACTGAGGTTTGGACTTTATAGTGAGATCAATTCAGTCAGTACTGGAATATTACAGAATAAATTCAGCTCAGATATGACGTTATCCTATACTGACATCATTTTAATCAAAGAAATTTTTTCTTTTTAATCATTTCACCCCAAGCTAGGCAGTACCACCACTGGTGTGCAGGGGGCTAAATAAAAGAGTGAAAGTTTAAGCAGAAGGAGAGCGAAGAGAAAGATGTACCAGTTACAGGGGTTGTCAGAGAAAGGGCAAGAGAAGGATGGGAATACTGGTGTGAAGACTGTTGTGAGGGTAAAGTGAGAAAGGAAAAGAACAAGATACACAAGGTGATAGGGGAAAGAACGAGAGATCCACTGGAGTCAAGTGGATAAGAGATTGCAATTGACATTGCATTTAGATTGTAGCCATCAGGGAAGCAAGTATATAGAAGGGAGTTCTACAAACGAGAAGTGCGAAAAAAAAAAAGTTGCTAGAGCAGAAGTGCTGGCAGCATTTGGTTGGTTTAACTGTAAAAAGGTGGGACCTTATTGCCAGTCTGGTTGCTTGAGTAAATTCTTGTGGAGGGGGCACCAGGGAGCTGCTTGTTGGAGCAGGAGCCATGAAAATATTCGTAGAGTAGAAAGAGGGAAGCCACATCGTGTCGGTGAAAAAGTGGCTGGAGTCAAGCTGCCAGGTTGGAACCAATCAGATTACTGATTCTCCTTTGAAGCCTGTCGAGAACTCTGAGACGAATAGCAGGGGTGCCCGACCAGATATGACAACTGTATTCAGTGTCTGCAAAACACATAGGAATGTATTTAGAAACATTTGGGCTAATGTATAAGGGTCCAGAGTGATTGGAGAATGATGTCTGTTTGTTAGGATTTGCAAGTCAGTGGTAAACACAAACTTTGATGGAAGGGAACATTTGAGAATCCCTGATGTCATCACTCACCAAAGGAACCTTTTCTTAGTGTGGAAAAAATCTCAGAATGCATAACTTTTTAACTGACTCTGCATAGCAACAGCATTCATAAAACACCAAGCAAATGTAATTGCATCAGATTGGGATAATGATGTGGCTGATATCTCTCTCTCTCTCACACGCACACACACAATAATGAATGCCATCAAGATTCTGCATAGTGATTGCAGCATAAACAGACACAAACCCACTCAACATGGAAGTTGATGAAAGTTCTCTAGTGACTGGTGTATCATTGGAAGTCAACAGATCTATCATCATGGATGTGTCTTGGTTGCATTCGGTAAACAATATGCAATATATCAATTTGACTGAGCTCAACATTGAAAGGCATCAGCTTGACAAATTTGGAAAGCAAAGTATTGTACTTAATTATTGATTTAGCATGTGAGCATCAATAGATCTTTGACTGGGGAAATAAGCACTAAAGCTGCAAGTGAAATGCTAATAAGATGGTGATTCAGACAAAGAATACTCTTTGTTCATAATTGTGACATTGGTCAAGTCTTAACCAAAACCTGAGCCAACAATCTGACCAGTGATGGCATGTCATTAAAAAAAAAAAAAAAAAAAGTTGAACCCATGCAGCTAGTGTAGATGAACTAGATTTGGCATCCATTAATTTCTGAAGATAGAGGTGTAGCACAATGTAATATGGTCCTGGGCAGGAGCTATGAAAATTTGTGGCTACCAATACATCAATATCCTCTTTTTGGCATTACTGGTAGAGTTTAAAAGAAAAGATAAAGCAATAGAACATGGTACCAATGCAGTGCAGAAGAAAGTGATACAATATTCCGTTCATCCACCTTCATAGGCACAAATCTTGTTCTGTATAGAGTTTACCTTTTCCTTTCTCTGTTTTCCCCCTGTCTCTCTCTCTGTCTTTCTTTTCTTGCTCTCTTATCTTTCTTCTCCCTGCCCTGAAAGGTTGGTGGTGCATGAATTCAGAATTTTCATTCTCTTATACTGGTTACCACCCATGACATAAGAGTCCAGTCTGTCTTGCTACTTAATCTATAACTGGTAGAATGCATTGTGTGTACATCTGATAAAAGCATTCATTCCTTTTGTCTAAAAGAAAACATATGAATATATTTTTTTTTTACCTCAAATACACATTTTCAGTGTACTTGCTAAGAGTGATTATTCCTTATTGTTTCAAAGAAAACATTTAAACTGTCAATGAGCTCAATCCCAGTTAAATAAAGAGGGCATTTTGGTGTGGTAAGTGGACTTGGTACTTTGTGTAACAGGCTTAACTCTTCAGTGTCAAAAGTAAGTGTTCAGGAAATATGAAACATATCAGTCAATAGACTCAGCATCTTTATGGGGCAGAGGAAGAAAGACTGGATATCAGTAATACTTAGAGTAGGTTAGGAATGAATTTCCCTCATTATTGTGGTAAATTTAATGGAAATTCTCTTGAGAAGGAAACACCACTTTTATCTGAGGTGTATATTTGAATATTTAATAACATCTTTTAGTATAAAAACGAAATGGTGGAGAGGGGGTTAGTCAATGTAACTGTAGTGAGAGGGTAATGTAATGGGTCATGCAGTGATATAAACAATGCTTTCAACTGGAAGAAATGCTGCTAGTCACCCCCAACCATGATTAAAGCACATACCAAGAATAAATTTATATGCCAGCTTGTTTTATTTTGGTTGTTCTACTCTCAATGTTTTGGTTGTCATATTCCCTAGTTTCTTTTGTATTTGGCAATCTTCTTGAAATTTCAAACTTAACCTTTATTCAATCCACATAGATTGATTATTCACATTACAATTCCCATGCATAGGGGAGATAACTCCTATCAGCTAATACTCATCAGTCTTATTCAAATTTGTTTTGCTTTTGTGTTTCCTTCACTGAACTAGAATGTGACTTTTCAGAACTCACACCTGTTGGATAATCCAACATATTTTATCCAATGCTTTAATCTCCTAATATTTTAGGAACATCCAAGGTTGGTGGGGGTAAATCTTTTAGGAACAACCAAGCGGTATAGATTTAAAACTGCAAACCTCTTGTCTGCACTTGAATGGTGCCTCAATTAGCAAGACATAATTTATCATCTCTGGAATTCCAATGTAGACTAAACTGGATTTTTGTAAGTCAATGCCTAAAGCAAGGGCAAGTGGATGAAAAATACAAAGCAGTTATTTGCTTCTCTGCAATCCAGTTTCATTTTGTTCACCTTGAAAAAAACAAAACATTAAAAACCCAGAAGCAAAAACAAAATTTTTATTGTTTAATTATAATAAAACTTGTTTAAATAATGGTTTTCCTCTTGAAACCTTTGAATTTTAGATCATAGGAAAGGAGGAATGAATAATGTAATTGTTGTTAAAGAATTCTGGCTGTCAAGACAGATTTTCTGTTAATATTTTGAGAAGAAGCTGCAGTTTTTGATTTTTCTGAAAGAACTTGATATTTGCTTTGATTTCTTTCCATTTCTTTAACCAAGTCATATGCATAATTACAGACCACAATTTTACTGTAGAGCAACACCTTCTTTATCTTATAAAGGAAAGACCTAAATTTCAAACTAAGTTTGTCAAAATGAAAATGGCTTACCACCTGGAATAAAACATGTTTGTATGTGTCTCATGTGCAAAATATGTGAAAGAAAATATGGCCAATCCAAAAGCTGCAATTTCAAAACAACTTTAGCTCAGAGATTTTGCAAATTGAATTTGTAGATTATACAAATTTTGGATCCTTAATCACTCAATAAAATGAGGATCAACAAAAGAACATAAGTAAAGCAGCAAATGCCAATGAGTTGAGTAGTTGTGCTTTGTGTGAGGAGCTTCATAGTAGTCTCACTGATTGAGATTGTAAAGGTGACAGTGTACAACTGGTACTCCAAACAGCTGTGCTCCCCCCAACTTTTTTTTTTTTTTTTGTTACAATCACCAACTTACAAAGTTCATAAACATTGTCTTCAATTTATATTATAAAAGAAGGGTTGATTCACTGCCCATAATACACTGCCTGCCTGTGACTTTGCATGCATGTATCCATTTTTTTTTTTCCTAAGCAAGGCAACAAAGCCACGAAGATGTGAGGCAAGGGTTCTGAATATGAAAGAATGTAAGAAAAAGAAAACATTAAGGAGTAAAAACAATAAAAGAACAAAGTAAGAAGATAGATAATAACTATCAACACTGCATTTAAATTATTAAAACTTGACTGAAAAGCAAGATGGAATAGTTCCACAAGTGCAAGAAAAGAAACGGTTAACATAGAACTTAGTTACATGTAGCCATTTCAACTATAAATTGATGCGACCTTGTTGTCAATCTAGTACTGCACTTAAATGTATAATGTCTAGATACCATAGACATCAAAACAATTACCAGGAAAATAGTTATAGGAAAAAGGCATAGGAGGGCTACATTACAGCAATGAGAAAATGATTGCAGCTGAGATGTCTGTGTTATGAGTAATAGATGAGTTTGTGCATATTTAATGTATACACAATCGCATGTACATAGACAATTTGAAAGAAGTCATTGGAATAATTTGTTCCTCTATTGGTTGTGCAATATAATCAAGTTGGAAACAAAAAAAGAAAGAATAATTATAAGATCTTATTTAACTTTTTGGAAATTATTCAGTAATAAGAATTAGTTTAATAGGGGAAGGTGATGCACATGCATCCCTGAACAACCTTCATCACCCCGACTCCATGGATCTTTTAATTCTCAAGTACATGATTGAGTTTTCCTTGGTAGTCTTTGTCTCTGACTGGTATGTTGTTTCTGAGCTAATGGGAGTTCTGTTACCCTGACCTCTTGACAGACAAGACACATACACTCAGAGTATCATACCTGAATCTTTCCTGGATTATTTGTCCCCCTCATTAAGGGTACTGGAAGTAAACGTTTTCTGGGTTTTCACTGATAGTCAGGGATCTGAAACTTTAAGTAACTTCAAAATAGGCTATCCTATTAGCAGTTGCATAATATCTGGTCTGTTGTACTGCCATTTTGTGAATGGTTTCTACACCTACCTCCTGTTTCTGTGTGAAACTGGTATCAATGTCTCAATCCCATTGCATGAGCTCACAATCCTGGGTTATTCGTACATTATAATAACATATGACCACCTAAATCACTACAGTCACAGGCTTGGTGCCTACATCAACGACAGGTTTCCCTGTAGCAGGGACACAAAATATGAGGACCCTAATCTCTTGTATATGTTTTTGTCTGGTTATTTATCCATAGTACCAAATTCATCTTTGCTCTCTATTGTTCTCAAGATGAAGTATTGGTATTCTTCAATCAAATATCAGAGGTTTGACAATATCCTCACTGAATTTTCTTTTTGCCAACTTTCATATATGTGATGACTTCAATGTTTACTATAAAGAATTGTTAGTCTACTCAAAAATAAATGAGGAAGGTAGATATTGCAGAGACTTCTCAATCACATATGAACCAACCCAGATTATTGAATAACCCACCTAGGTTCCAGATGGGACAGGTGAACTGCTTTGAGATTTTCCTAACATCCTGCTCTGACAAATGCTCAGCAAAAGTTTTACACCCATTTGCATGTTGGGTCATTCCCTAGTCCAGATTAACTCCAAACTAAGGACATTCTCTGATTTACCATTCCATAGAAAGTGTTTTTTTTTTTTTTTTTTGTCTCTTTGCGAAGGCGGACTGGAACCATGCTGCCCACCAAACCACTGTCCTAATCTTTAAACGAATCCTCTCTGGAATGAGGTGTTTTATACCTCCTAAAAAGTTTCCAGCAAAAATCAGTCAGCCCTGGTTCATCCCTTAATGTGCTGCAGCCATAGATCACTCAAACCACTATTTCAAAATCTATCACAAGGAGTGGTATTGTCTGGCCCTTACTTATTTCAGAACTGCCCATAATTAAGAGAGTTTTGGAAAACACTAAATGCAGCTTCATGCTCGCTGTTAAGGTTGAATAACAATTTGGATCTCACAAATTCTGGAAGATCTCTAACCAAATTATGAACAGAGGCAAAGTAGCAGTGCCCACTATTATAAATGGCTCTAAGGTCATATCCTCCTTGACAAAGTGAAGCTCTTCACCTCAATCTTTGCCTCAAACTCATCATTAAATGACAAAGGCCATCCCTTTCCCACATTTCACCGAGAACAATCTCGGTAATATACTCATTTCAGTAAGAAGTTTCTCGACTTATCAAAAGCCTCAGTCCAAAAAAGCCACTGACCTAGATAAAATTCCAGTGATCATCCTTAAGAATATCAACCCAGAATTAACTCTGATTCTAGCAAATTATTTAATCGCTGAAAAGAATCTTTTCCCCTGTATGTGGAAAGTAGCAAGTATATTCCTGTTCTTCAAGAATGCAAGCAACTGATCATTCCCCTCCCAGTATAGGCCCATTAGTCTCCTCAGCATTTTGAGGCCTTAATCAACAAGGTTGTCAAGCACTTGGATAGGAACAATCTTTTGTATGATTAGCAGCATGGGTTTTCTGGATGTGCATTGTGGTACAGTGAATATTGACTCAGAACAACAAATTGGGGAGCCAATTTCAAATTCCAGTTGAATTCATTGCACTCAGTTATGCACAAATACCCTTGGGAAAAGGCATTAATTCATCTCTTCCCTCCAGTTATGGGTTAATAGGACAGATTGGATTCTATAGCCTTGGCTGGCAACCAGTCTACTGCAGAAAGGAATGGCAACCTACTGCGGGATAATCTTTTGCCCAATCAGTCATGTCTCGAAAGAGACATACATGATCAGCCAAAGTGTGTATCACGTATGGCACTTAACTGACTGACTGTCCACTTCTGACGTCCTAACTACCATTAAACATAGAATTGATATGACACACAAACTGCAAGAACTATAGGCAAAGATATATTGAAGGCCTTCAACAGTGTAGCACAAAGGTTTGCTACACAAGTTCTTTACCTGTGGAATCACTGAGTGACTGATTGGGAAGACTAGGTGCTGTAAGTTTGGATTTGTGGGTGCTGTAAGTTTGGATTTGTGGGTGCTGTAAGTTTGGATTTGTGGGTGCTGTAAGTTTGGATTTGTGGGTGCTGTAAGTTTGGATTTGTGGGTGCTGTAAGTTTGGATTTGGGTGGGTGCTGTAAGTTTGGATTTGTGGGTGCTGTAAGTTTGGATTTGTGGGTGCTGTAAGTTTGGATTTGTGGGTGCTGTAAGTTTGGATTTGTGGGTGCTGTAAGTTTGGATTTGTGGGTGCTGTAAGTTTGGATTTGTGGGTGCTGTAAGTTTGGATTTGTGGGTGCTGTAAGTTTGGATTTGTGGGTGCTGTAAGTTTGGATTTGTGGGTGCTGTAAGTTTGGATTTGTGGGTGCTGTAAGTTTGGATTTGTGGGTGCTGTAAGTTTGGATTTGTGGGTGCTGTAAGTTTGGATTTGTGGGTGCTGTAAGTTTGGATTTGTGGGTGCTGTAAGGGTTTGGATTTGTGGGTGCTGTAAGTTTGGATTTGTGGGTGCTGTAAGTTTGGATTTGTGGGTGCTGTAAGTTTGGATTTGTGGGTGCTGTAAGTTTGGATTTGTGGGTGCTGTAAGTTTGGATTTGTGGGTGCTGTAAGTTTGGATTTGTGGGTGCTGTAAGTTTGGATTTGTGGGTGCTGTAAGTTTGGATTTGTGGGTGCTGTAAGTTTGGATTTGTGGGTGCTGTAAGTTTGGATTTGTGGGTGCTGTAAGTTTGGATTTGTGGGTGCTGTAAGTTTGGATTTGTGGGTGCTGTAAGTTTGGATTTGTGGGTGCTGTAAGTTTGGATTTGTGGGTGCTGTAAGTTTGGATTTGTGGGTGCTGTAAGTTTGGATTTGTGGGTGCTGTAAGTTTGGATTTGTGGGTGCTGTAAGTTTGGATTTGTGGGTGCTGTAAGTTTGGATTTGTGGGTGCTGTAAGTTTGGATTTGTGGGTGCTGTAAGTTTGGATTTGTGGGTGCTGTAAGTTTGGATTTGTGGGTGCTGTAAGTTTGGATTTGTGGGTGCTGTAAGTTTGGATTTGTGGGTGCTGTAAGTTTGGATTTGTGGGTGCTGTAAGTTTGGATTTGTGGGTGCTGTAAGTTTGGATTTGTGGGTGCTGTAAGTTTGGATTTGTGGGTGCTGTAAGTTTGGATTTGTGGGTGCTGTAAGTTTGGATTTGTGGGTGCTGTAAGTTTGGATTTGTGGGTGCTGTAAGTTTGGATTTGTGGGTGCTGTAAGTTTGGATTTGTGGGTGCTGTAAGTTTGGATTTGTGGGTGCTGTAAGTTTGGATTTGTGGGTGCTGTAAGTTTGGATTTGTGGGTGCTGTAAGTTTGGATTTGTGGGTGCTGTAAGTTTGGATTTGTGGGTGCTGTATTGGATAATGACTTCGAATTGTTAGTCAGAGAATTTGAATTCCAGTTGGGTTTGTTATGTTCACTTACATGTAAATACTTGTGGGAAAGGCATGAATCCACCTCTTCTACCTATCAGTTAAGTGCCATACATGATTCACACTTGGGTGATCATGTATCAAGAGACATGACTGACTGGACAGATTTTCATACAGTAGGTTGCCATTACTTTCTGGTAGCCAACCAAGGCTATAAAAACCCAGTCTGTTTAACTCATAGTTAGAGGGAGAAGAGATGGATTAATACCTTTTCCAAAGGTATTTGTGTATAAGTGAATGTAATGAATTCAACTGGAATTCAAACTCGGCTCTCATAACACACATCCTGCACCACAATGCACAGCCTACTATATATCACTAAACGGTTATGTCCAAAAATAAAATAAAAACGCAAACAAAATATTTAGATCTTAGCATTAAAATAACTCTTAGATGTTGATAACAAAAAAAAAAACATTAACAAGGTTAGTTAGAATTCTGTCTTTGATTTTACTGAGCACGGCAGGTAAAGTAATGGCCGTATAAGCAATTAAACCTAAAGCTTATAAGCAGAAATGAATTTTCATATTTTACAGATTTTAATAATGAATATATATGCCATGTTGGAGATTAGTTTTTTGTTTTTTTTTTTTAATTCAAAGTTATTTTCTATTTGATGACCACTTTTATTTGCATCAGGGATTTTATTGGTTTAGAATTATTTTTTTTTTTTTTTTTTTTTTTTTATGCCTGACTAAAAATTATTTTATGTTCCATCAGGATGTGAGCAACTTTGACTCCACAACTTCCTATCCTTTGTAGCTCTAAGCAATGTGTGTCCCTCTTATTATTGTTTCTTTTTCTTTTTTTTTTTTTTTTTTTTTTTTTAAATCATATCACCCTAGGCAAGGCGGTAACGCCACTGGTGTGCAGGAGGCTATGTAAGAGTGAAAAGATTGGAAAAGAGAAAGCCGGAAACCACATCCTAAACAGGGAACAAGGGATGAGCCTCTACACCTGTTCAATAGACGTGGGTGGAGTGTGAACTGGGCGATAGTTCAGTCTATCTACTCCAATTTCTACTTCATGTTCTGCCATCTATTTATATAAGTGGTTTAAGAGGGTTGCTCACTATTTCCCTCCTCCCTATTTTTTATATCCTGTGAGTGTCAGCTTCACCAAGCCCTGTTTATTCATTAAATATCCCAGGAATTTCACCTCTTTCTGATTCAAAATGTCCTTTTTTTGTTTTCATTTTTTCTTAAAACTTCCTCATTGCTCACGTTTCATCCATAGTATTCTCAGCATCCTTCTGTAGAACCACATCTGTTGCCTTTACTCTTTTCTTTATCTATGAGGAAATTATCCCGTATCCTCTGCCATAGATGACAATTAATATTACATAGTAATTTAATACATTCTTCACTGTTTCTGATAAGACTTCCTTATTTCTTAATAGACTGCAGAAGTATAATTAAAACTAATTTACTGATTCTCAAGATCAATATCAGAATGCTCATTTATTCCTGATAGAGGTATAAACTAGGCTTAGTTCAGCTTGGGCACACAGTTGGCATACATTTATAGTTTTCCAAGTAAACTTGGCTGATTATTGCATTGTCATCGAATCTTGAAATTCCTTAAAATAGATCAATATTATTTCACTGCTCTATTCCAATTCACTTCACCAATATTCATTTTTGTTTTCAGTTTTCAAAAATGTTTCTTGTGTCTATCTGATATACACAAGAACTAGTTTTCTTGCTTTCAGCTGAAACTTGATGTGCCAACTTAACTGAAGATTCTTTACCCTTTATGTACAGTTTTCAAAACTTTTATCAGCTATCCATTGAGTCAAACTATTTTTGGAAGATATTTTGAGATAAGTCAGGCATAATATTCAATGAGTCATTGAACTTCCCATCACCACTACCACTGCCCTTAGTTTTTTTCTTGTTCTCTCAAAAAGCCATTCATCCCCATGTGGCATTCCATCCAGTTCTGTCTGTATTTTTTTTTTCTTTGTGTTGGTGAGGGATATAGTTCAGTCTCTCTCTGCTAATCTGTTCCTTGAACTCTGTCCTATTGATATAGATTTTGTTTTTTTTTTTTTGTTATTGTTGTCTTACCAATTCATTTTGTTCAGTGAAGTGATTTATTATGGCAATAGTGCAGTGAAAACTTGACTTTCTTCAATTAAAGACTGGGTGATGTTCAACAAGCAGCAAAAGTGATTGGATTATTGCCTTATACTTATATACCCAAAATTAAATATCTAAAATCAATGTGATCTAATATGTATGATTCTAAAATATGACGAATAGCAACTCTAGTATTAAATGTGATCATGTCACTAGGAGGGGAACCTGGTGTCTGTAGTAGATAATTTGAGCAAGGAGATTAGATTATGCCAAAATAAAAGTTATAAGGAACAGTCAGTCAGTTAAGTGCCATCCGTGAAACACGCTTGGGCGATCATATCTCGAAAGAGACATGACTGACAGGGCAGAAGATTATCAAGCAGTAGGTTGCCATTGCTTTCTGCTGTAGACTGGTTGCCAACCAAGGCTATAGAACCCAATCTGTCCTGTTATTTAACCCATAACTGGAAGGAAGAGACGGATTAATACCTTTCCCAAGGGTACTTGTGCGGAAGTGAATGCAATGAATTCAACTGGAATTCGAACTCGGCTCTCCAATTTCTTGTTCCGAGCCGATATCCACTGGACCACCATGCACAAATGACACAAAAAAGGTTTTAGTATTTTAAATACTCTGGTTGGTCATGCTGGAAGTTACCAGTGCAGCAGGAGAAGACTTATGGTCTGGGCAAGGATGTGGCCCATGGCAGTCTGTTAGAGTAGCAAGGGCTGAAGAGGATGATGATGATAGCTAGCTATCTAGTGACTGTTGTTGAGACTGCTGTTGATGACTGACTCAAGTACCAGAGCCATTTTGGCAATTGGACTGCTACTGATGGCTGTGACAAGGGTTGGTTTCGGCTTCTGCTGGATCAGATACTACCTAGAGCCAGGTAGGCCGTCCCTCTTTCCTCCTGTTTCATTCCTGCTGATTTTATCATAAGGGAATGTTACAACATAAATAAGTTGAGGGCTACTTCTGGTTGTAAATGAACAATTGTAAAGTAATTCTAAATTATGGAATATGATAGGAAATGGCATTTGATATTCGTTGTGGTGCAGTGGATATCGACTCGAAACGACAAATTGGGGAGCCAAGTTCACATTCCAGTTGAATTCCTTGCATTCACTTGCACACAAATACCTTTGGGAAAGGTATTAATCTGTCTCTTCCCTCTAGTTAAGGATTAAATAACAGGACAGATTGGGTTCTATAGCCTTGGTCGGCAACCAGTCTACCGCAGAAAGTAATGGCAACCTACTGCAGGATAATCTTTTGCCCCATCAGTCATGTCTTTTTCCAGACATGACCAACCAAAGCATGTATCATATATGGCACTTAACTGACTAAACTATAGAAAAATATCACTGAAACGACTCCCAGAATTATTAATTTCATCATTCTGTTTTAAATCACACAGAATAACAGAGTAGCATGAGGCTATGATAATCTTGATACTTAAATATAAACCAATATAAAGTAAATATAACTTTTGTTTTCTGAGTTTGACACATTTTTTAAACTTGCCTTCCATGTGTCTCATCAATGTGTTTCACTTATTTTGCTCTCTTTTTTTTTTTTTAATCATATCACCCCAAGCAAGGTGATAACACCACTGATGCACAGGGGGCTACGTAAGGGTAAAAAGATTGGAAAAGAGAAAGCCGGAAACCACATCCTAAACAGGGGACAAGGGATGAGCCTCTTCACCTGTTCAATAGACGTGGGTGGAGTGTGAGCCGGGCAATAGCTTAGTCTATCTACTCCAATTGAAAAAATAAAAAAAGAAAAGATTGAAAAGACTGGAAAAGAGAAAACTGCATCCTAAACAGGAAACAAGGGATGAGCCTCTTCCCCTGTTCAATAGATGTGGGTGGAGTGTGAACCAGGCGATAGTTTCAGTGACAATTACAATAGACTTAGTGTTTAAGTAACTTCATTTAAAAAATATAAAAGGCAATGTTGCTTTTTTTATTTTGTTTCATGCAAAACAAATTTTTCAGTAAAATTAAGAGTGCTTGCCATGATTTGAATGTCTGACCTGAAAGTGATGCAAGCTCATAATGTATCTGTTATGTTGTTTACAAAAAGAATGGAATTAAACTTTAGAGTTTTTCTTTTTTCCTTTTTCATTATTAGTGATCACATTAATGCATTCACATGCTTCCTAAGCTTTTACTTGTTGACTTTTTCTCTAACCGTGACTAAGATAGTAAACTTTAGAAATTGCTCTTAACGTTTCTTTTCTTTTCAATTTAGATGTTATAAGTTCATTTTTGTATGTTTTTTTTCATTTTTAATTACTTTTAATTACTTGAATTAGTGACTTAGATTTCTTTTTTTTCTTTTTCTTTTTTTTGTCCTTCCCTCATACAGCTTCATTAAACACATTTAAAACTGTAGAAAGTTTAGAAGACACTTGATTCAAAGTTTCAAATTTATTACTGCTTGTGAATATTTTTCAACTAATGATTCATTTTATTTTATTTTAATTAGTATAATCCCTATAAAAAAAGGTTGAAATTATTTTTTAAAAAAAGCTTTAACTATATTTAGTGAAGACTTGAAAAGTAACTTTTGTGTGTTCAGCACGATGAAAGCAACTTAAAAATTAATATTCATATTCATGCATATGTTAAAATGTAAAGAATTTTTACAATAAATAGAAATTTTGTTAGTTTTTTTTGTTTAAGAAAAAAAATCTGATTATGTGGCATATTTGTCTGTTAAGACTTGATTTATATAAACTATTTTACTATTTCTTTACATTTATTGAAAAAAAAATGAAAAAGAAAAGCAGTAATTTTTATCTTAAAACTAAAAAGTTAGCAAAAAAAATGCTCAGATTATTTGATGTCATGGATAAAAAGAAGCATTATTATTGATAAGTTAAGCAAGAATTAAGATGGAAATTTAAATATTGAGATGCAACCATTTAATATCTGGTACTTTGTATCATGAAAATAAACTCTGGGTTTTGGTAACAAGAGAGTTAGCATATGATCTTTCAGTTTGTCTTGAGGCTCAAAATAAGGAATTTTAAAAAATATATTTAAAATCCTTCTTCAATACAGCAGTGAATGCTGGACAATATACAATATCATCAAAGATGAGGAAAAAACTAGAAGCAGCAGAAATGTGGTTCTACAGAAGGATGCTGTGGATATCATGGACCGAGCATGTGAAAAATGATGAGGTGTTGGAAAAAATGGCAACAAAAAGAAAATTAATAGTGAGCATCAGAAAGAGACAACTGGAGTTCCTGGGACATGCAATGAAGAAGGAGGGCTTGGAGAATCTGATACTGACAGGCCAGATAATAGGAAAATAGACAGAGGAAGGCAGAGGATAACATATTTGAAGGGTCTGATCAGGTGGCTGATGGAACAGGGGTTGCGTGGTGTAACTGGAGAAAACATATTAAGAGCCACCAGGGATAGGGAGATGTGAAAAGCTATGATTGCCTACGTCCTGAAAGGACAGGGCACATAGAAGAATTTAAAATCTTAATACCTAACATTTTTTGGTTCTTGTCTGCACATCAGACTTACTCTGTGAAAATCACTTGGATTATCAAATCGTTTTTTTTTTTTTTTTTTGTTTTTCACGTTGTCAAGTTTTGTCAATATGCTTAATTGCTCTGTTATTTTTTTAATCCCAGTTAAATGTAAAATGGCAATTTTGTAACCCCCCCTTTTTTTTATTTTAATTTCAGTTTATTGGATTTATATTTTCCTGCATAACAATCTATGTGTATACAGAAGAAGATGAGAGCTGTAAGTACATTACCACTACTAGCACTTACACTCGTCCAAAAGAGCGTCATAGTGGTGCAAAGTACGAGCCAGTCCAGCTGCGAGACAGCTGGGCCCTCCCCACATATGTGTCATACACAGAGAGCTTGGATTGGTCGTCCTCTGCTCAGTCCTCATCAGTTTGACTTCTACCTGCTCATCTACGCTCAGTCATGGCTACTTCTCCATCCATCTACCCTGACTTCTCCTACTCTAAATTGCGGGTTGCTGCCCTCGCAGCCTCAGGTGCGTGACCTTTCACTGCAACATTAGTATTATTAGAACTAGAGTAATAGTGGTCACAGCACTGCCAGATGGTTGCATTATGTCACTCACAAGTTGTTATTTATATTGTACCATCTGTTTGTCTTTACTGGCAGTGTAAAGCCATCTAAACCCTGGCTTTGGTTGGACCAGCCCCACACTGCCTAACAGGCTAACTTGCTCGGTCTTTATCAACTTTGTACCTTGAAAGTTGTTTTCCTGCTTTCATCATATATATTTAAACAAGTTGTATTAAATTTAATTAATAAGGTCCATCTGTCTAATGATTTTACTGTATTTTTCTAATTTTCAAATAAGTTGTTATATATCTAGATCAAAATTGTGAATGAACTCTCTGAAATTTATGGTTCTGCCAAAGTACTTTTTACCCATTACTGAGAAATAAATGCCAGTATTATAGACAAGCTCTGTGAAAATATTCTGCACACTCTATCACTCTTACAATGCATGTATATTGTAACGTTTTTTTAAAAAAAAAATGCCATGATTTAGTTATCAAAATCTTGTCTGCGATATTGACAACACTTAATTTTTAATAATGATCAAGAAGGTCAAAAGTGCTCAAAAACAGAACAAAAAATATGAAATCTGGATAGTTTATTTGCAATTTTGATCCAGATCTGCAAAACTTGCTCAAAAATTGGAAAAACACAATTCCAACACAAACCTTTAATTTACTACAATTTCATACAACATGGTTAAATAAATTGTTGTTGCCTAAATTTACATTATAATAAGCTGCTGCTAGAACTGCTGCAACTTTGTTAAATTGAGAATTTCTTGATTTAAGTACAAGATTCTCAATGATAACTTTGCTTTATGTAGTTTGCCATTCAGAAGTCATGAAATAAGATTTTCATGTCTTCACAATCCTGAACATGACTGAATCCATTCACCACCTCATTATTGCCTCACCCCTGACCTCCTCTGCTTTTTATATTGGAAAAATCGGTTCTTTTTATATATATATATATATATATGTATGTATGTATATATGATAGTAAGCCAGATTTATTTGGGTGAATATTTTGTCTTCTTTGCCCAGTCTTTATTATTTGCCCTTATCTTGACATAAGTTTTATTGAATAGTTTTGTAAATATTTCTTTTTGTTTCCCTCTCTCATGAGAGATGCGGATTTAATGACTGAGGCTGTTTAAAGTTATAGTCATTCATTACTTCTCTTTTTTTTTTTCTCTTTTTTTTTTTTTTTGAACAAGTTTGGAATAAACATTTTTCTGTCATATCGAGCAAGACTTAATCCTAGTGAATATATTTTTAAATTTGTATTTTATTTTATAGCAGAAAGTTACACCGGCTTGTTCTATTTTTTAATTTTCTTATTTTTAGATGAACTGTTCAGATGTGTTGGTAATGCTTTTTTTTTTCCTTTGAGGGGGTGTGGAGTTGTCTTTGATAACCAACCCAACCCTTCTGGATCCAGAGTGCAACCTTTTATAAACTGAATGATTGTCCATTGATCAGCACCTGATCTATACAAAAGAATGCATCTCATGATATTCAATGTCTTTACAATAGCGAGATGCCTCGTGTATTGCACACAACTAAAAATCCACTTTCAGCTGCTCTAATCACAGTAATATCATCACTACTGACGTCATATCTTCATCTTTTAGTATAAGGATTTATCAAGAGGATCCAATTATTTTGCATTTTAAAAATAAGTCTTCTCTTCCTCTCTCTCCTCACACCTAGGTACTTCTCTTTTTCTCTATGATAGTCATAAAATAAAACTGTTTCAATAAGTGTCTGAATAATCCTTTGTATTGTACATTCTCTGTTATTAACATCTATTTCATTTCTGCCTTTGTTGTCTAATAACTGTCTTGGCTTTTCTATACTAAATTTCATCAACACTCTTTGTGTTGCACAAAAGCAAATGTGTACCTTAGTGTGTATTCTGTAATGATCGTTCTTTGCTAGTAACTTAATATAAAGAACATTCATCTTTACCTGAAGGTAAGATCGGTAATTCAATGCATCAGCCAGCAGGTTGGTTGTTACATGTTACTGACTTTATAAACAGATTGACTTTAATTCTTTCTGAAACAAACTCAATTCATATCAGCTGATCTAATGTTATCAAATACATCTCCTTTTTTCTTTTTTCTTTCATTTTACTCTAAGCCTTTTTTCTACTTGGACTTTTTTATTTATTTATTTATTAAATGGTGTCATATAATGTCTTTGCAATAAGTAATACTGTATTTTTAAAAGGATTTTTAGATTCATGAACAAGATTAAAGAATTTTTCTTAAAAAACAATCACTGAATAATCCTCTGGAACTGTTTGAATTTATGTAAAATTAAAGATTTTTCTCAACTGTTATCCTTATTTTAATTATTTTTTCACATTGTTTCATAATCTTTCCTCTTAATAATAATCAACTTAGAAAACAAATAGAAATAACTTCAAATATATTGTAAAAACAAAAAATGATCTTGAAGGCTTAATATATTCTCTACTGTTAAAAAATAAGTGATACACAGAATATCTTATGAGTTGCAGTTTTCTGTTGATTTTTTTTTCTTTTTGTAAAACTTGTGAATAAGTCATTAATGGATAAGAAAAATATGTTTTATCACAACTTAGATCATTTTGTTCAAGTAATATTTGATATATCAGCAATCTGTGACTATATGGGTGATTTTCTTTAATGTTGAGAATTGAAACATTTTTACAAGTAATTCTTCTGCAAAATTTATATAGGAAAATTTGATTCTTCATACGCTTAATCTCCAACAGACAAAACTAGCTACAAATTTTGTATTTCTTTACAGATATTCTGACATCCGCTCTCCACCCCGCTCTCTTAAGTGTGTCTGGTGGGTGGGGGATACTGTGCTTTCTAATGAACTAAATGAAAAGTTCTTTAAAAGTACTTCTGTAGTGTATACTACTTTTTTTATTCAAACCTCTCAAACATTTTTTTTTTCTTAATAGACGATTTGCCTTTAAAGTAGGTTTTATGATTCACTTGTACCTTCTACAGTCATGGATTTTCATTTGATTTGAAACTTGTATTGGGGTTTTATGTTTATTTATTGTTGATTCATTCAAAATTACTTTTCTCTAATTTTTCTTTTTTTCCAAACATTTTTTAAAAATCTGTTGCATTTTTTTTTTTTTTTTTTTTTTTTTAATACTGCCAATTTTTAATAGTTATAAATTCACTGATGATTCATTGTGTCACAAATGACTAACCATTTGTGTATAAATGGTGGTGGGGGGGCAGACTGTCTCATAGCAAAAGATCAATGTGTTACTTGGGATAAAATTTCCTTGTGTGTGAACATCTTTAACTTAAACATTTGAAAATCATTTCCACCCCTACTCCAATACTGATTTCTAAAATGTTCTGGAAATTTAATATTTTACACTAATTCAACATTGGAATGATTGACAGTAAACAAATATTTAGAATCAGTTTTGAGCTTATAAAGTTAGTTTTTGAACTGGACACATTTTACTGTCTTCAGGATTACTGTTAACCTTTAAGCTTCCTATCTATCAGTTATAAAAAAATGTGGTTATAGAATTAGAATTGGATATTAAGATTATTCTTTTATAAACACAAACGAAATTGTATTCATATAAACAAATTTGACAGTGAATTCTAATACTACATGTGAATTATTTACTTTTAAATATTTTTCTCTTCTTTTAGAATTAAGCATTCATTAAAACTGGTTAAAAATTAATTTTACAAATATGTACTTGCACTAAAAGGTTCTTTACATTATTTGATTTTCTGTCTGCGGTTGATTATAAACCTTATGATTTTGTGACCAGAAATGGTGTAATTCTGTTTCTAATGTCCTTATACAATTTATAACATTCAAGATATCTTACTATATTAGCTAATTTTTCATAAGTTAATGACTATAGTCATGTGCACACAGTTTGTACGCTTTATGAAACCTTGTCGAAAATGTCTCTTACAAGAAAATTATAATTTTTTGTAAAGCAATAAAAGATGTCGCTCTCTCTCTCTCTCTTTCTCTCTCTCTCTATATATATATATATATACACATACACACACACAAAGGGTGTATTAAAAATACCTTTACAAACTTGGGAGAGGGGGTTCCTGACACCAAAACAAGGTGTTCTCCACTTAATCTTGCACACACATACACCCATCAGATCATTCACTCGTGTACCCTTTCAAACATCTTCATGTGTTAAATAGCTTTGCAGGCCATTATGACACCTTGATGAAGCAGCTCTGCATTATTAATGTCTACTGCATGAACCCACAGATAAAAATATAAAGGATTGCGTTCGAGGAACATGCAGGCCATGGAACCAATCCTCCCTTACCTATCCATCTTTCATGGTAAATGTCAGCCAGTGTATCACAAACAACATGACTAAAATGTGTTGGAGCCACATTATGCATGAACAATTAGCAGGAGTACTTCCTCTAGCAGGCCTGGAAGTTTTTTTGAGATTTCAAACAATTCCAGCCCATACATGAGCTTGTATTGTACTATGGGAATTCAGATTCACCCACAAAAAATTGTAAATGTATTATTCTCTATCTTACAAATGTTGCCTCATCTGTAAACAAGACTGAAGAGACAGACAACAGACTGTTAGTTTGTTCAATAAACCATCAGCAGAAGTTCTCCCATCGTGAGTGATCAGAAGGTGAAAGACCCAGCACATGTTACAAATGATACAAATAAAGGAGTTGCTCTTGAAGTACCTCTATGCAATACTGAGAAGTACGACATGCTAGGGCCACTTGACATATGATGATACCTGGATCATATTTGACAGCCTCTTCATGGTTAGGCATACGAGTTTGTGGTACCACGGATCTCATCTCAGCAACATGACAATAAACAGCAGCAAAAGTTGAAAGACAGCTGCCTTCAATCTGGAAACACAATCTAATACAGTAGTGCAGCTTCACGTTCATTATTACCATTCAGGGACCCATTTGTAAAATTCATATCTGCCTGCTCACAATAAGAAAATCTTGTCATTGTCAAATGGAACACTTCTCAGTTAACTCATACATTAAACATTGATGACAGACTAACCACAAATTTACACAAATAACAAATGTAACCTAGTCTACATGGCATCATCTACTGTAAACTTTCTTTAAACTTAACACAAAAGATTTACGAACACATGTTTATATAGACTTTTGTCTCTGTTTTAGTATGAGGAACCTACTCTCTAAGTTTGTAAAAGTACTTTTGATACATCTTATATGCGATTTTGGTAGCAAAGTAAAACTTACAAGGTGGGGAAATAAGCCAAATCTGTACAAAAGTTAATTTTATTGTTATAATCTTTCTCTTTAGTAAGAAAATTCTTGTACAAAATGGTGTAAACTCTCTATAACTAGACATGTTTAAAAAGTTTTATTTTCTGTCAAAAAATGTAAGACTAAATTGCATTTAAAATATTTTTAAACTGAAAAACACCTAAATTTTATAAATTTACCAAAAATGAACTAATTATTACATTTGAATAAAAGTTTTTGGTATTTATTTGATAGTGAAATTTATTTATACAAAGTTTAGTTTCCTTTAGAAAAAGTGTTGAATATTTTGATTCTTTTTTAAAAATCTTTCACTGTCATGTTTCAGCTAAGATTTGATTATTAAAAACTTTAAATCTCAAATAATTATACACACACACACACACACACACACACACAATCAATGAGAAACTGTTCCTAGTATATTTGTTATTGCTATCACTTAATTAAATGAGTCTAACTACCAAATTGATCGTTCCTCTTCTATGGAAATGTTACTGCTCTTGTTACAGCCTTTTACACTAAAGCCCTTAAGATTTTGTCATGGTTCCTTGATATGAAAGGTTTTTAAATTTGAAATAAATGCTTAATAAACAAAATATTTAAAAAAAAGGTTCTAAAAAAGCATGTAGGAAACTTGTATTCTCTTTTAGAATAAATAATTTTGTGGGTAGGAGAATTTGAGGGGAAAAAAAATCTGACAATTTTTTTATTTTATATATATATATATATATATATATATATATATATATATAATTCCCCCCTCCCCATGTAGTTTTCAGTAGTTTACAAATTAAAAAATAATTTTAAGAGAAATTGTTTTTCATTCACATTATTGTTCTCTGTGGAATCCTATTTCTCTGATGACAAATACATGGCTATTTCAAGATTCATCAAAAATTATATATTGAAATAAGGCCCCAAAGCAGTTTTGGAAAATTAATCAGTGACAAACAGCTTTTATTCTTAAACAAAACTATACTAATAGTGTGGGGGTAGGTGATAATCTTTTTGGCCTGCTATATGGGGGTGAGGAGTACAAGTGATTTCAGCTATTAGCAACTTTCACCTGTTAAATTACTTAGTCTATCAGCAACCAAATAATATAAACATGTCTGACATCACCCACTTTGACCTTTGAATGCAGTAACGTTTAACTAGTTCACCACCACCATTGCTTTTAAACAAAAAAGTACAGAACTTTTCAACAAATTCAGATAAACAATCCTAAAATTAAACACTTTTTCATCAAATCCTTATCTGATGATTAGTTTTAGTAGATTTTCAATTTAAGGAAGGGTTAAATTTTTCCATAAGGAAATATCAACAATAATGATTGATATAATGCCAACAGGGACATCAAAATAGTCAAATTTTTCTTCTGTGAAACTTGAGGCTATTTTCTTTTCAAACAAAATCAAATATTTAAATTTTTGTTTATCATGTTTCTAAATAAGGTATTAAAGGTTCCTTTAAAGTTATCTTTATACTTGTGTTAATGAACTTCTTACTTTTATTAATTATGGAACCATAAATATGCTTACAACAAAAAAAAATAACATTAATTTTCTCATTACTTGTTAAAAAAGAGATTTTAACACCATTTCATTGATAAAATGTTTACTCCTTAAACTGGTCCAAGCTTTAAAGCAGTTTTCAAATCTCATGTGGGCTGGTGTTGATCAGAATTGGGCCATTTAATTACTTAAATCTAATCTGAAAGTTAATCCAAGATTTAGTAGCAGTGAATATATACAGAATAGAAATAATAAATTAAAATATTTTAGTTGGTAAAGGTAATTATTCTACAATCTTTGATACATTATTCTAATAACTGAACTTGATAGAACATAAGATATAGATTGTTCTGTAAAATATTACCAGTATATAAGAGTGAGTGCTGAAAAGTTCTCAGCATAACCCCCACTTCCAAAAATAACCCAAATATCAGATTGGTCAAGTCAAACACTTTTCTGCAATCTGTTGTAACTTGTAATTATACCATTAAAAAAAACTTTCTGCGAGTTATAAATGATTTTTTTGAAAATAATTTTCACACACACATCCCAAGTAAGGCAGTACTGCCACTGGTGTGCAGGGGGGTTGCAATGAGAGGAAAGGGAAGACAAAAGAAAATGGTACAGGTGATGTTGTAGAAAGGGTAAGAGAGAAGTGGCAGAAAGAGATAAAAGATGGTAATTGACATTGGAAATTGTAGCTATCAGGAAATCAAGGATGGAGAAGGGAGTTCCACAGGTGGGAAATGCAGGAAAAACTGATAGAGTAGAATTGGCAGTTGCCTATTTTAATGGTAAAAGGGTGGGATCTGGTTGCACTAGTAAACTCATGAGGGTGGGGCACCAGGGAATGAAGCTCGTCAGAGCAGAAGCCATGAAAATACTTGGAGAAAAGACAGGAAAGCCACATTTCATTGATGAGAAAATGGCTGAAGACAAGCAGCCAAATTGGGAATGAAAAAAATATATAAAAATATAAAAATTGATAAACAA
The DNA here is from genome assembly GCA_037127315.1 of Ascarosepion bandense. Lineage (NCBI taxonomy): Eukaryota > Metazoa > Mollusca > Cephalopoda > Sepiida > Sepiidae > Ascarosepion > Ascarosepion bandense. The sequence continues at coordinate 1,027,337 of JBBBDQ010001248.1, read as the reverse complement.
GACATTACGAGCTAAACATTCTGTATTTTAATAAAATATGATCATTATTTTTTCTCTGGTTGTTTTAGTCAAATTTACTCAACATTCATTTTATTGTCCATTAAGTGCTTCTTGTATGCATTAATAGCTTTCCCAATAAAATTCTGAGACAAATCTTGACTACATCTTTATAAGTTAAGCAAATACTTAAGATATTTGCTGATGCTTTGAGTAATTCTAATCTTGAGAACAAGACAAATGTTAAGGTTCTTATCAATGTTGCCTCATAGACACTGTTAACCTTTTCAATCATTATCACAAGAGACACAAGCCATTTGGGTTGGTGGGGCACTACAAGTACTGCAGCAATGGTAGCAGTGGGTGTGTCCAGGACAAAATAGCATGAAGGAGTCTATCCCATTTGAGGCTACTTTTGAATTAAGAGTTCTTCCAGATTGGTTTCCTTACTAAGGCTGAAGAGTTCTGTCTATCCTTTTTGTTTATGGAGGTTTGAATTCAGTTTTCCTTCTCTTAAGAACTCAAGAGAACCTTATTTACCTTGGTATTTAACCCATGGTTGGAGAAAGATGGATTCATGATTTTTTAAGAGAGAATGAAACCATCAGAATTTGAATTTGACGTGTTGGCTAATCATTTTCACATGTCCCTTATCCCCCTTCCTAACAGGGCTTATGGCCACATCACATTGAAGCACCGGCTCTCATATGATCACTGAAGTTAAGCAATATCAAGTTTGGTCAGTAGCTAGATTGGGAATACCAGATGTTGTAAGCTTGAATGTATAGGTTTTGCAATGGTTTGGAATTGTTATTGGAGAGCGACATTCCAGTTGAGTTTGTTATATTCAATTACACAAAAATACCCCTGAGAAAGGCATGAATCCACCTTTTCTTGCCTCTGCAACTTTTGTTAATAAAACCATTATTTTCTCCCCCTCCCCCCAAAATAAGATTACATACAAAATATTTCGATTTTGGCATTAAATAATCCATAAAAGTAGATATGTTGCTAAACAAAAACAACCAGCCAAAACTTAACATATATGAAAGAAGAAAAAATGGTTTTGTTTTTAATTTGAGTACACTTATATAAGTTATATATTTGTTTTCTGAATTATAAAGTATTACCAAAAAAAAGTCATAAGATCAATTCTTGAAAAGTAAATATAACTTGATCCTTTCTAACTTACAAAACCCTAAACAAATTGAAATTAAAAAATTGATATAAAGTGATAATATCATTAGAATAAACATTCATGATTATCACAATTTCAATAATTAAAACACAATAGCACAAAAAAGAAAAACATGATGCCACACCCTTCATTAAATTGTGTAGAGGTTTGGCTGATGATTATGATAGCAGTTGTGTAGTAAAATACGATGAGGAAGAGTTAGTCTTCCAATTTTGTGATTTGTGTATAATCTGCATTTATACAAAGAGATGCTGAAAGGTTCTTGGACTGATCAAGAAAACCCACCCACCTGCAATCTGATGTTTGGTCAGATTCAGGGCTGAAAAATATTCACTACCCTCTTATCTGAAATGATCAACAGTATTCAAATTTAGCATTATATCAAGACATTGGGTTATCTTTAAATAAAATATCACACCTGCATTTACCTTTACAATGTATAGACTTCAAATTATGCATTTTAAATATCTAAGTGAACATGGAAAAAGCGCAGCCCAATCAACTCCATAACAAAAGGATTCAAGAATGCATTCCTAAAACTTATCCAACTGCCAAATTTGGGAGCAACCACCTTCTAATAATATACAGACTTATACTAAAATGACAGCAATTAAAAAAGACTAAAAACAAAACCACAATACAAAATATTCTGGGAGAAATCAATTTTCAAACAGATGTTTGCTGATTCTGTTAAAAGCAAATATAAGAGCTTAGGAGAGGTCAATAATTCAAAATAGATCACTTAGAGAAGCTCTAGAGACATCAGTAAATAAGTTCATCCCAAGAAATATAAGAAAAGAAAGAAAAAAAAGACAAATAGATGACAGATGAAATTTTTTAGGTGATAGGAAAGAATGCTTAGGAATGGCACAGAATAGAGATGTCAAGAAATCCAGTGAAAACAAATGCAAACTCCATCAGATTATTTACTTAATGAACTGAATTTATTTGGTTTCTGATGAAGTGCAAAAGTAGAATAGCTTTGTTAACAACATAGAAACAAATGTTATCTTTCATGATCAGAATTTTATCAGTGTTAGCCATGCAGAAAGATCTTTGTTTCAAAGCTTATGCAAAAGAATTTGATAAAGTATTTGAACTGTTAGGAAAACATTGGAAACAAATCACCTGCATATTTTTTTTTTTTTTAATCATTTCACCCCGAGCAAGGCGGAAATGCCACTGATGTGCAGGGGGCTACATAAATGTAAAAAGATTAATTAGAAGAGTGTGAGGAGTACAAACTAGTTAGAAAGGAACAATAGAAAGCTGAGAAAGCAGGTGCGATGACAGATACATAGGTGGAGAGAAAGGGAAGGTTATACGGGGGTGAGGAGAGAGCTAGAGTCCAGTGGTTAGTAGATGAGTATTGACTTTGCATTTAAATTTCTGGAGGTTGTAGCCGTCAGGAAAGCAAGAATACGGGAACGAGTTCCACAGGCGGGAAGTGTGAGAGAAGAAGCTGCAGGAATAGAACTGTCGTCTGCATTTGGCTAACCTGACTGTGAATGGGTGGGACCCAGTTGCCAGTCTGGTTGCACGAGTAAACACCTGTTGAGGAGGCATCAGTGACTTAAGTTCGCCTGAGCAGAAGCCATGAAAGTATTTATAGAACAAAGGGAGGCCACATTTCGACAATGGGGAAGTGGCTGCAGTCGAGCCGCCAGATCAGTACCTATCACATTACAGACTCTCCTTTGGAGCCTGTCAAGAACACTGAGGAGAACGGCAGGGGCACCTGACCATAAATGGCAGCAGTACTCAATGCACGGACGGATGGTTGACTTGTATATATGCAGGATGGATTCAGGTGGAAAAAACATCCTGGATCGACATAGTGACCCAACCTTCTTAGCAGTAGATTTTGCTATGGATTCAATATAGTGATTCCATTTGAGGTCTGAGGACAGGGTAAGTCCGAGGAGGCGTAGTGTATTACTCTCCAGGAGAATCGCTTGGTCCATGCTTATGGGAGACAGGAGAGGTTTCCTGTAATGGTTGACAGACAACAGCTTGGTCTTAGATGAATTGAAGTTGACAAGCCACTTCTTGCCCCAGTTCACCACAGAGTATAGATCCCATTCAAGGTCAGCAGCGAGATTATGTCTTCTCCGCCACGACAGGTTTCTTACTGGTGCAGGAGTATATTGTAGTGTCATCTGCATAGATGCCTACTTGGGACTTGATCTCATCTGCGAGGTCGTTGATGAAAATAAGGAAGAGCGTCGGGCCCAGGATAGAGCCCTGTGGGACACCAGCATTCGTGCTGTAGGACGAAGAGGCATGCCCATTCAGAACGACCTTCATTTTGCGGTTATTCAAGAAAGATTAGATTAGGTCAAGCAGGCGACCGGTAATACCATAACCGCGTAGTTTGCATAGGAGGCCAGAGTGCCAAACCCTGTCGAAAGCCTTGGAGATGTCTAGAGCAACCGCGTGAGCCTCGTCAGACTCATCAAGGGCCTGTAGCATGTACTCCGTTACGGTTGTTAGCAGGTCGGCCATGGACCTGGCAAAGCAGAATCCATATTGCCTGTCGGAAAACAGTTTGTGGGCGGCGAGATGTTGAACTATTTCAGCATTGATTATAGCCTCAAATACTTTCCCGAATATCGGTAGAAGACTGATAGGGCGATAGTTGGATGGGTCCGAGGGTTCACCACAATTCTTAAATACAGGAACGACTGAAGAGAACTTCCAGCATGCAGGAAGCAGAAAGGCAGTAGTTAAATAGTTTAGATGGCTAAAAAATGAGTTTAGCCAGTACACAAAAACAGAAAAAAGCTTAAAACAAGGATGCACTTTTTCACCAGATTTATTCAACTGATGCAGTGATGTAATCTTTGGTGAACTAGATGACCTACCAGAATTTATTATTGGTGGGTGTAATCTTAACCACATAGGATATGAAGACAACACTATATTGATGGCATACTTGGAAAGGGGGGGGGCTAACTATTATCTGTAAGAAGACAGTGTCTACTTGTCAGCAAGAGGGACAGTCTAAAGTGTAATCTTAGAAATTCGAAATCACAATCAAGTAGGCAGAGAAGTTCATTTTGGTAGTGTCTTCACAGAAATTATGATGTGGATCCAATGGTGTATTGGAATAGTGAAAGATGCCTTCCAGAGAATTTTTCTTTTTTTCATTTTACTCCACACTAGGCAATAAAACCACTAAGATGCAAGAGATTACTAAGTGTGAGAGAATAAGAGAAAGAAAAGCATTAAGGAGAGAAAACAATAAAAGTAAAAGGAATTAAGACAGAAGATAACAATTGACATTGCATTAAAATTTCTGAAGACCAGCGTTAATTAGAAAGCTGGAAGAAAGTTCCTTAAGTGAGAAGTGCAAGAGAAGAAACTGTATAGAACTTCTGGTTATATCTAGCAGTTTCAACTGTAAAATGATGAGACCTAGCTGCTAACCTAGTACTGCACTTAAATTTATAAAGTCAACGTACCATAGTGGAAAGTTCATCAGAATAATAACCATGAAAATGTTTACAGAAAAGGCCTAGGGAGGCTACATTAGTGATGAGAAAATGACTAAAGCCAAAATGCCAGGTCAGGATTGATAACATTGCAATTTCCTCTTTGGATTCTATAAAAGATTTTAATATTTCATTTAATGCACATGTTTACATTAGGGCGTTTTTTTCCAAAATGATTTTCATATTAAATATTCCCAGAAATTATCATTATTTCTAGACTTGAAAATGACATTCTATTTCTTTAAGATCATCTTATTGAAAGTATATCCTAATTAATTAACTTTCCAGTTCTTTTCGTGCCACTTAGTTCCACTTCTGCCTATGTCAGGTCTTCTACATTTTAAAATTTAACTTCATTTCAAAGGAGGTTTCTTTCTTTTTTTTTTTTTCTTTTTTTTTTTTTTTTTTTTTTTTTTACTAAAAACATTTGAATGAGAATTTTTTAAATCTTGTAACTAACAATTTTCTCAAATTAATTTTATTAGAATGGGATCTTTTTTTTTTTAAATTTTTGTTTGTGTTCATATTTCCCAGATTGACATGATAGTGCCACTTAGCACACCATTATCATGAAATAGTCAGTGTTAATTATTTTCTCTTTCTGATTAAATTACCTTAAAAGATGTTAAAGTTGGATGCACCTGGAAAAATAGGTTTTGTGGAATGTTTTTGAAACCACAGGAGAGAAGCACTGAAAGCAAGTGTAGTTTCTATTCATTGAAAAATGTTAATTGCATGCTACTGTGAAGGGTAAGGGTTAAAAATTAGCATCGAATCACATAACACTGAAGGTCTTGTAACCAGGCTATTATTATTTTCTGTTGGTATTTTCCAAGGAATCATTTGTTTTACAAGTTTCTATTTGGGAGTAACTTTTGATTGAATAGAATGTTAAAATGATTAAAATGCTATTTGTAATTTTTTATAATTTGAAAACAGATTTTACATATATATTTCAAAAAAATAATCCTTTGATAAATTTTTAACTTGAAATTTATTAACTATATTTGATGGAATGCTTTAAATCTCAAACTTATTTCTAAGAATTTAATATAAGATTAAGTAAAAATTTACTTGTAGTATTGAAATGCGAAAGCCTTATGAGAGGGGTACTGAAATGTTCTCTGCCTAACTCAGTAACAAAAGTTTGGACTTTTTTTTTTTTTTATTAAGCCCTTTTGATTGAAAAATTTATCAAATTTCAAAAGTAAAGCAATTTTGTGATAATTTTATTTCTTTTTAAGATTGAAAATTTTTTTTATGAGTTTATCATTAACTTTCCACTTGTATTTCTATCACTTTAACTTCAGTTAGTTTTTGTTGTCACTACTCGGATTATACAGAATCTCTCTCTCATTGAGAATCAGATTTGCTTTCTTCTTTCCCTTGAAAATTCATTTTACCATGATAGCTGCTTTAGCATCTTAACTAAAAGAGCCAGTTATGTAAAAGATAAAATCTAAATCTCTCAAAAACTCAATACAATTATATTTGTTATTTGGTTATCTCGTCTGTTCTTTTTATTTTGTTTAATTACTATTGCATTCATTTACGCGCAAATACCCTTGGGAAAGGTATTAATCCCTCTATTCCTTCCAGTTATGGGTTAAATAACAGGACAGATTGGGTTCTATAGCCTTGGTCGGCAACCAGTCTACTGCAGAAAGCAATGGAAACCTACTGCGGGATAATCTTCTGCCCAGTCGGTCATGTCCCTTTCGAGACATGATCGCCCAAGCGTGTATCATGTATGGCACTTAACTGACTGACTATTGTTTGGCCACTTTGTATTTATTATGGTAGGTATAAATCCTGCTATAAACAAGTTTTAGTTTGGTTTCTTGAAAAAAAAACTTAAGGTATATAAGGAGTTTTTGTTTTTAGGATTGTTCAGCATTTCATCGGCTTTTTCAGATTTTTATTGTACAGCTCTTCTAAATTTTCACACAAACTATTTACAATTTACAAGAAGTGCATTAAAATAGAGAACAATTATCAGGAATAATATCCTCCCTTTTCTTCATCGCTTATGGCATGACTCACATCATCTTATTTGGCATGATACAGACGAATATACCTTTCTAAAAAATATGCCACTGTTACATATCTTGTGTGTTTTAGAGATGTATATATTGATCACAACTGTGTTATCTATGTTTCTCTTTTAGAGCATGAAATAGCAACATTAATCTGTGTCTTAAATGATGTTTGTGGCATGTTTAGATTTATTCTGGGCCATTTGTGCAAATGCACTTTATTTGCTCTGAAACAAAATTCAAACAGGCAATTAAAAACTTTCTCTGCAATTTGAATATTTACATATATTTTTTGATGTTTTGCAAGAATTTGTACCTATGTACTTTAATTTTAATTCTGGTTATTTGGTACATATTAAATATTCTTGTCTTTTGTATATCAATTTAAGCATTTGATTGCATTTTAGCATAGCAGTAAGCAAAAATCAGTTAATTACATTAGCCTAAATACAAACAAGTAAAAAAATTTAACCTTTGTAAAAGAACTACTTTTGTTAAGCTTTCTCAACATATGTTGGAAATGGTCAGTAGCAATGCTATCAAAAAGATGTCTTTGAGTAATTTGCTAAAAAATGGTTGTTTATTTTTTTATGATTATCCAGTATTTGCTGTCATGCTGGAAAGATTTTTAAATTTTTTCTTTTATAAGATTTGCTTTATATATAAAATGTTATCAACTTAATTACTGTTTTCATTGTTATTATTATTATAAAAGAAATTATTTGTAATTAAAATATCTTAGATTAACTTTCAATTAGAAATAATAAATTATTCATTATACTAGCATAATACCCATCAAAAATGACTATGGATCAGAGTATCTGGGCACTCTGCTTCAGATCATTCTTGCTCCATAGCACTTTTACCTAAGACCAATGTAATATCTGTATATTGTTTGAAACATGCACACACACTCACACACACTGCATTTTATATGTGCAGATGCTAAAATATTTTCCTTACTAGACAGTTTATACAATTTAGTATTTTAAATGTTATTGATGATAGTTTACATGTAATAATAATTTTAAAAAATACTCATACTTCATTAATAAATATTTAAATATAAAATCCAATATATTAACTTATTAACTAAATCTTAATATTTCACTAAAATTTGCTTACTACTGACATTTTCTTAATTTTTTTCTTAATTGCTAAAATGTTTTAATGCCTTTAAGACTGTGTACCTTATCGTGAGCCTCTCCATTTTGAACAACCTTCAGCCACCTTGGGACATAGGTCTCTCCAAAGTTTTGCAGCATCTCTTCCTTGACCTTTTTGCAAGCCATGTGAATTCTTTCCTCAAGCTGTGACATGTCACAGAGCTTAGTTGTAGACACCTTTCCTCAAATGAGTCATCAGTCAGGACAGTTTCACAGCTCATCAGTGTGGCTAGACACATCCATTTGCTTCTGGCTGGGATTGAAACTCTACCGATTTGGTGCCAGTCAGTCGCTACCCCCTAAGCCATAGGCACATGGACTCGAAGTGAAATTTTAACGTGTTGTATATAAGCAGTGTATACACATGCCAGTCACCAAAAGAACAAAATTTATTTCTGAAGAGTCATGCATATATCGCATAAGTGAAAACTGTTTTTAAAATTTTCTTCTCTAGAGAGCTCAATCGTAATGAGAGCATAATATATGTCATCCACCATACAAGCCTGTTTTGCTGTATCACAGCTCTTCAGTGTGGCTAGACACATCCACTTGCTTCTGGGCGGGATATATCTTGTCTTTTTTTTTTTCTTTTAGGGGTTTTGTTACAGTGTTGACATAGCTGTTTTAGCAAATTTGTATTTATATATTTTTTACACAAACATGATTGGGTTATAAATACACATATTTTCTCATTGCAAGTTTGAACTTATACTTTTATTTTAGTGTGTGTGCGCATTATCTATTTATTTATTTTTATTTTTTTCATGAGACCCAGTTTTGAATCTTGCAGTGATTGATTTATCAAGGAAGTGACTTAATTCTTGATAATATCAGCCTGGGTACAGCATGGGCACTTTTAGGAAGTACCTGGAAACTCTGCCACAGGTCAACCCAGTTCATGTGAGGGAAGTTGTCTAGCTGAAACTGTTTGAAAGCCATTGGAAGCTCGCATAAAATCACAAGTCAACCTGGCTGAAATTTTTTTTTGTATACAGGCTTTTTTTTATTGATTAAGCCAAATTTTATACTTCTCCAAGAAACTAAAACTAAGGTCTGCTCAGCATAGTTGCTGTATAAACATTAAGTTGGCTTTGTTGCTGTTGAAGAAGCAAATATATACCTGAGCAGGTGTCTGAAACAGGGATTAGCTATCCCACTTTACAGGTGGATGTACTTGGAAATAAGTCAACCATTGTGTGTATGCATGCTACCTGCATGTCAGCTGTTTACTTTGTTCTATCTATATGTAAAATTAACATTCAAATTTCCTTCCAAACCCAAGTGTCATCATATCGCATATTGTGACTGACCATTTTCTCCAGGATTGTTTTCTCATCAGTTTGGTCATTTCATGATTTTCTCAATTGTTGATAAATTTAATAGCATATTTCCTTGTTTTTTTTTTTTTTAAATGAAAACAATGAAAATATCTTTTTTCTTTTTTTAATCCTGCATTGTTTTTCTGTTTTGTATCCTGATCCCACTGACCTTGTTTCCTCCTCACCAACATTCCCTTTCTACCCTTTAAGCTTTTGTTCATTAGAGCAACTTTAAACTCTTGCATGCTGCTTTGACCTGGCAAGTTAGTCCATTGGCTGTGATGACTGTGTTGACCCTTAGTCAGTTGAAACCTGTTAAGTCTTTTTTTTTTTTTTTTTTTTTTTTTTTTTTTTTTTGCTATATTCATGTATGTCTTGTCTTTATTTCTTTTTTACTTCTGCATTTTAGTTGCTGTATTTTTCTAACCATTTTGTCTTCTTTAAATTGTATTTCTCTGCATGTTTCAGTGTTCCTAACATTGCTATTAACTATATCTGATGCTACTCTTATAAAACACAATTATCCAAAACTGATCAATTAATAATCATAACAGATCATACTTACAAAATTTTAAAAAACCTTTTAAATCAGCTGATTTCTTTTATTTTAACTTCATTTAAACTGTATATCAATACTTTGCATTGTAAAATGTCGACATGATAATCCCCATAATTTGAGTTTAACATTTTAATTTCTAAATGTATCTACTTGTACAACCAAAGGCAATCACCCAGGAATAAAAACAGCTCATCTACAAGTCTCCATTTCATTGTCTAATTCATGATTCTTTGAATACATTTTAAGTAGCATCAGTCTTGGATAGCAGTGGTAGTATAAAGAGGAGGAGGAGGAGGTTCTAACTTAATGATTAGCTTTCTATTTTTTTGTTCTTCATATTTATGCAGCTTAGCAACTGCAACAAGTTGTCTGCAGATATTGTGTCTTGCCATTATTACAGTCTTTCTCTTTTTATAACATTCATCCTTGTCATAAATACATCTATATGCTTTTTTTCCTGCTGTAATTCAATGACTTTTCTCTTCCATTGAATTTTTCTCATATCATTTTCAGTTTGAGGAATTCTGTGTATGTTTTTATAATCCATGTCATCTTATTATTGACATTGAAATATTTTGCAATATCGTGTATCTGGTTGATTTTAATGTTAAAAAACAAAATTCAAAGAATCTTTTTTTTTTTTTTTTTTTTTTCAAATTTTCTATCAGTGAACATTTATAATGATAAAAGCAACATTTTCTAATTAAATATAAAAAATATAAATTAATAGATTAAATTCACATATTTCTTTCATACACACAAAAATATAAATTGGTTTTGATAATGTAGAATGTTCATCTATAAATAAATTAACCCAAATGTACTATAAATGAATCGACATAGTTTATAATAAAGAAAAAAAATATTTAAAAGACTAATCTTACAAGATACAGATCTATTAGACAAAACTAACAATGTGCTCAAAGTTATCTCTCTCTCTCTCTCTCTCTCTATATATATATATATATGTGTGTGTGCTGATATTTTAATCTTTTTACACTTTTACATCCATTAATATGAAATGCTCTTATCATCTTTAGCTTCTCTTAGCAAAATATATTAATCTAAGCATTTATTTTTATCACTCGAAGGGGCTGTTGAAAAGTTCTCAGCTCTGACTAACAAGAACAACTTAGCACATTTCTCAAGTTTCTTTGATCCTTCCAAAAATGTTTCATCATTGAAATGCTGATTTTTAAAGTGTGTAGGTTTGAGAACTTTTCAGTACCCCCTCTTTGTACCATGTTCCAACATTAGCAAAATGCTAAGCAGTACTTTTCATTGTTTCTAAAGTTTTCAGTTTCCTCTCAAAGATAAATCCATTCTACTTAACAATGTACAGATGATTACATTTTTTTTTTTTTCCATTTCTTTACTGATTAAACTTTTGAATTTTCTTCTTTTTTCAGCTTGTATACACTTTAATATTTTTATTTGCTTCACTTTTCCTCTTTTTAATATTTCAAGCATGTTTGTTGGGAATAAATAATCAAAACTCCTCAAATAGTATATTGGTTGACATATAAGATCATTGTCTAATGACTATTAAAGAAATAGCACTCCAAATGGAATTTTATTCAAAAATATTTTTAGTTGGTTATTAGAATTATTCACTTATGATTTTTATTTAATCCACATTTTGTTTTAAGAATTCTAATCTGTATGTTATTTTCTGCATCTGTAACTCAACAGTTTGATATGATCTTAAATGAATGTGATCGTGTTCAACTTTTTCACTTAAATTTATCTTAAAAAGGTTTTGATTAAATTTCAATATTTTTATTGAAGATCTTAAACATTGGGATGAAAAGGATTTGATTGTCAACATTGTTACTTGTTTTCCAAAACTATATTCTTTTGTTTAATCTTAACTTAAAACTTTTAAAAATTAATGAATTTTTCATATCTTAGTATCAAGAGAAAATGTTCAATGTTATAAAACTTGGTTGCCAAGCAGCAGGAATATTTTTCATTCTTTCTGCTTTATTGAATCTGTACAAGATTGTACTCCATAGACACGAGACAGGTCTTTCAGTTAGCAAAGTTCCAACATAGTTTTTGTTTTTTAAAGACTTGTAATGATTAACAGATTCATTTAAAAATAGAATGTGATTATTCTAAGTTATAATAAACTTTATTGCCTGCTATGTTACTTGGCTTAAATTATAAATTGTTCTATCTGAAAAGTTTCAGCAAACTTAGTGATTTCTGTTAGACAGAATCTTACTTTCTAGTTGAAGTAGTTTTTCTGGCAAATAAAATTTTTTTTTTTTTCAAATTTACAACCGGCACTTGTTAGCTACATCTGCGAGTTATCAATCTCCTGATAAAACGAAGACTTTGGTGTCTCAACTTGCACACTTGACTTGGTCACTTCCGAAAACCTCCAACATTTGCATAATTTTAGCAATAGTCCTTTTGTTCAACTTCAGGCTTTGCAGTTTTATTTCTTGCTGCTGTTCTGTGTGCTATATGCAGATTCTGTAATGGGGGAAGCCAAATTTGAATTTCAGTTGAGTTCATTCACTTATACACAAATACTCTCGAGAAAGATATAAATTCATCTCTTTTCTACCTCTTAACCTGACTAAATAGTAGGGCAGACTTGGATCATTAGCCATGGTTGGTAACCAGTCTAGGAGGACAACTCAAAACTCTTTGGACATGCAGCTAGCAACTCCATTCCATAAAAAAACTGTTACTTACTATAGAAACCACAACAGCAATACCTAGCATGCTGAAAGCTGTAAAGCCTCATACTCCTCAAGGAGTCTCGGATTTGTGTGTGTGTATCGGAAGAAATAACATTGCTTTAGTTTCTGATGTGAAGCCATTACTGAACTAAATCTCTGCACTGAAAACTATAACTTTGAGAATTATTTCTAACTTGCCTACATTATATTTAAATCTATTTAGAAAAAAAAATAATGGCTTAAAAATACTTACTATTGAAAAAGAAAAACAATTTTCATAGAAGGGTACTCATTTTTAAAAGGTAAGTTTCAATGTTGTTTGGTTATAAATAATACTTGATATTATCCATTTAGACTGGAATATTCCATTAGAAATAAAATTCTAGGTTTGATTTAGAAGAAAATTTAGCTTTTTCTAAAATTAAAAAAGAAGTGATTGTTTTGAGCTCATTTTTGAGTGACACCATATTATGTAAACCTTTTTTATTGATTGTTTATCTAATCTAGTGGTTCAGTTGTCAAATAAGTTGTCTTCAAATGATAACAGGAAATTATGAATCATTCCATAATTTGGTTTGTTCAGACTTTGTGTTTAAAATAAATACAGATTGAACTGCATGAATGATAAAATACCCCCAAAATGCTTTATGGTTTATATTAACAACTGTCGTTTAAAAAAAAAAAAAAGAAAAAAGTGCAGTGTCATTAGTTTAAGTTACTTTCTAACTGTATACATATGTTTAAAGATTTTGTTATATGAGCTCTTGCAACAGAATGTCTTCTTTATTCCTTGGGTGCCACTTAATTCAAAACAACTGTGGGCAATTTAGAAAAAAAACATTAATATCAAAAGAAATTTCTCACCAGCTGAACATAGATAAATTTAGTTTCCAGACATCCGTTGGCAAGGCAGTTAAAGTTAGAAAAATTGTCATCGGAAAAATAAATGTTTGTAACTGTTATTTCTTTGTAAAAATCCTTTTTAGATGATGTCGGGCTGTTAAGCTTTATTCTAAAATGACTATTTGAAAATACAGGCTGTTTTCTGTTACTAAAGATCTTTGAGACCTAATAGACACTTTTCAAACATTTTGAACATTCTTTCCTTAAATAAATTGCACCTCTCCCCACTTTATTTTAATTTTGTTCTCTATTGGCACCAGATCAACTGGGAGAACAAATCTGAGTAAGTTGACTTTTAATTAACTGCCTATTTTCATGGTGAGATAAAATACTGAACGATTTCATTTTTTTTCTCTCTTTAAGTTAGTTACTTGGGTTGCTAATAGAAATATATCTAAAATATTTTGTTCCAAATTCTTCACATTCTTGTAAATGGAAGTAAATCTGTTCCTTACGAAATGAGCGTTTTTCTTTTATAACTAATTTTTTTATGAACAATATCACAAAAAAAAACCCCAAAAAACTTTGTTACCAACATTTTGTCAGATCAACTTTAGTATTGCATATTTATCTTTCATTTTGTTAGATGTGCTTCCAGTGGACATATTGCTTAATATCTTGCTGTAGAGGCTCATCCCTTGTTCCCTGTTTAGGATGTGGTTTCCGGCTTTCTCTTTTCCAATCTTTTCACTTTTCTTTTTTTTTCTTTTTTATTTTTATTTATTTATTTTTTTTCTTCAATTGGAGTAGATAGACTAAACTATTGCCCGGTTCACACTCCACCCACGTCTATTGTACAGGTGTAGAGGCTCATCCCTTGTTCCCTGTTTAGGATGTGGTTTCCGGCTTTCTCTTTTCCAAATCTTTTCACTCTTGCGTAGCCCCCCTGCACACCAGTGGCATTACCGCCTTGCTCAGGGTGATATGATTAAAAAAAAAAAACTTGCTTTTTGGCCAACATTCATTCCTAGACTAAACTTAACATTCAAAATGTAATTCCAAAAGAAACACGGTAATAAGATCCAGTATAGAATTTAAAATTTTATCAATGACTGTTTTATTTCTGCCATTGATAGTATTTTTTTTTTTTAAATTAATCTTCTTTTTGAATTTAAAAAGATATGAAGTTAATTCTATAGATATTAATATTATATATAACAGGTCAATTTTCAGCAGTATTAAAATTGATGTGTTTAAGCATGTATTCTGAAGTTGCCTTTCTCCAGCCACTTCTAATAAAAATGGTGTATTGTTCAGGCAATGTGTGAGGAAATGCTGAAAAGTTCTTGACCCAACCCATAATCCATTAGAAAATTTAATTATTTGTCAGATTTTGAGAAGTGGGCTGAACCAAAAGCTTTTCAGCACCCCCTTTATATAAAATGATTATAAAACCCTTTGTAATATTTTTTATATATTCTTCTTTAGCTTTATAAGTTTTCTTTTTCTTTTTTAATCTTATGAGTAATAGCCATTTATATATTTGTAATATTTTAAGTTATGCAATTGGCAGACACAGTATAACAGTTCTAATATATCTATGTTAGGAATCCTAAGCTTTTGATAAACAAGTAGTCATTCAATCAAGTTTGTTTATTAAAAATCTTAAATTTTTCATTCTGCCAGCCATTCATTCTTCAAACTTGTTAAATATTTTACCTGTGGCTCTCCTGAGTCACTTGCTTTTGATGCACTCTGTATGGGTTAAATTCTTCTTTATGTGCTTCAAATTCCAACAGTTTTCTTTGATATTCCTATTCTCTTTAAAACTTCCAAATTTATCACATGCTCTGTTCATGATCAGGATTCATCAGTAAAATTCCATCTTGGTTAAGCTTACAGCCATATCACATTGAAACACCTGTTCTCATATGATCAATGAAGTTAAGCAATGGCAAGCCTGGTCAGTACCTAGATGAGTGATCACATAAGAATGTAAGATGCCATAAGCTTGGATGTGCAGATGATTTAGTGAATGATGGTTTTGAATTTGAAAATGAAGAGGCAAGTTCCAATTCCAGTCAGGTTTGTTGTATTAACTTGCCTACAAATACCCTTGAAAAAAAAGTATGAATCCACCTCTTCTCGCCCTCCAGCTGTGTGTTAATTCGTAGGGTTTGTATCAGTAAATCATTATCTCAAAAAAAATTATGTAAAAATATTTTATGGCTTTAAATAATTTATGAAAGGTTAAGCCATAAAAAACAAATCAATCAAGCATCTTGGTCACTTCAAGTTTTAATTTATAATGTAATTATTGAGGATTCACTGCCATTTATGACTAATTTGCAAACTGAACAAAAAATTACTTTTACATGGCGGATTTAAGGTATTTCTGCAGACAATATGTTCAGATTGCCTCAAAGATGGAATTCTTTTCAAGTAGCCATATGTGTGTCTATGGGTGAAAACCTTGCATATTCATTTATAAAGTAACTGAAAAATAAATAAGTGATACTCATAATAGTTATAAGCCATTATTATTGTATATTTATCAACAAACAATTAAAAAGAAAGACATGGGCAATCAAAAAATATAATTTTATAGGTATGAGAAAAGCTTTTAAGCTTCAGTGTCAGTTGTTTGCTTGATATTTATTTTGACAGTTTAAAAGAAGTTCCTATTTTGACTCAATACTTTGAAATTTTAAATTGTCTTTGCTTTCACAACCTATTATCTTTATATTCTAATTTATTTTTATTTATAATCTCATTAGTTGGTGTAAATTAATTAAATCTTTTGTTAATTATTACTTTTTCTTAGCTCAGTGATTTTGAAGATGTTCAAGTAGATAGAACTGAAAATACTGTTGAGTTCAAATGGAATTTTTATCTGCTATCACAAGACCAGCAATGCTATATTTTAAGGATACCACCAGTGTCAGTGACAGTTGCATAAACTACATAGTATTCTGACATTTAGCCAACTGAATTCTTAGAACCACTCTTTTTGATGGAGTGGAGGTGTTAAAAAAAAGAAAGAAGAAAAAAATTCTCTGCTACAAGAACACCAGCTGAGTTTGCAATAAACATACAAATGGATCAGTTTCTTCTAGTCCTGCCCAAATGTTCTATATTAGACTGAATTTCTTAGAGATAGTTGGCAGGGTTGACACTTAGAAGATAATTTACTGACAATGCCAAGTGAAGATTGTATTATAAATGAAGTGTGATTGTAACTTGATTCTGGCTCACATTGGATGCATCTTAGCTTTTTAATCTTTTTAACAGCAAAAGGGAGAGGCAGGTTCAATTAAGTGACTCAAATGTATCAAATGTAACATTAACATTTCAGCAACAAGAAAATGACTAATACCAGAATACTATATTGTCATTGTAAATATATCAAGTATTTTATGTCTGTTTTTACTTATTCAATTATTTAAGATCAGATCACTATGCTTCTTTTGGAGGTACTTGGGGTTTTCTGTGTTTTAATGATGTAAGTTGGGATAAAAGGGTTTCTGTCCAGGTATACTGTTTGCATTTTATGCTATTTTCCATCTGCCACTTTTTGTTTTTTACATACTGTTAAACATATTCTGGTGTATGTGGTTTGTCTTTTAGGGGGGAAAAGCGAGAGGTTTTCCATGAATTTCAGTGACTTGACGGCTATTCCATTCTTGGCCATTCAGGTATTCTCTCCTTGGTGATTTTTGGTTGATGAGTATATATGTATTCACTAATTGTCTACAGCTATATCATGTTGAATCCACTGGTTCCCTTCCGATCACTGAAGTTAAGCAACATTGAGCCTGGTTAGTACTTAAGTGGATGACCATTTGGGAATACCAGGTGCTGTAAACGTGAGGACCAAGAACGGTCTACCGGTCCTCCAGGTTTGGGGGTTGGGTGCAGGGCTAACAACCCAGCCCCATAAAAAACAGTTTGTTACAGAAACAGCAACAAAAAGTTGCTGCCCTATGTACCATTGGGTGTGATGGATAAATGATGATAATTTACTAATTACTCTTCATTATGACATCTATAAAATTTGCAGTTCACTAATCATTTGTTTAATGCTGACCACCTGATGAATGTGCGATTGCCATGCAAGAAACTGACAGCCATGGTCGATCAGAACTGCACCAGGAAATTGTTATATATATATATATATATATATATATATATATATATATATATATAAATTTTACAGACATATCTGTAAGTTGAATATATGGATCGGGTTCCGACAAAATGAATAGAATAAGTAAAGAACAAGTAGGGAAAAAAAGTGTCTTTAATCTAACATGTTTCACTTTTAACAAGCTTCTTCAGACATTTTTTAAAGACAAATGATTTAAAAATCTAAGACAGTATGTTGATTGAGATATGGTTTTATTGGTCAGATAGGTGTCACATGTGATAAACAGACAAGTTTTTCTTCTATGTTTAATATTCATCCATTGCTTTAAGTGTGTGTGTCAACAAGTAGAAAAAACATATTATGAATGTAAGTGTGTATATATATATATATATATATATATATATATATATATATATATATATATAAGCAAAAAATGAGAGAATCAGTTATGAATGTATGTGTTGAGAGAAATTATGTGTGAATCTGTGTGTTTGAGTCAGTAAAGTTAATATGTGAGATAAAGTGCACACATGTCAAGTGAGGGAACAATTTAAAATAATGTGAGAGAATCATGTTTGAATGTATATGTATGAGAGAATCATGTATGAGTGTATACATATATGAGTCTATACATATATGAGTCTAGAATTGTAAAAATGAAATCTATTTTCATTTAAAACTACAGAAAATAATCTATAAGAGTATTAAGTGAACTTTTTATAAATAAATATTTTAAAAATATGTTAATAGTTAGAATCTTTCAATGAAATAATAAAATATTAAATATCTATGTATTAAAAATTATTACAGTAACATAATTAAGTGATAATATATAAATAAGAAACATACAAATTACCATACTAAATCACTACAATATTACAATTAAACAATATAAATGATATACAATAATAATAAAAATACTAATAACAAAACTAATGGTAATAATAATAAACTATTAAGTTGTCCCAAAAGTTTGTAAACACTTGCAAAATGGGTCTATCTGGTCCAGCACAATCGAGACAAGCAATGGGTTCAGAAAGGGCAAGAGACACTGTTGGTTCCAAAACAAGATCAATTCGGCAAGAAAGTCATGTTGTGCGTTTGGAACTTTGAAGCAATCATGCATTTTGAGTTGGTTCCGAATGGTCGTGCCATCAGTGCCGAACTTTACTGTCAGCAACTTGAGCGGGTCTACGAAAAGTTGAAGCAAAAGCACCCGGCTCTCATCAACCGAAAGCTCACTTTGATGCAGCAGGACAATGCCAAGCCACACACTGCCAGGAAGACCAATGACAATTTTGAGGTTCTGCCACATCCATCCAACAGTCTTGACTGTGCTCCATCAGATTACGGCCTTTTCCGTTCAATGCAACACTTTCTGAAGGGCCGCCGATTCGACTTGTTTGAAGTCGAGGAAGTGTGTCAAGAATTCTTTCATTCGAAGCCGGCTGAATGGTACTTTGACCAGTCCGAAAGCTTGCAGATCGATGGCAGAAAGTCTTGGAAAATGGTCTTTATTTTGAGCAATAATTTTTGTTGTTTTTGCGAGTAAGATTTCAATTTTTTGCAAGCGTTTTCTGGTAACCTTAGATTATTGGCGAGTAAAATTTCAATTTTTTGCAAGTGTTTATGAACTTTTGGGACAACCTAATATAATTATATGTAATAATGATAATATAAAGAAGAAAAATATAGATAATAATAGGGGAAATATGAAAAATAGAGAAAACAAATTAAATATGAAATTTACTTCAAATAGAGAAAACAATATTACATTGTTAAGAATTATATTTATTGGTATTTTTGATTCATGAATTATATATTTGTAAAAAAAAAAAACTTGGAAGTAATGTAATATTTCAATCTTGTGTTTATGGTTAGTCGTAATTTTATTAATTTTTTTAAAGCACTTCCTCCTTAAAAAGTTATGTTCTTTATTAATCAAACTGGCATAAATAACACTGTCATTTGACATGAAGAGGGATAGGTTCCACCAGGTCTACTTATCCAATACATGCTATACATGCATGAATGTCTCTCCAGCTCTCAACCCAAATATGTAGAAGAAACTGGTTAAGTGCTTTGCAACCCTATGACCACACCTAGTCATGGGACTGATAATGTTTATTTGCAGGTTTGAAAACACATAACCCTATGTCAGTCTCATTAATAGATCATAGAATATGTGAAGAGTCATTCAAGTTTTACCTGTAATTACCTTTTAAACAGATACTGTGACATATATTGAGATACCTGTACAGTCTTATCATTTTATCCCTTTATTCATTTATAATGAATGACTTATCTTGTTGCCAAGAGTTGCAAAGGCATCTTTAAAAATAATCTGGAATTACTATCAAATAAGTATTTATAACTTATTTCTTTTATGTGCGTTGTGGTCCAATGGTTATCGGCTTGGAACGGGAATTCGGGGAGCCGAGTTCAAATTCCAGTTGAATTCATTGCATTCACTTATGCGCAAATACCCTTGGGAAAGGTATTAATCCGTCTCTTCCCTCCAGTTATGGGTTAAATAACAGGACAGATTGGGTTCTATAGCCTTGGCCGGCAACCAGTCTACTGCTTAAGGTAATGGCAACCTACTGCAGAATAATCTTCTGCCCAGTCAGTCATGTCACTTTCAAGACATGATTGCCCAAGCGTGTTTCACGTATGGCACTTAACTGACTGGTTTCTTTTATAAAAATTACATTCATCCATGATATTTGTTAATATTTTGTACCTACCAAGAGAGCCTTTTTTTTGTAAATGGTAGCAAAGTTTCAATTTGTAAGTTTTTTTTTATCAAACCTTTTCTGTGCTTTATCACTTGATGGGTAGAAATTCTACTCCTAGAAAAGTTTCCTAGCTATACATAAAACCTGAATCTCCAAAAAACTTTAAAAAAAAAAAAACTTAATGCATTTCTTGTTTTGTCATTTAATCTTTTCTTTCCCAGCTTCTGAGAGACCAAAAGAAAATTTTTTGTCTGATCAAGTGTTTCCCAAACTAATTGTGACCTTCATTTAGGTTTGCAAGATCTTTTTTGTATTTTCTGTGATGCATACATTTAACAGAAATAAGCATTTATTTGACTGTATGGAAAAGTATGCTTGTTTTTATATTATTAATACAATTATTACTATTATTTATTGCTGTTATCAGTACTTCCAGTAGTTTTAGATTTTAACATAACTGCATACTTGTTATTTCTAGTTAATGATTTCTTCTAACTTATTTGAAAAAAAAAGTGTGTTACACTACATTTGACACATGTGTTCTTCCTGTAAACATTTGTTTTAGTGGGAACATGTTTGAGTTTTTTTATTTTCTTAAACTGTTCTAAATCCATAAGTTTTAAAGAAAGAAAATGCACACATTTTAAGTTTGAATTCTTAAGTGAATTATGCTTCAATGCTAACAAGAATTGCAGCAGAAACCTTTGAGCTTCTCGAATGACTTCACTGAACTGAAATAGATTGTGAATATCCATTCTCTGTGTGTCCAGTGCTTGCAAGTGTTTACCAATGATTCTATAAAAGCAAACAAGACCTCACTTGTGTTCAGTTAATTCAAATGTTGCTAAAAAGTCAAATTCTTGGAAGATTAAGGGATGGCAAAACATGCAAAAATGCTTCCTAATATTGGAGAGAAACTGTTAAAAGTAGTAGGCATGTTGGAAACTATTTGTGGAGCAGATGTTGCTGAAGAGATTGAATTGGTAGTAATTTCTCACAACAGCACTAAATGTTGACTTGATCTCAGGTTATTAGAAAAAAAAAATGTGGATAAATATGTGGACATTGCTGACAAATATCAACATGATTTTTTGTGAGGTCAACAGATGCCAAATTTCTGTTCTTTCATACCCTGTCAACACCTATCACTGGAAAAGATATTTTTGTTATGATTTGCACTGTGTTCTATTAAAATAAACCTAAATCTGGAAAAACATCACATAAGCCACATATTATTTTATTTACAATTTTGTAATGGGGTTCATTAAAAAAATAAAATAAAATTCCTACCACTTGTTATCATTTAATGAATACCATGATATTTTTCTGTTCCCTTAATAAATATATCGAAAGGGTCCCTTAATTTTACATCATTTTCATTGTATTATCAAAAGTTTGGTTTTCTGTGCTTGCCAACTTTAACTGTTCACAGGAAATTGTACCTCTTATTTTCTTTGATCATGATAAGAAACATCAAAATTTATTGGTTATTAAATTAAAACTCGATAAAGTACATTTTAAAAAATTGAATAAATAAATATGGAAGCTGTTTATAACTTAAGGGTAGCCACTCCAAAATAGTGTGTTTAGGGTAGCCACTCCAAAATTTTTTTAATTTTTTTTTTTTTTTTTTTAATCATTTCACCCCGAGCAAGGTGGAAACGCCACTGATGTGCAGGGGGTTACATAAATGTAAAAAGATTAATTAGAAAAGAGTAAGGAGTACAAGCTAGTTAGAAAGGAACAATAGAAAACTGAGAAAGCAGGTGCAATGACAGATACATAGGTGGAGAGAAAGGGAAGGTTATACAGGGGAGGGGAGAGAGCTAGAGGCCAGCGGTTAGTAGATGAGTATTAACTTTGCATTTAAATTTCTGGAGGTTGTAGCCGTCAGGAAAGCAAGAATACGGGAGTGAGTTCCACAGGCGGGAAGTGTGAGAGAGGAAGCTGCAGGAGTAGAATTGTTGTCTGCATTTGGCTAACCTGACTGTGAATGGGTGGGACCCAGTTGCCAGTCTGGTTGCACGGGTAAACACCTGTTGAGGAGGCATCAGTGACTTAAGCTCCTCCAAGCAGAAGCCATGAAAGTATTTATAGAAGAGACAGAGGGAGGCCACATTTTGACGATGGGAAAGTGGCTGCAGTCGAGTCGCCAGATCAGTACCTATCACATTACAGACTCTCCTTTGGAGCTTGTCAAGAACACTGAGGAGAACGGCAGGGGCACCTGACCATAAATGGCAGCAGTACTCCATGCACGGACGGATGGTTGACTTGTATATATGCAGGATGGATTCAGGTGGAAAAAACATCCTGGATCGACATAGTGACCCAAGCTTCTTAGCAGTAGATTTTGCTATGGATTCAATATAGTGGTTCCATTTGAGGTCTGAGGACAGGGTAAGTCCGAGGAGGCGTAGTGTATTACTCTCGGGAGAATCATCTGGTCCATGCTTATGGGAGGCAGAAGAGGCTTCCTGTAATGGTTGACAGACAAGAGCTTGGTCTTAGAGGAATTGAAGTTGACAATCCACTTCTTGCCCCAGTTCACCACAGTGTAGATCCCGCTCAAGGTCAGCAGCGAGATTATGTCTGTCCGCCACGACAGGTTTCTTACTGGAGCGAGAGTATATTGTAGTGTCATCTGCGTAGATGCCTACTTGGGACTTGATCTGATCGGGGAGGTCGTTGATGAAAATAAGGAAGAGTGTCGGACCCAGGATAGAGCCCTGTGGGACACCAGCATTCGTGCTGTAGGACGAAGAGGCACGCCCATTCAGAATGACCTTCATTTTGCGGTTATTTAAGAAAGATTGGATTAGGTCAAGCAGGTGACCGGTAATACCATAACCGTGTAGTTTGCATAGGAGGCCAGGGTGCCAAACCCTGTCGAAAGCCTAGGAGAGCAACCGCGCGAGCCTCGTCAGACTCATCAAGGGCCTGTAGCATGTACTCTGTTACAGTTGTTAGCAGGTCGGCCGTGGACCTGTCAAAGAGGAATCCATATTGCCTGTCGGAGAACAGTTTGTGGGCGGTGAGATAATGAACTATTTCAGCATTGATTATAGCCTCGAATACTTTCCCGAATATCGGTAGAAGACTGATAGGGTGATAGTTGGATGGGTCCGAGGGTTCACCACAATTCTTAAAGACAGGAACGACTGAGGAGAATTTCCAGCATGCAGGAAAGCAGGAAGAAGAAAGGCAGTAGTTAAACAGTTTAGAGAGGACAAGGGAAAGTTCAAGGGCACACCTCTTAAGGACTATCACCGGGATTCCATCGTCTCCAAACGCCTTATGGGGGTCGAGTTTTGAAATTACTCGGGATACTACTGTCGGGGTAATATATACGTCATGCAGTTTGGCCTCAGTTCTAATATGGAAGTCGGGTGGATGCACTCCGGACGAGTCGAATGTGGAATTGGATGAGAATCTGCGGGCAAAGCACTCAGCTTTGTCCGCAGATGACGTGAGAACCTCAAATCCATGGATTAAAGGAGGTATTGAGGATTTCCTATTGTTGAGCACTCGTTTACAAATCCTCCAATAGTCCTTGGAGCTGAACTTGCGGTCAGCTATGTGCTGTCGCATTCTCTCAGCAAACAACTGTTTGGCGTCATTTAGGGTTCTCTTGCACTCATTGCGAGCAGATGTGAACAGGCGCCTATTGTGATCAGTTGGCTGTCTCCGGAATAGACGGAAGTAATGGTTCCTGTGGGCAATGGCGGCTGAGCAGGCTGGAGAGAACCACGGAGAGGAATGAGGTTTTAAGCAATACTTCCTGGTGGGTATGAAGGCATCAATGCCAGCTTTCACCCATGACGAGACCTCAGAGGCACAGTCATCAACTGATAGGTCAAACACTTTTCCCCAAGGGACGTCGCAGAGGAAATCGCGAAAGGCATCCCAGTCAGCTTTTTGGTAGAGGTAGGAGGTTCTGTAAGTAGGGGGCTCCTGGGGGGAGTGAGATTGGAAAGAAATACTGAGGGAGACTACAGCATGGTCGGAGTTGCCGAGAGGGCAAAGCTGCGAGACTTGACAGGCGTCAGGCACAGAGGTGAAACATATATCTAGCAGTGAGGAATGACCCGAGGGAGTGCTTGGGAAGTGAGTGGGGAAGTCCACCACTTGCGTAAGGGATTGGGAAATAGCAAAGTTCATGGTGTGAATGCCCGCCGGATCAGTAACGGCGTTTTCAAGCCACTCAGTGATGGGCATTGAGGTCTCCAAATACAAATATGTGGGCAAATGGGTGATAGGAAATAGCCTTATCTATGTCGTCGGCAATGCTATCTAGTAGGGAGCAGTCAGGAGAGGAGGGAGAACGGTAAAGGAAGAATAGGTAGCTAACTGAACTGAGGAGAGACAGGCGGAGACATATGTATTGGTGGTCAGTAGATTCGAGTGAAGTCACCCTAGTTATGGGGAGGTGTTCGCTGACATAAACACCCAGCCCATGCATGTGGACAGTGGAATCCTTCCTTAAAAGGGGAAGATAACCAGGGATGAAGAGGTCAGAGGAGGGAATAGCTGAGTTGAGGTTAGTTTCGCAGAGCGCGAGGATGTCAGGGGACTTTTCATGCAGGAACGCTTCTACACTAGGAAAGTTAGTACAAATGCCTTGGATATTAGTGAAGGAGAGGTTAATGGGTTTAGGTGGTTTGGATTTAACTGGTTTAGGGTCATTTCTGAGTATGTTTAGGGTAGCCGCTCCAAAATAGTGTGTTTAGGGTAGCCGCTCCAAAATAGTGTGTTTAGGGTAGCCGCTCCAAAATAGTGTGTTTAGGGTAGCCGCTCCAAAATAGTGTGTTTAGGGTAGCCGCTCCAAAATAGTGTGTTTAGGGTAGCCGCTCCAAAATAGTGTGTTTAGGGTAGCCGCTCCAAAATAGTGTGTTTAGGGTAGCCGCTCCAAAATAGTGTGTTTAGGGTAGCCGCTCCAAAATAGTGTGTTTAGGGTAGCCGCTCCAAAATAGTGTGTTTAGGGTAGCCGCTCCAAAATAGTGTGTTTAGGGTAGCCGCTCCAAAATAGTGTGTTTAGGGTAGCCGCTCCAAAATAGTGTGTTTAGGGTAGCCGCTCCAAAATAGTGTGTTTAGGGTAGCCGCTCCAAAATAGTGTGTTTAGGGTAGCCGCTCCAAAATAGTGTGAGGAACATTTGTCTCGCTTTGTTTTTATGGTAAAATTCCTTCTTCATTATTTCTGTCAGTTCTTCTCTACCTCCCTTAAATACCTTTCTTTTTTTTTTTAATCAATTTTATTTTCAACTTAAGATAAGTTTTCTCTGACAAGTCTTTAAGGTCTTATAATAGTATGGACCCTTTAAAAAGAAAATAAAAAAATACACTCAGTTTGTACCATACCCCACACTCTTTTTGCGTATTTCTTAACTGACCGAATTCTTTGTAAATAGAATTATTATATATACTAGAATGTTATTACCTTTAAAAAATTGATTGGTTTGTGAAAATTTATCCACTCTTTGATGGTTATTTTAAGTGAAAACCTATTTTAAATTCTAAGAATTTTTTTTTTTGTATAAATATTCTATTATTTAACCCTTATCCGAGGGAGGAGATTCCATACCTATTCCAGGAGGAATTGCACAGAACTGAATACAACAAACCTGACTGGAATTCAAACTTGACTTTGTGATGTCTTATTCCAAGCCAAAATGAAAGAAATGTAACCAACCATGAAACTTAAATCTTAAAGATTCATGCCATACCAAAATTCTATATCAAAGTTTTTGTTTATGTGATATACTTGATTTTTTTTTTCTTATCTCATTATGTATTACTACATCCTTATGTTTTCTCTCTCTTATACATAATTATAAAATGATAGATCACATTACTTTTTAATCTGATAAAAGATGTCATATTTGTTCTGTGGTAAAAACAAGTGCTTTAGTGTTTGAAAATTATTTCGATAAGCTATATAAAAAGTTGTCTTCTTGAATGTCAGAAATTATTTAAAATGATACTATTAAGTCTTATCTGAGATTTAATTGATCAAATCCAACACTAGATATTCTGTACATCAAAAATGAAGAGCAGATAATGCCACATAAAACTGACACAGAATGGAACCAAGTAGGCCAATTAAGCATCAAAGTAAATGTCAGGAACTCTATGATATTTTGTTTATTCTGAATCATCCTAACTGAGTCAACTTCCTTTTCAAAATGTGACATTTTATTACATTTTTATTTTTTTATGCTTCCCAGTTATTTGATCTCAATTAGATTTTTCTATTAAAAAGGTTTTTATCTTCTCTTCTACCTTAACCTCTGAAATTACCAAAATCTGTTTCAATAGTACTAAATAAACTTAATTTCTCATGCATATACTATTTTTTTTAGTCTATCAACAACTCTTGTTTAAAACTTTTCTACACACACACACACACGCGCGCGCATGCACACTACATAAAAATTGAATAAGGGAGGAAAATTTTATATATACGTGCCCACATACAATTTTACTCACTCTTCTACTTTGTGGTATTTCTTGTCACCCTATGGGTTCACTGTGTGTTACTAAAAGATTCTCTTGTACATTACACTATTTGCTCTGTCACTGGCCATTTACATTGTGGTTATCCATTACTTGCCAGGCAATCTACTTTAAATTATTGCAGATTAGTGGCATTTTCATGCTTCCAATAAAGTACTTTAAAAATCATGTAACTATCACATTTTATTTGCAACACACACACACATTTATCTCTCTCTCTCTCTCTCTCTATATATATATATATATATATATATATATATATATAAAAAGGTATGCAATACAAAGAGCAGTGAGTGAATTTTACACCATTTCGTATTTTTAATTTCACTCCTGCACTTTGTTTTTGGTTTTGTTGATTACACAGTATAGTAGAGTCAGTTGGGCACCATGATGAAATTCACTAAGCTAGAAATTTAGGAACAACATACTGTACTGCTTGGCATTCTTGCCAGAACTTCTGATAAGAACATTCCAGTGTTTGAGTATCAATCTGAGGAGAGTGCAGAGGATTTGGAAAGAGTTGGATGAGTCTAATGGTGATTACAAAGGTATGGCAGCTCAGAAAACTCACTCTGAGGGTTCTAATCAGAAAAGAACTCTCGAATTTCTTGATGAGGGTGTCGGATATACACACACACATACAATTATTTGTCCTGATTTTTTTTTAACACTGCTTAAAGTATAATTATTTTTTTCAATTTGGGTTTCTCTTTAAATAGAATTAGTGATAATGTTATAAAAAATAAAAATATTTTTCGTATGTATATTATGAACCAACAGACTTAGCAATAACTAAGTAGTACTAAAAACAAAATTCCTTAAACAAAGTGGAACAAGTAGAATAGATTAAATGAAAGGATTCAGATCAAAATTCCCTGAAGGTTAGTCAGATTGGCAAACACTTGAAAAAGGCCAGATGGGACAATGGCAAAAACATAACAAAAATAACAATATTACTCCAACTTCCTTTGAGTGGTTAGTTTTTGATTTCATTTGAAGATAAAAATTGGTTCTTCAGTTGGTTTTAATAAATGACCAGTTTTCATTTTTTGGGAAAATATTTCAGATTAGGAAAAAGGTTTTCAGATGTATTTTAAAACCAGTTTCAGTTTTTCATTGGTGATCAATATTCATTGCCAACTAATAAACATTTATTGGAAATTTCTTTTGCTGCTTGTCTCTCATTTGAAATAGTTACAGAATCTTTTAAAAATAATTTAGGATTATTATCAGTAATAGTGTTTTTTATTTTTACAAAAATCAACACGTGAGCTTGCTTTCAAATATAGTGTATTTAATGGTATATTGATTAATTGAATCGTGTATTGATTGATTGAATCATGTATTTATCAGTAATGGAAGTATAAAGTGTTGGATTAGAAAATTTATTTAAACTGCTGCTGATTTTTAATTTAATTTTTAATATTTTTCAAGAAAAACTCATCTTTCATTTATTGAGTAAATCATTTAAAGAAAAAAAATTACATTTTCAATTTTAGTCCTATATTAATATTTACTCTAGAGAAAAGCCATCAAACTGTTTCCAAGTTAATTTGCAAGCAAAAGATAATTCACAATCAAATAGTGAATAAGTCTTGAAGTTATATGTTCTGAAAACAGAAATGTCGATGACAACAAAGTAACAACCTGGGTTAATTACTTTTATCTACATTAGTGCTGCTTATTTAGAGAAACACTTAAATAAGATTTTTATTTAGTAAAAATTACATTGTGGATCCATTTTAAACATGAGAATTTATCTTCAAATCTTTATAAGCTTTCCATCATTTTATCAATATATTACAAACTGATCATTTTATTTTTGTGTGTATTTGTTAATGATTCTACAGAATCACTTAAAAAGATTAAATATCATTTTCAACCATTGACTTTACAATGAGTCATTCATTTTTTTTTTTTTTTTTAATTAAAAAAAAAAAGAAAATTCTTTGCAATTTCTCTCACATACATACATTTACATTCTTTCCTTTCATTGGACAAACAACAGATGAAGATATTCTACTCAATTATTTAGACATGTAAGCAATTAAAAAAAAACATCTTAAATATTCCTCATCCATCTTTATTGCACTTTGTGAATTAGTGATTTAAATTCTTATTTTATTATAAAAAAAAATATCTATAATGTATAAAGATTTCATGCAGAATAAACCATTTAATAATTAAAAAAAAAAAAAATGGTGAAATTATTATCTAACAGCATAGAGAGGAAAAGTCTCCAAAGAAAATGTGCCATGAAAACAAACCTTTGTGGAATTCCCTTTTGTGGTTTCTCATTAAAAATTGAATACACATTCAATTCCTGTTGGTAGGCATATTTTATATATATTTTCATAAGACTTGTTGATAATAACCAAATTATTTTTTTAAATCTCTATCCATTTCAAATAAGTGACAAGAAGCAAAAAAACTTTCCATAATCACCATCTGAAGAAATTTTCTTACTAATCTAAAATTATTTGTTAGAAAAATATCTGATTTTTTTATTAAATTAAAACTTGGTAAAATATATTTTAAAAAAACTGAATGAATAAATATGGAAACCAGTTTATAACTTGAGGGTGGCCAGGCTCCAAAATTGTGTGTATAGGATTGCAGTAAAAATCCGAGCCAAATTTATATTTCATATAAGTTAGTTACATTCAGTTTTACACAGATACTATTGAGAAAATTATGAATCCATTTCTTCCCAGTTATGGGCTAAATAACAGGATAGTGGGCTCTCTAATCATGATTTGCAACTAGTCCAGGAGATAAACTTGGTTATCTGAAGCTTTGCCATAATATGATGTGATGTGCAGATAGTATGTCTATAAAACAAAAAGACATGACAGATTTCAACAATTATGGATAATCTCTGAATTATCCAGAATTCTACCACCATTAACAGGCAGTGGGCCCAAGGAGTGTGTGTGTGTGTATCTTATATAGAATCATTTTGTGCATGTTGTTTACTATGGTAATATTTGAATACTACATGAAATTAAGTGTTGATAAGAGAAAAAAAGTATGCATCATCAAAATGACTTAATTGTTGTCTAAGAATGACATTTTTTTTTCACCCATAGATCTGGATTTGGTTGTTTAGGTCTTGACAGATTTGTAAACTATAAAAAAATATTTTCAAGATGAATATCAACAAAATATTTTGGTTAGAAAGGAAGAAATAACTTTTTAAAAGGATTAAATTTATCTTTAAAAATAAACATTTATATTTATATATTTGTTGGGATAGGATTTTTCTGATTTTAAATATTTGAACTAAAAATAAGTGATTAAAATTCTTACACAGACCCTGAATCTATGATTACTTTTATTTTTTATTTAATTAACCCTCCTAGATTTGTATAGACAAAACAAATAGTTTTAAGGTCTGCATTGCAATCCACCTGTTTTTCTATTGGGATTACTTTTAGTTTCTTTTTCATGAAAAAAGTAAAGAAGAAAAAAAAACAAAACCTAGATAATATGTATTAATCTGTTATTTATAAATTTCTCAAGGTGGTGGGTTTGTGAAAAAGATTTTACTTGGAGCAATTGATGGCTGAATTATTTAATCCCCAGCTAAGTGGCACATGAAATATAATCCAATTTAATCTCATAATTCCCTCTGTAACACCTTAACAATTAAGAATTTTGTATATATTAAATTACATGCTATTTACAAAGTATTATATAGAAAACTTCTATTGACCCGGGCAAAGTAACCAGAACATTGTAATTTTATCATCACTTATTTCTTATATATTTAGTTGAGCAAATTTCATATTGTAAATAAAATTTATAACTTTTATTCATCTTTAACAACTATTTTAAAAAGTTCTAACAAAAAGATGAAATTAAACTGAAAACATTTTAAATGAGTTTTTACTTCTACTTGAATAGAATGAGTAAAAAGGTAGTCAGCTATCCATATTGTAATGTCAGTTGGTCACTATTTTAAAATTTTGTCAAATTCTGCATAAGTTTTATAGGCAACAAAAATAAAATAAAAAAATACAAAAAACTGAAACAAAACTTTCTCTCTCTTATAACTCATTTTAGCACATCTAAAACTTTCGGTTGTATTATAGAAATTTACCCCCCCCCTCCCCCCCCAAAAAAAATTAATTGCTTTTCCTCCAACTATTGCATATTTCTGGATGGAGTGTTGCTCATTATATGACAATATTTTAATTCTTGGAATATACATGAGTAATGTTAGATTTTAGTCATCCATACTTCAGTTGTCCATGAGACACTTCTATATATTTAATTAGATTTTCATCTAATATATGAGTAAGGGAAGCCTACTTAATGCCCACTTGATCTTTGAAGGAACTCCAGAGAGGTAACAGAAAACAGTTGCAAGCAAATGTCTTTAATGACATTTTAAGTTAAAAAAAAATAAAAAATAAAAATTCAAAATCCTGTTTAGCAATCATTAAATTTATTAATTATTGTTCAATTTTCTATTTATATTCTGGCTACTTTATTTTTAAAACATTTTTATTTGTTCATTTTTAATTACAATCTTTAAATTTTCTGTTGGCAAACATCAAGGTGTAGTTGCAGTTTTTAATTTTTTTTTTTTTTTTTGTCTAAAAGTTTGCTTTTAAATATACATATTTTTTAAAAAATTTTATGACTAACTTTCTGCTATTGTAATTAAAACTTTGAATATATTTAATATGATTTCTTCTTTTGACCCAAGGATTGAACTTGCAACACATCAGGTAAACTGCATAAATTTAATCGGAGAAGTGATAGTTGAGTAGAATGCACCACAAGAATAAATTAACCAAAAAATAATTAACACAAAAGATACTTTTGCCCAGATACTAAAATAAGAACCATCTATTCCTGTGAATTGAATAAAGTGTGTTACTGATATAACACACCTGAGGATGACAAAATTACAATGGTCAAAACATTGTAACTATAACAACCAACATAAAGTCAAAAGTTTGAATAAATTGGTTTATCATAATTCCTTTGAGAAAATTCAGATTGATATTTTAATTCAGTAGCAAACTGAAATTATTTTAAAGATTTTAATAGATGATTTACTCAAAGTTTAAACTCAATTTTAACATTCTTAAAATTACTTAGATATTTACATCTCCTCAAAGTTTTAAACATTTTAACTGCAACTCAAACCATAGATACAAGCAATCAAAATCTATGATGACCTACCCCCAGAATAGATGTTAACAATAGAGCTTCATTAAATAGAAACAAGTATTGGAGAATACATGATAATTAGAAGCTTGTGCTAAATCTCTAGAATGTCAGCCTTTCACAACTAGCATTGTCTTGTAATTTTTAATTGAATATTACCAACATTCATTCCACGAAAATCAAACCTAGATTTTCTCCTATAACAAAGAATGTATTCATTTCTGGATCAATATTTGTTTGTTTGTTTTTTTTGTTTTTTTGGGGGGGTGGGGGGGGGCATTAATTATTTTCACATTCTATTTTTTTGCTACCTGAATGTTTTTGTTGTTGACATTTTAAATTTTCCTTATATAGTTGAAGCATGGTGATAATCTGTAAACTTTGCTAACTTCATTTCTGCTTTTGTCTTTTAAAATTATAAGCTTATAAGTGATTCATTGAAAATTTCTCATTCCTGTCAGTTGTTGATGATTTGTTTCTTGTTTTAAGTCTTTTTATTTATATATTTTTAAACTTGCTCAAAACTGAATTGTCAATTTTAATTTTATAAATATTATGCCTTGAATGAAATTTTTAAAAATTATTTTGCAATCTCCATTTAGCTTTTCATGCATTATTTTATTTGAAGTATTTATTTTGTCTGCATTCTACAATTTTCTTTACCTTTCCAGTATCAGCAGGTAACTATGAAAATTCACTTTTTAAATCCTTGAAGTTTCTTTTATAGTTTCTTAAACTTTCTTTATAGACTAGCTTTATTATGCTTTGATTTTAATAAAATAAAAACAAAATGTACATGTAACAGTTAATTTTGCCATTTTTATTTTCAAAGGAGAGGGGGAAAAAAAATAATGCAGACTCTTGATTTATTTGCCCTCCCCCTAAGCAAAATGCTGTGATTAATAATGTCAGAGGCTATCTCCACTTTTCATTAATCACCTGGAATTCCATCAAAAATACCAATGAATGCTCCTGTTTTAGTTTTTCTTTCTTTCCTCTGTTCCAGTTGACTTCATTGGAGGATTTGACTCCTATACCTCTTATCAGTCACAGGGCAAAGGCTCCCATATGCAGCTGCAACCTTTGTACTCGTATGTAATTCTTGGATCCTATATATATATATATATATATATATATATATATATCCTACCCCACGTTTTTTGTTTATTTTGTTTTTATTTTGGAGATGCAGCCTCTCCCAACCCGTCCATATCTTGGGATGCCTGTTAGATCCTAATTGTCATTTGAAAGAGCAGTCACATTAACCAGTAACACTAATCTATTAAGCCAATAAATTAAGTCCTCTGCATGACAAGAAACATCCTTAACCCAAACAATATTCTTATGAGCATTGGTCATCAGTTAAAATTAATCTTATTAACAAGAAAGAAAATCATATGTAAATTTATTGAAGTAAATCTGATCCTTACTTTTGTAAACTTATTTTGACTTGGATAAACATTCAAGGCAACTTTCTTGAAAAGGAACTGTTTAATAAAATGTAGCACCTTAAAAAAAACACATTCTTTTACTTGTAATGAACTTGAAGAAACAAAGATTTGCAATGACAAAATGAATTCCACTTAGCAGAACTCAACAGGAGCCATGCATTTTGGTCCCTCTAAACAGCGTTTTTCACATTTTCATAAAAATGGACAAAATATTACATTGAATTCTATTCACAGTTGATTCTGCTCTGAGGGTATTAATTTTTTCATTTAACCTGGATCTAATATATTTTTAAATATTTCAACTTATGCATATACCCAAAGGAAGAGACAAGAACACATCTTTCTGTCTAACCAATAAATTCCTGATGGTGATCTGTTGTCAACTAAATATTTCTCTTCTGTATAACCTTGAAATATTAACTGAAAAACTTGTTAGCCATTTTATTCCAGTTTTTTTTTTTTTGCCAAATTTGTATTGAAATAAATTTCCCAATACTGAAACAAGTTTCACTGTACTCTTCACAATATTGTCATATAAACCTTTAGAATAAACTCTGAACTGCCATCTAGTTCAATTGTCAATAGCTTTTAAGAAATTTAGTCATTTTTTTTTTTTTTTAATAGTATACAGAATGTGATACTACAATCAATTTATCATTTCCCTAGACTCTTGACAATTATTCAGTAGAGAATTACCAAAGAAAAATTAATCCCTAGTCTTACATTTCCTTTCTGGTCACTTTTATAATAATGAAAAAGAGTTCTATTCCTTGTTATATTGGTAAAAGAATAGATGTATACTCCAGGAAAGAGTTTCTATTGCAACTTTTCAATTCCTTGCCTTTTCTATTAATCAAGTCCTACTCAAACACAATAATCATTAAACTTTAGACTCTGTATATAGCTAACCATCTGAATGGAGACTTACTTAGTTCTAATAATTTACCCATGGAACTGATATCATTTTAGATAAACAAAATACTTTTTAATATAATTTGTAATTTGTATTGATCGTTTTAAATTTCTGAAATATTAAAGAACCTCATTGGCTATTTTAGCAATTGAAAACAACTACATCTTTAGAAAACTGTAAACATTTGCAAATTTGCTTACCCTATTTATTTCAGTTTATTTTTCAATACATAGTTTTAAAATTTAAACATTTTGAATAGAAATATACACCAACTGCTGTTTTTAATAAATTCTCTCAAAATGAATAAATAAATCCTCCTCATATGAATACTTTTACTGATTGAAAAAGTTGCATTTGTCATGAAAAATTCTTTACTTGATTATATTCTCAAAATTGACTTTATTTACTAAAAACAGGTTTAAACAAAACTGTGTGCTTGAATATTTGTTTGTTGAAAAGATTACATTTAAGAATTATTTTTTCTTTTTATTTGCACCACAAATAAAACACATTAAAAATAGTTTTCCTTGAACTTTTCATTGCAAATTAAGTTTTTTGTAATCTCATTGTAGTTGTGTAAATTTTTAGGATTTAAAATTACCTTAAAAAGTTAATTTTATGAGATTGAAGTAAACATTGGATACTAATTGTATTTTTTTTCTTTTCTTTTTTTTCATTTCGATAAATTAATATGAATTAATAGAATTATTGTACCAAACTTGATCTCTTACACACACATACCCACGTTGAACACTTTATCTGTAGTAGGATTTGAAAACTAATTATATTCTATAAATAATAAGGCAAATAAATCTCCAGCTACTACCTCCTCAGTATAATTATACTTTACATTGAGATTCTACTAGTTGCTCATATTACTGAACTTTATTTTTCTTCAGAAGTTAGTGATATTTATTCATTTTTAATTGATGATTAATGTATTTAAGAAATGTTATGGGAAAAGGAAAAAAAACTTGACTGCCCATTTTGTATGCAAAACATTAAAAAGATTTAACTAATTTTCTGCATGTCTTTTTCTTTCCTTTTTTTTTTTTTTTTTTTTTTTTTTTTGTCTGTATATTGTGTCCCTTCAGTCTTTTGCTGTCTTGGTTTGTAGTTTGTATTATTGCAACATTCTTTCATTATTGTGCTCCAACACCAAAAGTTGCTTTTCACACTGCCTTAGATTTTGAAAGTAAAATGTTTTTCTTTCTAGAATTGAAATGTTAAATTATGACCTTTTTTTTTTTTTCATATGGTTAGCTTCAATTTTTGATTTTTACTGAACAATGATCATTGGAATTTTATTCTATTTAAAACTTTCCTCTATTTTTATTTTATATATTTATTTATTTTTTAGCTAAAAATACAATGGAAACAAAATTGCTGATAGGATCTATACTGTCAGGTTTTATGTAAATTAAAAAGACTGTAATATCTTTGCTATATTTAAGATTCACTTTTACAGGAACTATTTACAATAATTAGCTGTTAGGGAAAATTGTTTACTTAGCACAGATGGTTTGCTATTCAATTATAAATGCAAATATATAATAGTACAGTCATCGATATTTTCTTGAATTTCAAATATCTAAAGACTGTCTTTGGTCATACGAAATAACTTCAAAATAAAAACCAGATTAGAAAATTGAATGATAGGAACATAATATAGGATAGAGCAAAAAAGAAAAGACCTTAAATCAGGAGCCATAGAACAATAAAAGAAATTGAAAACCTTGGCAAGAAAAGAAAAAAAGATAACTGGGTTTTAGAATGTCCCAAAAAGTGTGGCAGAAAATTAAATGAATTCACTTTTCTTGCCGATTAACAATAAGATATTTGAAGAAGTTATTGTTATGAATATAGACAGAAAAGATGCTGAATCTAAATAACATTGGCAAAAATGTAACAACTTATTTTTATGGAAATTTTTATGTAACAAAGAATACAGTTAAACAAAAAAAATTAGATGAAAAATGAATTGACAACTACTTTTAGTGATGAATGTAGAGGTGGATTAGACATTGGGTTCTTAATGGAAATAGTCATTCAACACTAATTAGAAAACAGCCAAGTAGAACAATGTTTTGGGTTAGTATTGTAGGTAGTAAAACTATAGGTCCCTTCAAAGTTAATCTTGAAGACTTTTTTTTTTTTTTTAAATAGTGGCTGATGCTTTATGCTGAACAGAAAATTCATGCAAAAATTGCTCCTTCATACCCTTAAAAAATTTATTTCCTATATTTCTCCCAAAAATATTTTAAGATATATTAATAGAATGGCCCTCAGCCTCTTCTGGTACTGAAAACTTGTGATCCATCACTAGAACTCGCATGCTATTTTGGTTAATATGAAAAAAAGCAGTTAGTTAATGGCAATTATGAAAATCTTGACTTGCACCTGAAAGTGATTTTGAATTTCTGAAAAGCTATTTGCTCATTTAGAATGTTTAAAATTAACCTGATCTTTAATATTCACTTTATT
The DNA here is from genome assembly GCA_037127315.1 of Ascarosepion bandense. Lineage (NCBI taxonomy): Eukaryota > Metazoa > Mollusca > Cephalopoda > Sepiida > Sepiidae > Ascarosepion > Ascarosepion bandense. The sequence continues at coordinate 990,605 of JBBBDQ010001248.1, read as the reverse complement.
GTTGGATAATATAAAAATAATCTTATTGCAAAGTTTATATCTTCTACACAAATAATTTCTAATCCTTTGCTTTTTAAAAAAATTAATCTTTACTTTTTGTTACGATATTGTATGCTGGCCTTGGCTGTTACATTCACTAAACACAAATGCTATTCGGAAAGACATGAATTAACTTCTTCTCCTCACCATTGTTGGTTAAATAACATATCATTAAGAAAGTCTTGATAATCATTTAGATTTTGGTTTATATTGAGAATACTTGTATTTTAAAATAGTTTAAAAACTTATGAGATATATGTTAGTTGAAAATATTTTGCACGTTATCCTAAACTTTCAGAAAATCAAAGCGGGCATTGGGTCTTCAATTTACATAAACCTGACTCTTTGAATAAATGTCACTAAAATTTGTAAACCTTAAAAACATTGGGATCCGAAAGAGAATACAAATGGAAGAACAGTAAAAGGAAATGGCAAAATGTCAGCCAGGATATCTTTTTATAAGAGGTAGATTTACAAATATTTCCAACTTGGCTTCCTCAGTCAATCAGTTTGGTTTGTTTTATTTGATAGGCATTTGAAAAACTGATTTAGGAATAGCTAGAGATTAAAATTTGTAATTCTTCAAGTTACAAATAAGCAATGATTTTTCAGTATCATGTTTGATTATATTTACAATTAATTTGTACACTTGTAACCTAATCAAGTTTAATTCATTGTAATAGATATGAATATTGCTTGGTGCTCTATCTCTGGTTGTATAATAGCTTCTATATTAGAAAATAATCATTGGATTTTTTTTCAAATTTATCCATGAAAATAGTTTATCACCAAGTCGAGGAAAAATTAGGTATGTAATTTTTTTTTTTTCATTTTTTTGTTGCTTTTTAAAAATGTTTCTACATTTAAGTATTAATAACATAACAGAAAATTTCAATTGTTTTATACTTATTGATATCTAAGAGTTTAAAACTTTTTCTGAAAGCAATGATCCGATTTGTGGTTTTTGATAATTTAGCATGAACTGAAAAGCCTCTTGTAATGATTTTTGTCATGCATCACAATGTTAATCAGACCATTTTGAAACTTAAAAAAAAATTCTTGCTCTTCAATTCCATAATTATCTCTTTAAGTGTTTTTCTTTGTGTACTTTCGCCCATATACACCCAAATCCCATTATATTTGCTGTCGTATGTCTTAACTGGTCAACATGATGCCGTTGCATGCTATGGCTTTTTTGTACATTTTTTTTTTTTAAATTGTTTCCTTGTTTTTATAAATTTATGATGAATTCAATTCTTCACTAAATGATAAATTCATTTTTTTCTTTTTTTACATTCTCAACATGGATGTCGATGATAAATATAAGTTATTTAGGAAATATAATTACAATTTATTTCTTATTCTTGAGTAGTTTTATCAGTCTCATCTAATGCTCAGTTAACTATGAAAATTCCTCAGCATCCATTTTACAAGGAGTTGAGTTCTAAACTCAGCACCATTGCATCCATGTCATTCCATGCTATATATATATATATATATATATATGAGAAGTTGTTTTAAATGGACTGTAAGCAAAAGTAGTTGTAAATACCTATCAGTCTTTTTAGATAAAACTATTTTTACTTTCTTCAGATAACATGATACAGATGAAATTATGCAGGATTATAGTTTTGCAGTTGACATGTTTCTGAATTGTGAAAATAATTTTTAATCAGAACATGATTTAAAAATGGAATGCTTTTATTGAGTATTGCACATTTTGAAAGAGAAATCTCAAAATAGTGATACAAATTTTGTCTGTTTATTTAAATGTCTGTTTATAATAGTTTAACTATCTATATAATATTCAAAATAACAATGTAAAACATGGGTTCTGTTATTCAGAGCTCTGTTGTGTTTGTAGAAAAAAATCTAAAACTGAATCTCTCCATAAGGACATTTTTTGGCTTGTTTATAAAGCGACATTATGGTGCTTCATGCAACTGTTTAAATCAGATTAGTAAAATATATGCAAATTACACTGAACAATAATATAACCCCCCAACTCAAACCGATGATTTCTTCTATTGATAACTGAGACATTTAATTCCTATCCCTTTTGTTTCTGGATTTAACTTAACCTTAAAATATTTTTTAGAAAACCTTTATATTAGTGTTTTAATGAAGTTTGATGAATATTGCCTTTTGAATATATTTAACATATAAAAACATAATTTGAGCTCTTAATTTATTTCCTCTGGAAAATAACTTTGTCTTGACTGTAATCAAGATTTTATTAGTAAAAATTGATAGTATCCTCCTGAATTCTCTTTTTGAAGATTGAAAACAAAATTTCTTGATTTAAAACCAAATGTAAAAAGGATCTCCCAAAAGAATAAAATATATCAATGAATGGAATCATTTCACACCCAATATTTTCATTATACAATGACAATATTTGATGTAAAACAAAATAATCCCGTTTACAAACCTTACTTTATGGCACACAAGACCCCTCCCCCCACCTACTCATTTTATATTTAATATTATGGAAATAGTCAGTGAACAAGTACTGGTTAAATATTAGCCAACAAATTATTTATCTGTTAATATTATATATATATATATATATATATACACTTTTATTTTTTTCACTTTTCCTGTTTTCTATCCCACTCCCCACTCTTTCATTTCTTTAGCATTAATGCTGAAAGTTTAAATGCTTATTTTGACAGATTCAGTTTACATCTCAAAACATTAATCTTTTTTTGATAAAACTGCTCAGATGTTTAAAAGAAAAATCTTCCCTCAAATTCACTCCCACCATTAACACTTGTTACAAAGTTCTGCATTTTCCTTTCTTTTTTAAAATCTGACAATAGAAGACAAAGCAGGTAAACATAGAAATGTGAATGTCTTCACTATGTAGCTCAGGTTACTTTGCTAATTTCACATCAAAATACTCCTACATGTTTCTTGGAATGATTGAAACCTTTTACATATAAATAACAATCATCATGGTGGGTTTTTAGTTCTCTCTGCATCAAAGACAAAAACTTTTCTTTCTCATATTTTCTAAGCCTGATGGGAAGCCTAATGCTTCCTAGTTTGATTCCCAAATAAGCAAGATATGCTTGTTTGACAAAGTCACTGTCTATTCTTCCTTGATTTTTGCAAAGTATATTTACCAAAATTATTGCAGCATCCATTCAGATTGCTTAAGAACCTCTTTGTAATGAATTCATATTTTTCTGGAAAAAAAAAACACCAACCAATTTAACAGTGGCTAAATCTTGTAAAACAATGTTATAGAGAAACTGAGATTAAAGATTACATTAGGGAAACAATGCTGTCAATAGTCCCATGCTTACTTTATATGTTAGGTTATATTGGGGAAAATCATAATTAAAGGGGCTTTCATTATTTTTAAAAGTAGTCAATTTGGGTTTTTTTTTTGTTTTTTTTTTTACATTCAGAATTTATAAAATACATTAATTCAAGTAAACAAAATTATGGGGCTGTGTTATTTTCTGAAAGAATGTTGAATTCCTTATAACCTTGAAATTTGTAATGACCTTTTCTTTTCTTTTTTTTTACATTTCTATATATTAATTTACACTTTTAGTTAAATTACAATGAAAGTGATGTTCATTTTAGATTGCTTTAGTTCATTAGTTATATTTTTAATTCATTTGAAACACTCGTACAATCATCTCCTTTAGTCTCCCATCACTGATTTTCTTCAGTTCTTTTCTACTGTTCTTCTCCCCCATTTTTGCATCATGATTCCCATATGGGTGACTGTTTGGGAATACTAGGTACTGTAAATTTGGCTGTGCAGGTGGAGTAGTGGATAATGATTTGGAATTGGAAATCCAATTTCAGTCAGGTTTGTTATATTCACTTACATGCAAATACTCTTGAGAAATGTATGAATCCACCTCTTCTCTCTCCAGCTATAGGTTAGTTAGTAGGATCCTTATCTGCAAAGAATTATTACACTCTAAAAATAATTTCTGGCTTTGAATAACCTTCAAAAGGTTGATAAGCTATAAAAAGGAATGAATCAGTTCAGTGAAACCAGTAAGCAAGAAGACTACAGATTTTAGAAATGATGGTTTTAGTTCTAATATACAGAATCCTATGACATTTAGATGCTAGTAGAAAACAAATATATATATATATATATATAATTAACCCATGATACCAACCAGAAAAGTGGGTATTAATGGCTTAGAAGTATGAGCCTATATTTAATTCCAGGTTTTGTTTGTTTTTTTTTCTTTCTTTTTTTTTCTTAAGAAATCCATAATTAATACTATTTTCTTATTTTTAATGGGTTAAAATAAAGAAAGAATTTTTTATTAATATTAAACAAATACTTGTTGATTGTTAAAATGACATTTCCACTTGTTATATTCAGAGCTGCTGATTTTTCTAATTTGATTTCCCCAGTCAATAAACTTTGCTTAACAAATAATGTTGCAAAGTGCAATAATATGAGCAAAATCAACAAAAAGCTTTTCCATATTTGACAACCACAGTCATTAAATATGTACATAAAGAGTTTTATAAGTTTTACCAAATAAATATCTCTATACTTCTTGGATTGTTCACTTTTACATGATGCAAATGAAAAGTTAAACAAGAAAATACTTTGACACCCAACCAATTCATGGATTTGAATAGAATACCAAACAGGGGGAAAATGTGTTTTCTATGATGTCCATTTTGAAAACTCTTTCACATTTCTCTAGTAACTAAATTATACTCTTGTACAATGTAAAATGCAAAGCCTACAAAATTTGCAGAAGGAAAATAGAAAAATCCACAGGTAATAATTCCAATGGCCCTAACAAAAATAGGCATATAATTCTACCCACCAACTCCATAACAGCTACCATCAAAAATTTATCAACACCACCTCTAAAACAATAAACAGAATATAGACAACAATAAACTAGAAAGAAGAATATACAAAACAAATTTCACCAAAATGCCCAGTGACATACATTGGTGAAACATCTAGAAATCTCTTAGAATTGAAACTATACAGAGATCTACTTCAGACCAACACTTTTAAATGTACTAGTAGTTTGTCAGAACAGTTTCAATCTAAAAAAAATATCATTCTGATTAAAAGAGAAAAGAATTTATTGAAATTACACTGATCTCACAATTCTCTACAGTCAACTTCAGACTAGGCTTATATGCAATATTAATAGTATAATACAGCATGTGGATGGTGGCTTGCAAAATAGTTGAACTTTTAGTTGGCTAGATATCAAATACATTTGAGAAAGTAAAAAAGAAGGAAAAAAAACTTTCTGGCTTCAGCATCTTTGTTACCTTTTCCCTATATTCAGACACACGCAGGTTATTCTCTCATTCCAACCTAAGGAAATCCTGATAATGGTGCAAACACATAGTTGAATAGCTTTTTCACTTCCTCACATATGTATATATAACACAAAAAAGGCATGTTCAGACTTAATTCCATATGATGAAATAATCTTCCTTTATTAATATACTTTAATTTCACAATTTAAAAATTTCAGTTAAAGGAAGAGTGATTCTTAAATTTTACTGTATACCCCTTAAAAAGCATAGAGAATTCTGTGAGCTTTTAAATACTTAGGAACCATAGTTCTACAATTTTATGAATTTCTGTCTCAATATAAAAACAAAAAATTATAATAGATTCATTCTACTGTCTGATATTTTAAGTTTTGAGAAATCCTTAATAACACAAATAGAAAACACTTTGCAGAATCATCACTTTTCTCTTTATTTGTTTTCTTTTACATGGGAGACAAAAAAAGTTGCATGAATGAAATTCGTTTAATTATTTGAAATTTTCTAATAAAGCTTTTTTTTTTTTTTTAAGTTGTGATTTTGTTTTTTATTTTGTTTTTGCTTCAGGAGTAACTGTAAGTTATTTTACCCAACACATAAACAATAACAATGTTTCTCTTTGCAAAAAGGAAAAAAAAAATAACCTCACAATTATTTTAGTTATTCTCTCCCTAGGCTTACAGTTCTGCACCAAATCATTCAGTATTGCAGCATTTGTAATTGTAAACAATTTTGGTCAATTTCTCACTTGCTCTTCCCTCATTCTCTCTTACCCACTTCATGTTTTATAAATCATTCAGTTATGAGGCTAGTGAAAAAAAAAAATTAAAGATTTTGTGATTTTATTTTTATTCAATCGCTTTCATATTTTGGTATTATAATCTTTCTTTGTTGTTTATACTAAGCCTCTAATTTCTAAAAGATCTTACCGATATTAATCGGTCATTACTTACATTTCTCGAGTTTTTTTTTTTTTTTCCAAGTTCAATATGGAAAACAAAATTTATTTTAGCCTTGTCAATTGATTGATTTGTTTAATATTTAATGTAATAATATTCCTTGATGTGCTTAAAGCTTTCTGAATAATTTTCTGTCAATTTGTATTTGCACAAAAGGTTGTGGTGAAAAGTTCTCTGCCTGACTAATTAGGAAGTCCCTACAAAAGTTTGGTCATTTAGTCCGATTTTGGAGAGTGGATCATGCAAAAAAAACCTTCAGTACTGTCAAGTAAATTTTAAGAGTTATTGTTATTAGGAAAAATAAGATTTTTCTCTTCTATTTAATCAATTCTAGATTAGTTTTATTCAATAAAAATAAACGCTTTAAAAACCGTGAACCTATTATAAATACTTCACTGGTGTTTTAATTTAGATCAGCTCAGGGCCACATTAGAAATTTGGACATCAAAAGTTTGGTCATTTATAGTTTCTATCACTAGAAGAATAGTTAACCCTTTCAACTAATAACTGTACTCATGTTCACCAGGACAAAAGATTTACACGCAAGCAGAAAAGCCTTTCAAGAAAATGTAGATGCTAACCTATCAGTAGTTGATTGTCGATTGTTTGCCTTTTCAGTTGACTTTTTATATTATATTTTTCAATTATTTTTCTATAGATTAAAGAACATTTAATTATTTTTAGCTTTAATGAGCTTTTTCTGTGAAAAATGAAATCTTATGATAGTTCTAATTAGATTGTGAACGATATTAAAATTCAACAGCATTAATGAGAGAAATGGGCTAAACATTTAACATTTCTAGTTTGCAATTTCTATCTATCATGAAACTCACTTTGTTGCTTTTATTAATAAAATAGACTTGTGTGTTTGCATTTACTGCTATTTTTACACTAATAAACTTAGCGAGAAACTATTGATAAATTGAATAATTTAGTCATGAATCCAAGCTTTAAAATAATCTATATTTTGGTTTCTACTAGACTGTATTCAAAATTTTTTTTTATTAAGTACAGACTTTAAAAGTTTTGACTCTATCCTTTTCTAAAAGTGCTACATTTTTATGGCCTTCCTAATGAAAATATTATGATGAGAATATTCAGCTATGCACATTTTATAATTATGATCCTCATTTAAATGAGTATCTCTATGAAGTTTGCAGTTTTACTATAGGTGACAAAAGGGGCAGTTTTATTCCGAAATAAAACAATCTTTTTATAGATTATTTACTAAACATCTAGCGGATGTGCGTTGTGGTACAGTGGATATCGGCTCGGAACGAGAAACCGGGGAGCCAAATTCGAATTCCAGTTGTATCCATTGTATTCACTTATGCGCAAATACCCTTGGGAAAGGTATTAATCCGTCTCTTCCTTCCAGTTATGGGTTAAGTAACAGGACAGATTGGGTTCTGTAGCCTTGGATGGCAACCAGTCTACCGCAGAAAGCAATAGCAACCTACTGCGGGATAATCTTCTGCCCAGTTAGTAATGTCTCTTTCGAGACATGATCGCCCAACACGTGTATCACGTATGGCACTTAACTGACTGACTAAATATCTTCCAATGAGGCAATTTTTTTAGTTTTTATTTTATTTTTATTTTTATTTTTTTTTTTTTTTTTAAGCATAAAATATTTTTTTCCAAGTGAAGCTTTTCCACTTGTTAATATTTGACTATCTCCCAAATATCTAAAAATTATCCATTTCAAGTTTTACCATGCACTTTGCTTCATTTGCTGCCTCTTAATTCACTTTGATTTTATTTTGGAGAAAAATGAGAAGAATTGTTTCCCCCTTCACTTCAATTTTAAGTAGTACAGCTATTTGTGTTTCTCTTTCTTTTTCTCTCTTGTGCTTCCTTTCTTTAATCCAAGTCCCACCCCCACCCTGTCGCACTGATCTTCGTTCTCCTCTATTTTTGCTTATATGTCTTTTGTTCTGTTTCTGCCTGCTGCTCTCGTGCGCACCCTTTTCCTCACAGTGGAGCAGTTGTTGAACCCTTGGATTAAAACCCAGCCACTTGTATGAAGAAGCGTACGTATTGGACCCACTCACTCACTCTCATCTGTTCTACTTTCATAGTTTGTGATGCTAGCCTATTTCTTTGTCTTTTTAGCTTTATTTCTTTTGAAATATGCTCATGTTAGATAGTCATTCTCTCTAAAAGAAATACTGTCTCTTGATCAAAGTTTAACAAATGTTTCTGTTACATGAAGTTTGATATTAACGTTTGCCAGTTTCTTTTTTCATTTACTAGACATTTCATTACTCAACAAGGAAGCAGCAAAACTTTACATACCTCATGACCTAGTTGCCAAAATACACCAACCTACCTCTTCTATTAAGATCTCACTAAAATACCATCTCTTTCTTATATAGATATTGAAACTATCTTCAAATAATAATTATGACAAATTCAAAATTAATTTTGCTTAATAAGAGTACTAAAAGGAGTACTGGGATATCATTCAAGGGAGCATTCCAAAAGCTAAGCAGAGTAATAGAAAAATTTCACTAGAAACAATTAGACTCCTAAACTGCTATCTGATATCTGTCCCCCTCCTGTATAGCAAAGTGTGGTGGATGAGCTCTGAAAGATGAAGAGGAGACTTTAAAGCAACAGAAATAGATGTCATAGACCGAACATGTGAGCAAAGACAAAGGTTTGGAGAAAATGGAAATAAAAACGAAACTAATACTAAACATTGGGGAGAGATATTTGAAGTTTCTGGGATGCAGATTTAAGAAGGGAGGGCTTGTAAAATCTGATACTCACAGGACAAATTGAAGGAAAGAGGGACAGAGGAAAACAATGTATAACATACTTAGTAAGTTTGAGTAAATTGATGGGCTTAAGAGAAATAAGGCTAAGTTTAAGAGTTGGAAGGATAGGAAATTGTGGAGAGCCTACATTGCTGATGTCCTAAGGGGACATGGGGCATAAAGAAGGGTGCTAATATAAAATCAAAATCTAAAACCATGTTTGGAGGTTTTCATTTAATTTCTGTCATTTTTGTTGACATTATTGATTTTAAAAAAATAAAAATATATATATATATATATATATATATCTATAATTTTTCAATTTTTTTGGCGTGTACGCATCGCTCATTCAGTGAAATGAATTAGAGCACTCTAGCTATTGGGCACGTATAATGATATGCACTAAAAGTCTGCCTACTTCCACTGGACGCCCATAGCCCAGGGGTAGAGTCACCGACTGATGCCATTTTGCTCGGGTTTCAATCCTGGGTAAAAAAGCAATCGGAGTCTAACTGTACTGATGAGCTGTGATGCAGCAAAACAGATCTGTCTGCGTATGACAATAACACTATATATATATATATATATATATATAAGGAAACAAAAATTAGATATTTTTACAAATCCATTGGTAATACTGTATGTTGCGGCCTAGCCACTTTTCAAACCGAATTCATATATATATATATGTGTGTGTGTGTGTGTGTGTGTGTGTGCTATAGAATGATTTAAAAAGAAGTTATTTTATTCTGGCCAAAACCAAGTCATGCTGCTAATATTCAATATATGTGTAGAGATTTAAAACAAAAATATCCATCACTTGATGAGATTCAATCCTTAATGAAACAGATTGGCCTAATGGGAATTAATATTTTCCTTTATGCAGAAAATAATTACTGGAGTTTTTTTTGGGGGTTTTTTTCCCTCTAAATCAATATTGGGAGTTTAAAAAAAAATGTCCTGGTTGCTACTATTTGAGAACAAATAGTTTGTAGCCTATTGACCTTTTTGATTTGTATAAAGTTAATTTTAAAGTTGATATCTGTATTCAGTAAATATTCGTAAAATGCATGTGAATTTTACTGATGTTTCAATGTGTAATTTAAACCCCCCCCCCCATTAAAAAAGATAAAATCGCTTGAGAGTATCTGCTTTTGACATTTGCTTCTTCGAAAATTTAACAATGAAACAGCATAAATGTCTGCTCTTAATTTGTGTAGGATTGTTTGTATTATGAATTTAATTCTAACCCTTCAACCCTGACCTGCAGCTCTTAAAAGGACCATTTGTCAGTCAACTTATAAATCTTCTGAAAATTGTATGCAAACACTATAAATGCATTTTTTCTTTTAAGTAGAAAACTACTTTAAACATTGAGTACAAAAGTGTTTTGTTTTCTGGGTAAAACAATGCAGCTTTCAAGATAAAGTGACACTGTTCTACATGTCAATTTTGGTATTGCTAAAAATAAATGTTGCAATTTTCTACCAAGCTCTTACTATCTGACAGGTTTTTCCTTCATGGGAAGTAAAAATGACTGTTAATCCTACCTGTTAATTTTATAATGTGAGTTGACAACCTTAAACCAATGAAACCTGGCCTGACCTTATTATAATGGGATCAGATGGAAAGTCAATTTGCTACTGTCTCTCTCACAACACGCACCCACATACTTGTGTGTGTGTGTGTGTGTGTGTGTGTGTGTGTGTGTGTGTGTATATATATATAAGCGGCAATCTGTGAGTGTGTGTGTGACTGTAATCTATGCACGCCTACATTTTTTAAGCTACACCATTCAAACTTTCTAGGGACAAATATCTACAGGGAAACCAGGTCGACACATACTTTTTGAGTTTAAGTTCAGCAATTTTCCCTTTCGGACTTTTTGGCCAATGGGGCCAATTGTTTACATTTGCTCCATAAAACATCTAAGATGATTGCTAGATTACATCACAGAAATCAAATCACAAGTGTCAAATGTGACTAAAAAAAAAAAAAAAAATGAGCCTTTATATTTAATTTTTATTCTGATGTTCTGAAAATTCATTTGGTCAACAAAAAAATGTGAATATTTTCCCCCATAATTTTGAAACAAAAGAAATATTTAAAAAAAATTTTTTTTTTTTTTTTTTTTTTTTTTTTTCAAACAAAATATGTAAAAATGAAAAAAAAGTGCCAATGGTTAATTTAATTATTTAAGTCTTTTCTTTTTTTTTTAATTTCATGCAGGAAATCAACTGTCTGTATTTCATGTGGCATTAATGTAATTTTTTCTTCTAAAATTAAATGTCTACATTTTTAAATATTCTTTGAAAATTTCTGAAATTCATTTAGTCAACATAAAATGTAAATATTTTCCCCCGTAATTTTGAAACAAAATGTCACACAAAACATCAACTCATGTTTACGCAAAACAAAAGAAAATAGATTTTTTTAACGAAATTTTTTGACAATTTTTAAACACTTTTTTATATAATTATTTTTAGATAACTGAGTTTTAAAATGAGGCAGCGAGTACAAGTGCTCGGAATCGCAACACGCAGCATTAATCGTGTGTGTGTGTGTGTATGTGAGACTACCAGAATAAGAAAGTTTATTTTTGTGGAAATGGATATCACTAAAATGTGTGTGTATAAGCTAATTACAACTGAAATAAGAGTAAAAAAATACGGTTGTAATGAAATTGGAGAGCTACAATTTATAGGGGTGCATATTATGTGTGAGTAGAAGCATTTTCCACACTTTCAGGACAATTTTAGAGGTGCATATTATTGATGAAGGTGTATTATACTTGAGGAGATATGGTATTTTTAAAACTATATCCAATACAAAAAAAAATTTATACCATAAAGATGGTCTATTAATTTTATTTTTAATCTTGTCATCATTTTTGCATAAGGGACAATATGAATTTTTGTTAGGCCAATCCGTCTCGTTAATGATAATCTCATTAAATGATGGATATTTTTGTTTTAAATTTCCACAACACATTTTGCCCAGAATAAAGTAGCTTATAATTATTCTTTTCAATTTGATAGAAAATTTAAAATGCCAACTTCTTCAATGTAATCTTATATGAGAATCAATATAATAATAATGTAACTTAGAAACTGTGAGAACTTTGTTTTTCAGTTTGGAAGAACGACTGAAAAGCAATCAATAGATGATTAATATTCAATAAATTAAGAAAATATTATTTACAGTGTTTATCTTTATTGCCATATTTGCAACATTTTGGCCATTTTGTGCTTTGGCCTTCTTCAGGTGAAAGGAATTTTGGACTGGGGTCAATTGTTTTCATTTTGGTTTGAAATTCCAATCATCTGAAAACTCCAAAACATTGTAAACATGGCAATAAAGATGGTGACAACAGTCCAAACAATGTAAATAATTACAATACCACATCTCAGAAGTGTAGACAAATAATTAAAAGTTCAAATGACTTATCAGGTTGACTGAGTTAAGAGTTGTGCATCAAAAATACTCGTCATGGCCAGAAGTTTGTTAAATTAAGATTTATTTATGAAACAACTGATCCTGATGAGCATTTTGATATGAAATCCAGGAGTCAGCTAATTAGATAAATCACTTGAACTTTACTACTTTATTGAAAAATAATAAGGGAAAAGAACAATAAACAGGAATTAAGGAGGAGGAAGATAACGACTGACATTGCCTTTTAAATTTTTGAAGGTCAAACTTAACTGGAAACCAAGGAACTATTGAAAGTTCCACAGGTGTGAAATACAAGAGAAAAAAACTGTTAGCCTAGAATTAATTTTGATGGTTAAAACCTAAACTTAAATAAGTTTAATTTCAATCTTTTTAGGGCAGAGTATCTAATGTCTACATATTATTAAAACCTAATTTTTTAAACTCTAAAACTAAGGATCATTAGAGTTATTATAAACACTGACCTTATTTCTTGTGGATGTCCTCTTCCATAATGCTCTTTATGTTAAATGTCTACATTTAAATGTCTACATTTAAATGTCTACATTTAAATGTCTACATTTAGCTAATTAATAATCTAAATTTAAAGAGGGTGTTGTGTACCTGTATGAAAATTTAATGATTTTGCTGCTCCTTGCTCTATAAATGTCATTTCAGTTGCATTTGGGAGACATTTTTTTTTTCTTTTGACATCAAGTTTGGTGGCAAGATGTTAGGAATTACAATGTTGAATGTATGAAGTAATTATTGCATATTGCTAATTTATCTGTTTTGCCTCAATAGCTAATTCCTGTCAATGTTTATTCAAACTTTAATTCTACTGAATGCTAGTTAGCTGCATTTTATATGTGAATTGCTTGTTGTGGCATAATTTTGCATTCTTTACTCTTGCTGCTTATCAGTATTTTACTTTCTGTCATCAAACATTCTGTATCTTGTATTCTTGTTCATTGAAAATCAGTATTTTTGTATGTAACAAAGCATTTATACTTGATTAATCTTTTCTTTGAAATTTGTCTTGTTCAGGATTCTAATTCTATATTTTAGATCTTAGAAAAGGTATATTTTGTTTTAGCAGCCTGTTTTAGTATCACACAGTTTTTCTTTTTCAAAAACTTTCACTTATCTGGTTTTAATTATTTTAGATTTTTATTTTAATGTATAGAGAACCAAAATACTATTGAAATTTTTAAAAGTTACTAATGTAAAGAAATTTAATTCTAAAAACTTTTAATATTTTAAATGAAAATGTTATATTGCTTACAAATTTGAAAATTGATTCATGAAAAAGGAATTAATGTTTTGAAGTTCTGCATGTAATAGTTTCTTCTGTATATCTTTTAATAATATCCAGATTTCTATTCTAGACTTAGAATTTACTGTAAATGACCTTCTTGATGAAGACATTTGTTTGTTCTTTGATATTCAATAGTCATTATGAATTTAAAGTTAAAAATAAAAGTATACTTTTGACTGTAATAACATTAATACTGAAGCATAGTGGATCATACGTAGAGAAGTTATGATAAATGTTAGTCAATTTTTTTAGTCCTTTACAATGTCTGTATACGAAACTTTTTAAAAATATTGCATTCTTGTGTACTTTTTAGTAACATAGGAGAGAAAATATTTAACCAAACATGATTTCTATACACAGACCCCCCCCCCCCAAAATATCAATTATTTTAATGTTACAAATTAAATTCCAGCAGACTTTGGTAATTTTTATTTTTTTTTTTTTAGAGAAAGGATTCCCATGTGAGCAACTGTATCTACTTTTTTTTTTTTTTTCATTATAACTATTGTGCAATACATAGGTATATTTTATATCATATTAGATAAATTTTGGAACTGGTTCATCATTTAGATAGTCACTAATTTTAATTTATACACATATATAGCATGTTGATGTAGTCCTGATTTCCATTTTTTTATTGAGTAAATGAGTATTTGAGAATGTCAGGCCCAATGAATAAAAAAACATTTTAAAATCTATATTTTTGTTCTTAGAACAAATTGTCATTAAGTATTCTTTAATTGCAAAGTAAAAGACTAATCTTTGTAGACACTTAAATTAGTTCTTAACACATGAATAGCAAAAACTTTACTATAAACTTAGTGATGAACTGTTATGTATATGTTATGTCTCATTGGATTCAGTGGAGAAACTGCTAGGATCTTTCATAAAAGATAATTTCCTCAAAATAGCTAGTATCTAGATTGTGTGTTTTGTTTTACTAGTTATCTAGATAACTAGTATCTAGATTGTATATTTTGTTTTACTTCTCTATTCTATAAAATTGTTTCTAACCTTTTTGGCAATCTTAATGTTTAGGCTTGTTTATTTCCTGCATTCAAGATGACTGAAGTATGTTTATAGCCCTTATCTTTCAGGGCCTTTCATTTCTTTTTAGGACAGTAGACTTTGAGCGAGTCCCAGAAATTTTATGATTGCATGCATCCCAAAACAAACAGAATGGAACTAACATTTGATTTTTGCATTAAGTGAATGTTTCTTTCTCACTCTGAACAGGTTTCCTATACAGCATGGATCCTTTTTTTTTTTATCTTTTGCATCTAAAGCTTTTTTGCATTTATCTGTCATTACACATTTTGCATGTATACATTTATATATCAATCTTTCTATAAAATCTTTTTTTGTTGTTTGTTTTTAGTACATTTAACTTTAAAATTATTTTATTCCATTTTTTTTTTTTTTTTTTTTGTTGTGCTTCAAAGATTTCAGCAAATTAAACACTGTTTACTTTTACCATAAAGAAATATGGAAATCTTTTGTTTGTAACATTATTTCATTAACAAAGCCACTCCACAATCAGGCCAGAATATGACCAACTCTTGTTGCTTAATAGGCAACAAGAAAACAATTTTGTTTTGCTTTCATGTGTAAATAAAATTCGTTCAAGTGTGACTGGAAGTAATTTCTCTCTCAACATGAAATCCTATTCTATAACATCAAGTATATCTGAATAATTCATTTTAACGAAGTAGTCGGATATTTAAAATAACATTGTTTAGCTGAAACTGTTTTCTCTTATCAAATTCTCACTGTAACTGTATGTGCAGCTAAATTCCAAAGACGAAGGCAACAATTGTTCGACTTCAATCATTTGATCTTATTCATAGCAACTCAATGGTTCCAAATAATTACCAGTTTACAAACACTTGATTACAGGATTCTGATTTGATGCACAACTTGAAAAAAACAAAGTTGCAAGGGGGCTTGTCATTGCTCTATCATGATTGTACATGTCATGTGTGTCTACCAATCGGTCTGAATATTTTTGGTGCCATCAAACAATTATACAACAGTTAAATTACTGCACGTCACCAAAGAATTTCAGTTCATCTAGTATAAAATGTTCATTTTAACTGTTCCTTTTTTTTTTTCTTTTGCCTTAAGATTCTTTTATTTTGAACCAGTGTAGAGACAAAAAAATATAAATTTCAAATGTACGTGTCTCTGCAGCTGATTGTTCCATTTAATATTAATGAAAGAAATACAGCGTTGGTGATTTAACACTCCTCCATGAAAACTCATTAATTTTTAGCATCCCTTTCACTTCTCAGGAAACCTTCCTTATAGCGTTCTCTTTAATCTCGTCCATGAACTGAAACCACCACCACCTCCTCCTCCTCCAGTTCAACAGTGTTTAGTTTTTGCAAAAGCTAAAGGACACAGGGTAACAGAACTAGATTCTTGTTTGTGTTCAGGGGAAGGGCTGACAAACTTATGGAATGTGATTCTTTGCCAGAGAAAAGAATTGTACAAGATCTAAAGAACAGGTAGAGTCTACTCCAGAATCTGGATGGTTGTCAACAGACTTTCTAAAACTGAAGCATTGGTACAAAACTTTTTACCTTTTGAATACTTTTAACAGGTTAATGTCTAAGTTTCAGGCAAATTTTGAGACATATTTACTGAATGTGATGTTCACACAAGCTCTTTCAGTCAGAATCTCATTTTGCTGATTGAGTTTTCCTTTTAAAAGATAGTCTGTTTATATAAGCTCTGTCAGCTTCTCTCCAGTTTGTTACCAAGTCACATCACGCCTGCACAACCAGTTCTTGAGATTTTCAGATTGTCTGGATACTTTTCAGACAAATCCTCCTGGATATTTGAAAATGGCTAATTATTAAATTGGATTGCAAATTCCATGAATTTATTTGGATATTTTCAGTCTTCCATCTCTTATACTTAACTATTACGTGTATTGCATAAGTGGTTTGCTTGCCTGATTTGTCAGAAGCTAATTTGAACTTGAAAAGGAAATACTTTGCAAGTTATTGATTTTTACCTTTTTATAATTGTCCTATTAAACGATATCTAAAGTTATTTCCTGACAATCTGCCGATATCAAGTATGTAAGTATGTTTTCTGAGCCAAAGCACAAACTAATTAGAATTTAAAATCTGTTGTGAATTCTTTACTGACAAGACAAGTGGTCAAAGTTGCAAAATATGTTACCATTGTGGATCATTTCAAATCCTTTTGTGAATTTTCAAAATCATATTGTAATAGACATTCAAACATTCAGAAACATTTAGTTTTTATTCTGAATTTTTTTTTTTTTTTTGCTTATATTTACCCTTTGTTCTCGTTTTTTTTTTTTTTTCTTTTTTCTTCCTTGTTATAGCTACCAGTGCGAATGATGAAATGGAGTTTGTCAAGATGCGTTACAAATGCCCAGCCCAGAGTAGTTTTAGAGACCATCAACAGCACGGCACAGACTACACCACCAGTCTTGAGAGTCTTGGTCCAACTAATGGAGGTCCACCTAGTCTGGTCAGCTCAGAGAAACCACCAAGCTATGATACCTTTATCAATGATGCTACTACTCCTCCTTATTATGCTACAGCAATGGCTACTGGAGGTACCATGGCTGCTGGTACTAGTGCCCAAACTGCTGCTGTCCCTATCTATGCTACTGTTGATAGGCGCAGTCTCCGTAGCAAGGCCAGTCAACGCTCAAAATCTTCAAAAAACAAAGATAAACGAAAAGAACTTCCCTGGGTACATGTGACGCCCTCTTCAAATTATCTAGACTATAGCCACCACCATCCCTAGTAATGTATGCTGCATTATCTTACAACTGGGAAGGGAGACAAACTCTGGATGAGCTGCTGTCAGGGATGTAATTATTGGGGCAGGGGAGGGGGGTTGTCTTTGTGGACTTCAATTTTGAATGATAAAAAAATATGTATAAATTATGTTGTGAAAAACTTCTTTTTTTTTTTTTTTTTTTTTAATAACCTTATATATATTGTTGGAGAAGTTCACTTTTGAAGCAAGTTTGCTGACTCAAACAGAAAAAAAAAATGTTTTCTCCTAAAAACTTGGCTTTTTTTTTCTTTTTTTTTTACAAACTCCTGTTTGAGTTTGTTAACTTTGTTTTCATGAAAGATACTGATATCTGTGATGGAAATTGTGGGTCAAAAAAACAAAAATTGAAGCTTTACAAAAACATGGAGAGAAAGAATATGTTTGCAGTTTATGTAGCTATTGTTGAGGTGAAAGTGATCAGGTGGGTTGACTTGGATCTGTATTGATTTTTTTTTTTTTTCTTCATTAAAAACAATTTTGTTAGTTTTCACACACGCACACATACACATTATGTTTGTAATGGTTTTTCCATAAGTCATTTACCAAAGGATTATCAATGTTTTTTCTTCTGTCAGATTTTTTTAATTTTTATCAACTTTCAAAGCAAAAAATTTTAAATTTGTAAGTTTATTATATCAAAAGTTGATTTGAATTTTATGAGTAAATTGTTTTCTAAGAACAGGATATATTCGTCTTCTAAAATATCTTTCTATTTTTATTTTATATTATTTAGGCAATGTATAAAATCATTAAAATATTATTTTTTACATTTTCACTATAAAAAAAAATACAATCAACAATTGTATCAACACACTTTACTAAGTATCATCAACCAACTTAAAAATATTACAAATTTTAAAAGTCTGTGAATCTTTCATCTTTCTATAAATTTTTACATCTTTCCCCTGTCAAAAATTTTCAAAACTTCACAATGTGTGAAACAGAAAAAAGAGATTTGCTCTTCTACACTTAAGTCTTTGTTTATATGTATTTACAAACACACACACACACACAATTTTTTTACCATTTTTATTTCTTAGTATCTTTAGAAAATATTTTAATATTTAATTTTATATTTTCTATATTATGTCAGAATTTAAGAGAGTTTTCATTTTGTGATTGTAATGAAAATATATTTTACAAAACTTTAAATATATAGAAGATCTAACTAAAGAGAATTCTTTTTTTTTCATAAAATTGGAACTGTAAATTGCATTTGATGAGTAAAAAGTGATTTTGCTTTTATCAAAAACAAAAAAATATGGAGAAATTTTATTTTTAAAAGCATTTTGTTTTTCAATTTTAAAGTAAAATTACAATGTGTTGTTTGACCTCCTGAGCAGAGATCTATTTTGGTCATCTTGGCCAAAGCATTTATCAGCCTCTGCACAAATGATAAATGTTCTGGAATAGACATAAATTCTTAATCTCAGATTCTTTGCTTCAAAGAATTTCTTCATTTAAAACTAAAAAGAAAATTGCCTTCAGTGAAGTTTAGCAGGATGTTAAACAAGGTTCTATCAAAGCTTCTTAACTACCCACCCGATGGTCAAAAAGATAGAAGTTGAGTCTCTTATTGAGTATAAGGTTTGAACTTCATTGAATATATTTTTCCTGGTTTTAAAATAATTAAGATTAAAATTCAAAATCTCAAATTTTAATTCATGGTGGTTCAATCCATTTTTAAAAGTTTATATCTGTTTGTGGGTGGATGTAATTGATGAGAAAAATATCAAACAATTCTCAAATTGGTTAGATATGCTTACATTCTGATTCTTTATTCTTTCAGAATTGATGTTTTTATTACAATAATTGAAAATGATTTTTTAAATATTCTAAGAACATAATCTCTTTCATACCTACAATGTTTCTAAGCTTCTTTCTGCATAAGTGTGTTTTGTGTGTGTGTGTGTGTAAATGTTTGCTTTGATGTAGATCCAAGAAGATGCCAAATTTACATCATATTGATGAGATTTGAAAAAAAAAACAAAAAAAAACAGAAAAGAAATGAAGCAGGAATAGATATTTTCACTGCCATTTTTTATGATAGACTAAGAAATTTTAATTCCATGATCTGAAAAAAAAAAAATCTTCAAGAATGCAACTTTGTCTGAAATTTTGAGATGAGGATTTATTGTTATTATACATTGATTTGTTCAGAACATGTAGCCCAGTGAATAAAATCATTGGTTCACCAGATTGGCGGTCATTAGTTCAATCTATGTTTCAGGTAATGGGGGAAAAAAAGGAAAGAAAATTCTATATTCTGGTTCAATGGCAGAAAGAATATGACAAGGGTGAATTAATTCTGTAAGATTTTTCGAAATGCCTTCTAGCATGGACAGCAGAATAAGAATAATCACCTCCTCCTGGATTGAATAAAGTGTCTGGTTCAAAAATATTGGGTGGGGAGGGGGTTACCAATTAACAATGGGCACCTGGAGAATGCCAGTGGGTACATCAGCCGAAATACAGTCTCCAACAACTAAGGACATTCATTCAAACAAATCAGTGTATAATATTTCACTTGATACAAAGTTACCATTTAATGTTTTTTTCTTAGATTCTTCCTTGTATTTAAAATGACAAAACAAAATGGGAAACATTTTCTGACATAAATTTAATTCTATAGCAGACTCAGCAAACTAACATGCATATGCACACACACACACACACACACATATATATATATATTACAAAATAGTGAAAGAACACATCGGTTAAAAACCCACTGTCTAAGCATTTACTTTTATAAAGAGTGCTCGATACAGAGTAGAGCTTAATATTGTGCTACACACACACACACACACACACATTATACTTGAGAATTAAGAGTAGATAACTAAAATGGTTTCCATTATTCTAAATAAAATTGAAAATGATTTTCCTTTTTTTTACTTTTTAGATATATCTTTATTTTATTTGGAAGCCAAGTCATACTCTGATCTTAATCTATTATTTTAAAGTCAATATTTCAGTTAATCATTTTAAGGATCTTAGTAAAACATGCTTTTGATGTATGTGTTATTTTAAATTTCCTCCTATAAAAACTCTCATTTAGCCTTTTAAGAATTTACTGTTTATTTTATATATATATATATATACACACACTTAGCCTCCAAATCTATATTTTATATTTTCTTTGGAATGATATTAGGACATTTACAAAGTAGCCAATTGTATTGTCATAAAATTATAACATTCATAATCAACATTTTTACTATAACAAAAAAAAAAATCTAAATTTTGAAATGTAATCACCTTTCAAGAGAACTAACTCTTTTCTTATTACTTTATATACTTGAAACAAATTTATATTTTCCAAAAATAGAAAAAAAAACCTATTACTGTCCTCTGTAAATTCCATAGTTAAAATAATTTGGTATAAAATGATTAATAAAAAGTTATTTTTCTGATACAATTATTTGCATTTTTTTTTTTTTTTTTTTTTTTTTTTTTGCTCTTTAGTTTATTTAGTAAAACAATGTCTTGCTAAGCTCATGTTTAATTTTAAACTAATTTCAAAGATTTTCAACTGCTTATTAACAGAGGGTGGGGGACAAAATATAAATGGTTTCTTGTTAGATTTTGAAGATGTTATTTCAATTCTGTTTTTGGTTAAAGATTTCTTTTGTATCTCCTTGTCTATCTAACTTTTATCCTCTCACATCACATGCTGACTGGCAATACAAAACCTGAGATACTTTTAATTTTTGTATTATTAGTTAACATTACTTTAATTTGTTAATTCATTATGCATATGTATGCTCAGTTCAAGAATGTTTTGAAAAAGATCTTAAAATATGAGAAAAAGGTTAGATTTAATGTTAGATTTCTTTGGTTTTTATTTTAATTTAATCTTTTTAAAAAAGAAAAAAGGCAAGTCTAAAGAAATTAGTATTTAAAAAAACAAAATTGCTATAATTATAACATTGTTTTTTATTCTCAGATTAAATTTCAGTAACTTAGTTTATATATTTTTTTTTCTAATGTGCAATTGAAAGCGTATTGATGGAGGATTTTTTTTTTTCACTTATTTTTGACTGAAAGTTTCCCATTGCACTTAATGGGAGATTTTTTTCTTTTGCCAGTTATATGGATTGTGTTTTAATGTTTATATTGTGTTTTTTTAACTCTGTTCTATTAGACTCTGTCGAAACATAGTGATGTACGTACACACCTTTATTTATATATATATATATATATATATAAAATTTATATTTTACATAACAGCATTTAATAATAATTTCAGGTATTTTTGCCAAGATTATAAATATGCTTGCATGCATTCATCTTTGCATTGTAATTTCTGACAAATATTCTCCTTGTCCAAGATATTTACATCCATTCAATAAAAACAGAAATTAGGACAAAGTTTTTATGAAAAGGACAAAAAAAAGAAAATGATAAAAATGTTGAATTTTGTTTGTTGGAGGAGGGGAAGCTTCACAAAAGTATACAATGGAAAGAATTTCTTGGTTTCTTATTGTAACTGAGACATTATTTTAAAACTCAAATGCAAGCTGTAAGATTTCTGGAACTGAGACAGTCTGTATGTAAAACTATTAATCATTGAAGTACAATTTTCCTGCCATCATGTTGTTGTATATGAGTATGTATGTGCATTTTATATAAGTATGTGTGAATATATATTTGCCTTCATTGATGTGTGTCTCATGTGTACATAGTTCATAACACTACAGATAAAAATAAACATGTACAGCCCATTATAATACTCAACTGTTTGATATAAAACAACTTCAATGATCCCAGATGTTTCTGGAAAGAAATACAGTTGTTTCCAAATTCTGGAGAACTGATTAAATGGTGGGGGGGGGGGGGAGAGACAATATTTCTCTTAATACATTTAAGAGACTGTTATATCATTCTAGTTGATCAGTGAAAACGCCTGATGCATTTTTATGAGTGAATGGGGGGATTTATATGCCTGAGTACAAAGAGTGTTAATGGCTTTTAAATGACAACTACATTAACAAAAGGTGTTTGTAACATTTTTTTATTCATTACAAGATTTTGTTTAATTCTCTCAATCTTTTTGT
Source organism: Ascarosepion bandense (assembly GCA_037127315.1). Lineage (NCBI taxonomy): Eukaryota > Metazoa > Mollusca > Cephalopoda > Sepiida > Sepiidae > Ascarosepion > Ascarosepion bandense. The sequence continues at coordinate 967,915 of JBBBDQ010001248.1, read as the reverse complement.
TCTTAATTTCTTCTCTCTTTGATTCCCTCTCCTGAACGCTGCCGCCCTACCCACCCACCCACCCCGTAAATCCAAAGTTTGAAACACCAAATATGCCATTGCTTTTTACAATTACAAAAAAAACAAAAAACAAATCTTCCTTATGTTCATTGTTTCTTTTTGTTACACTCTGTTGAAATTTCTGCCAAAATAAAAATATTCTCTCCACTAAAATATCTTACTTTTTATTTTATTAGTAATGTTTTTTTTTTTTTTTTTTTTTTTTTTTTTTTTTTTTTTTTTTTTTTTTTTGGGTGCCATCATATTCAACTTTAATAGAACATTATACTAATATATACTTTCTTAATATTATAAACATATGTATGGTAGCATGAGAGAATGAAACAGTAAGTACTGCTGGTAAGATAAAAGGAAAAGACAAATGATAAAATGTTTGTATTACAGGTGTTGAAGATGTGAGCAGATGTCTCTTTGTGGACAAGGAAAGCGATTTACAGGTAGGGCCTGGATTTGATATATGTGCCAGGTTGGTTGATCAAGATCATGGTGGTGTTGAGAAAGACCATGTCAGATTAGTTGAAGTTTGTCTTTTCTCCACAAACCTTTTTCATTTGTTATGAGCGGCATTCTTAAAAGCAAATGTGGCAGCAACGTTCATGATTGTTGTATTATATTTTTTGAGGGGATTTGCTTTGTAGGCTGGATGTGATGCTTGGAGCTCCAATGCAGAGGATAACTTTTGTTTACGGTCTTGCATTCACATTCAGCCAACATAAAAAGTGAAGCAGAATGTTATCTATATTGAAGTAGAGTATAATACTAACAGCTTTTGTATAATACATTATGAACTGCAGGTTGCATATTAAAATGGGCAACTCATAAGCCACTATTCCAAGCAAGAGAAAACTAATAACCAGTTTTATAAAAATAAACGAAATATTAAATAGTGGTTGAAAACACTCTTATTGAAAAGTTCTTAGTCTGACTTCCCTCTCAATATCTAACCAAACTAAATTTTTTTTTTTTTTCAAATACTAAATTTCACTCAGTGCAAGTCTCAAGAGACACTCAAGGTAGATTGTTGCAGTCAACATGGTATGCTGCATGAGGTGCTTGGTATAAATGGGAGAGAAAGTGCTAGGAAATGAAGATTGAGAGTACAGGGGGGGGAAAAGTTTATCCAAATAGAAATTGACATAGTTATGGCATTTTTCGTAATTCGGGCCTACTTTTAACAAAATCGAGGACTACTGCAGGAAAAAAAAAAAGACAGTTGATTAGCATTCCCCAATGGCTCCAGAATTTAATTATATTAGGTTTATTGTGGCCCAATGTTGAATTTTTAAGCATTTCTGGAAATTAATTGGTGGGAGGTAACATATATGAAAAAAAAAAAATATATATATATATATATATATATATCTTTTTACCAATATTTTATAAAAAATAATTTTCAAAATTGATTTCAGTCAATTATGAATAAGTCTCGAAATTTTCATCAAAATCCGACCATTATTTGATTTTTGCAAAAAAGTGCATTGCGTAATCTTACCTTCTTTTTTTTTTTTTTAATTTAATAAACTGTTCGTCAATTTAGGTCTTGCACTGACGTAAGAAAAAAGATTTTTTACAAAAATTTTGAATGTGTTAGAAATAAAAAATAATTAAATGCTTTGATCTATCTTAATGATAATATAAACTTTTTTTTTTTTAAAGCTACCTATACTATTGTGTATCTTACATTGACATGGTGGGGGGGGGGGGATAAATAATGATCCAAGTCCCTGAATGTGACAAGAGCTGTGTGTGTGTATGTATATATATATATACACACACACACAGCTCTTGTCACATTCAGGGACTTGGATTATAATTATTTTTATTATATATATCTCACTACTTGACATAATTATTGCAAAAAAAAAGGCACTGTTAAAGATCAAACCTGTGTCTTAACTTGTAGTAAAGGGAATGGACTGAGCCGACACTGCCTTGCTTTTCTCTCTCTCTGTTTTCCTGATGTTCTTGATTTTTATTTTTCTTAGATTTCAGTCTCAAACCTGAAACTAATGTCTGTCACGATAAACAGGCTCGTGAATCTTATGCCAACTGCATTTTTCGAAAGTATTGACGTGACGTACAATGTTTGCTTTTAACTCTTGTTACTTGAAAATCTTATTTAACACATGGCTCAGATATCTGAAATACCTTTTTATTTCAAGAGTAAGACAAATTATTCAAAAAATTTGTTGCCTTTTTTTGCTTTTTTTTTCTTTTCAAAATTGTTACCTTAAAGGGAGCATTTTTCAATTTCAGTATTTTTTTCTTTGTTTTTCCTCGTTACCATAATACCATCTTGCTATTTTTACCCATTGAGACTTGGTAGCCAAATATATATTTTTGCTTCCTTTTTTTTATTTTTTTATTTTTTTTTTTTTTGAAAATTTCTTGATTTTTTTTATCTGAGTGGATGCCAACAATATGAATGAAAAAAATTTGATTTAGTTTCTTTAGACATGTGTACGTCTTGGGTTTTTGCTTTTTTTTTTTTTTTTTTTGCAGAAAGAAACAAACTCTGAAGAGTGAAGACGTTACAATTATGCCTTCACAAATCTTTAAAGTTAGCATGACTGAAATTACACTGCTCAGCTAAATGACAAACTTCTCCACACATATATATATCAAAAACTATAGTAGGAAAGTTTGTGACCATCTGGTTTTCAAAGAGATACCTAACAAAGACTACATGCTTTTTTCCAAAAGTAACTTATGAGGGTGGACTAAAAAACTCATAGGCTAACTATGAAGGAGTGGTGCTAGAACTGTGAAACCTTACATGCATTCATTTCAACTCCCCTAATAATAACTGCATTGCTTCTTTCCAGGTAAACTGACTTGACAGTTCAAAAATAACTAGTAGCAGCAAAATTTGTCATTGTGGTGTTATCAGGTACTTGCAAAAAAAAGGGGATTTGGGTCCCCCCCTCCAAGGATTTTCCTGCTGACATGGTTGTTATATTAGGAGATGATGCTCCAGATTTATCAACAATGCAAAAGTGGGCAGCCGAATTTAGAAGGGAAATCTTGAAGATGACACAAGATCTGGATGTACTGCAACTGTCACCACTGAGAAAAAATATGTTCACCGCACATTTATGGATGACAGGCAATTGACTATTATGCTAAAGCATTGGCTATTTGATTATCTCATGAGAGTTGACTCTTCTGATCTTCTATCACATTTTCTGAGTCAGTTAAGTGCCATACGTGATACACGCTTGGGCGATCATGTCTTGAAAGAGACATGACTGACTGGGCAGAAGATTATCCCGCAGTAGGTTGCCATTGCTTTCTGCGGTAGACTGGTTTCCAACAAAGGCTATAGAACCCAATCTGTCCTATTATTTAACCCATAACTGGAAGGAAGAGATGGATTAATACTTTTCCCAAGGTTATTTGCGCGTAAGTGAATACAATGGATTCAACTGGAATTTGAACTCGGTTCCCTGATTTCTCGTTCCGAGCCAATATCCACTGTACCACAACGCACATTTTCTGAGTACACCAGGCTAATTATATCATGGAAAAATCTGAAATTGTTTGAGGCAGATTTAAATGGTTTCCTTGAATGTTTCCTAACCTAGGATGAATGCTTGAACCAAAGACAATTCATACAGCAGAAACATTCCTCCTCATCTACTACAAAGATGGCCAAGATCATTTCATTTGCAAGGAAGGTGATGGCCTCAGTCTTTTGGGATAAAAGCTGCATTATTTTATTGACGATCATCAAAAAGGCCATACCATCAATAGAGAGTACTGAAGCAGTTATGGAATGCTATAAAGACCAAATATTCAGAAAAACTGACGAAAGGTGTTTTGTTTCATTAGGACAATACTCCAGCACACAAGTCCTTGGTTTCAATGGCTGTTGTGTGTGACTGGTTGATCACTCTCCCTATTCTCCTGATCAGGCCCCATCTGACTATCATCTGGTCTGCAACATGAAAAAAAAACTTAGCTGGGATCCAATATTACTGCTAACATCATATCTGCTGTTGACAACTTTTATCAACAGGATGAAAGCTTTTTCACCAATTGGATTCAAGCACTGTGTGGACCACAAGAGGGACTATGTCAAAAAAATAAACCTAATTTAGTCGGATTTCATAAGAGTATTAAATGAATTCTAACTTATCATTAAGAAAACCATTAAATCATCAAATTTAAGCACACGGTTAACCTGTTAAACCAGAGAAATGAACTTACTGTAAACATAGTTCACTTTTTACTCTGATATGGGTAGTAATATTATGAATATATATATTTTCACTGATGTCAATTGTTAACTACTCTTATTTGCTGGGCATTTTATCTGACATGGATTATCAAATTGATGTTTACTGAGTATTTAATTTGGCATATATTAATACTTGCTAAGTATTTAATATAACATAGACTGACGGATTATATAGTTACTAGATATTTAATTTAACATGGATTATTAAGTTAATATTTGATAGTTTTTAATCTAGCATATACCATCTGATTAATATTTAATAAGTTTTTATTATAGGTCAGATAGTCAAATTAATATTTAATAATTTTGATTCTTTAGGCCTTAATTTCACATAGCTTTTGAGTTTCTTATTAGTACTTGGGTTAAATTATATGTATATATATATTTTTCTTTTTTTTTCCTTTTTTTGCGTTTTTATATATATATATATATATATATATATATAACAAACAATGAAATATGTTAACATCCCTGTAACCTCTCTGAAGATGGCTCATGTGAGCCATCTTCAGAGAGGTTACAGGGATGTTAACATAAAGACATCAACTATCAAAGATGATTTTATCATAAGACATTGTTGTGCAATGATAACTCACTAAATAGACGCAGTTTGTAAATTTGTAATGCAGTTCTATGGCATCACACCGTGTGAGAGACTAAAATGCTAACAGAACCATATGTCTAAATGAAAAATGTGATTTTTTTTTTTTTTTTTGTTAAGTCTGGGTTGTTTTGATTTAATGTAAATGGCAAATAAACACAGCCAAACAGGAATTACAACTAATCAACACTGAAATTGTACATATTAAAAGAATCTTACAACCTTCTATTTACTACTCACTCATACACACAGTAAAAAGAACCTTCTGATGGAGGAAAAATACTGTTCAAGCAAAGCAATGGCTTGATAAGTGTTATTCAGACTCTGCTCCATCAGAAACAATGGTTAAGAGGTGGTATGCTGACTTTAAATGCAGTCACACAAACACAAGTCTATCGCTGCAATGGTAAAACTACATGAATCGCACTTCAAATTGCTTCTGCATTTACCTTATTTTCCAGATTTAGCTCCCCAGCGACTACTGGCTGTTTGCAGACCTCAAAAGTATGCTTCAGAAAAAGATTTGGCTCCGCTAAAGAAGTGATACCGGAAACTGAGGCATATTCTGAGGCCAAAGACAAATCGTTTTACAAAAAAGCATCAAATTATTAGAGATGCATTGTATATCACTCTAGAAGGAAACTTGATGAATAGTCGAATTTTGCATAAAAGTTATTTTATTAGTTAGGCCCAGGATTTATTGAGTGATGTGTTAAAAACACTAATATACTTTGGATTATATATATATATATATATATATATATATATATGATCATGCTCTTAGATATTAAATGAAGCTATTTAAACCAAGGAAACCTAAACACTAATCCTTCTTGTTATAATAAAGACTGTTGTGTATTTATTTGTGTGTGTGTGTATATATATATATATATATATATATATAATTCCTGTCATGCTCATGGGAGAGAGAAAGACTGAAAAAATGAGGCAACGTCAGCTCAGTTCATTCTCTTTACTATTGATTATTAAACTTTACTACCATTTATGAAAGCTCTTGCCACGTGTTTGTTGTTTAATTGTGCCTTGCTTTTTTGGGTTTTTTTCCCAATAATTATGTCGAGTCATGAAGAATAAATATATATATATATATATATATATATAGGAAAAAATACTAAAAAGTTGTAAGTTTAAAAATGTATATATAATAATAGAAATAAATAAATACTGTAAAAAAAGATACATTTTTAAACTTACAACTTTTTAGTAGTTTTTCCTATACATATTAGGACAGTATACATGGATCATCATTATGCTATATATATATATATATATATATATATATATATATATACTCTCAAATATTTTGCCATCATTTTTGACACCAGGGGCACACTTGTATTTTTTTATGTTTTATTTACAGAACACCCTAGTCTTGCATTCATGTGGCAGCATCTACAAGTTTCTCCCAGCAAAACATACTCTCAGGCTGAGAGAGACTGAATGGATTGTTGGGGCCATTTTTTTTCCCCAAAAATATGTTCTGGTTAATAAGCTTACCTTTCTTCTAGAAATGTTATTATATCGCTATTGGCCTTTTTTAATGGACATTGAAATTAACTGATTGAATAAAGGAATAAATATTTTACAAGCATCTGAGCACAAAATTGTATGTTTAATATTTTCGTTCTGTTTGCAGATCCAATATCAAAGAAGACAGTAAATTTTGGTAAAGCAGCTTTTCATTTCATTTTCATTGACTAATCAATCTTGACTTGTTTTCAAATTGTGTAGGCAAAGCAAGTCTTTAAACTATCATCATTTGTCTTTAAAAGAAAGTCATATACAAATATGGGGAAAACACTGTCCAGTAACTGTTTAATGTTTCAGTTTGTTTTGTTTTATTTTAACTTCATTAATCCATTTGAAAAATAACATTTTTACTGTCATGAATTTCTTCATAATTACTTATTTTAACAATAAGTTTTTTTTAATCATTTCACCCCAAGCAAGGCAATAAAGCCACTAAGATGTAAAGGGTTATTGAGTGAGTGAGATTATGAAAAAAAATAAAACAATTAAGACACAAGATAAAATAACATTGCATTTAAATTTTTAACTGGAAAAGTGTTCTACAAATGAGAAATGTAAGAGAAGAAACTGTCAGCATAGAACTTAGTTACATCTAGCAATTTCAACTGTAAAATGATGAGAATTATCTACCAATCTAGTAACGCGTTTATATTCATAAATTCTACATATCCTAGAAAAAAAGTTCATCAGAACATTTACCATGAAAATATTTACAGAAAAGATGCAGGTAGGCGATGTTAAAGTGATAGGAAAAATGACTGAAGTCAAGATGCCAGATCAAAACCAATGACATTTGTTTTGTGGATTTTATCAAGAATCTCTAAATGTATAGTAGGAGCACCAGACAGGATGTGGCAGCAATAGTCAAAGCAAGAATGATTGGTATATTTATAAGCTAGATTCCAGTTGAATTTCTTACATTCACTTGCGAACAATTACCCTTGGGAAAGGTATTAATCCATCTCTTCCTTCCACTTATGGGTTAAATAATAGGACAGATTGGGTTCTATAGCCTTGGCTGGCAACCAGTCTACCACAGAAAGCAATGGCAACCTGCTGTGGGATAATCTGCCTAATCAGTCATGTCTTTTTTGAGACATGATCACCCAATGTGTATCACGTATGGCACTTAACTGACTGACTGAAGATAGATTCTGGTGTAAAAAACGCAATTATCTAGTACAAATGTGGTAGTGATCATTTTTTAACTAATAACCAAATTTTGCTCTCACAAATAAGGTACTAATATTTTTTATTTTAATGTTCATGAAACTTTTCATTAGACTTTGATTTTGCAAATAATAATATATTTTTTTTTTTTTTTTTTACATGTTAATTTCAAAATTATTGCCAAGTATCATCTTATTTCCTTTTCTTAATTAGATAAGCTTTTACCTTTTCATCTTTGCAAAGAAATTTCTTATTATTCTAGCTTTGAAGAATTTATTTCAATTTTGTTCTTTATCAATTATATTCTTCAGTATTAAGACTCTTTTTTTTTCTTTTTTTTTTTTCTTTTTTTTTGCTAAGGCTTTTGTCGCTTATGAGGAACCATGCCAATACCAGATATAATGAGTCACATTAGAATGCTTTCTTCAGACATTTTTTGTAGACCATCAAGTCTGGGTACCTTAAGATGGTATTCAATCAATCTTATGCCCAGATTTGACGGTCTACCAAACATGCGCAAAACAGACATTTTAAAGTGGCCCATCATATCAGGAATTGTTAGTGCTTTCCATAGATGAATAAAAGTCATAACAAAAAAAATTATTACTGTTTCTTGGAACAATTTGCTCTTCGCATTTTAAAACTTCTAGTGACCTGGTCAAAAAAAGTAAAAGGCATGTATATAATCATTTCACCCCAAGCAAGGTGAGACCGACATAGGAAGGTTTCAGGGAGAGAAAAAAAATGGGAGTAGGGGTGTTGAAGAAAGGATAAGATAAATTGGATTCAAGAAGCTAGAAGATGGCAATTGAGGTTACATTTAAATCTTTGAAGATTATAGCTATCAGAGAAGCAATTAAAATAGGCAGGAGTTCGACAGGCAAGAAATGCAAGAAAATAAGCTTTTGGAGTAGAAGTGGCAGTTACTTTTAACTATTTCAACAGTAAAAGGGTGGGACGTAGATGCCAATTTAGTAGCACATTGAAATTCATGTGGCCAGGGCACCATGAAACAAAACAGTTCATCAGAGCAGTTGCCATGAAGATATTTGTAGAAAAGACAGAGGGAAGCCACATCACATTGGAAAGAAAGTGAATGAAGTTGACATACCAGATCAGAAGCAATTACATTGCAGTTCCTTTAGATTTTGCCGAAAAAATATGGCGGATATTCTCTAGTGATCTAAAAAGTACTTTTGTTCATGACGTATAATAATAAAATAATTTTATTTTGCTTTGTCATGAAATAATAGTTTTTAAATTTGTAACAAACCTGGTTACAAATAAGTAAGCATTTGAACCCAAATACTACAGTTTTAAAATTTTTTATCTATTTTCTTGTTTTTGTATTGATTTCAAAACTTTCATAAAGCTTCTTTAACATCCAAAATCTTTTTCTGACATCATTTAATTTTAAATTGTTGTTCAGATCAAAATTCTAATCACCTGAAGATTAGACGGCTGAAACATTGTTAATATAATAACCAAGATGAAATAAAAAATAAAATAAAAACAGTCACATTCAAAGATAATTTATCTTTGGATATGACTTTTTATTTATACACCATGAGCAAAAGTAATTTTTAGAATTTACTTAACATTCTTGTTAGCTATATTATTGTCCACCTTAGTGGGAACATCTCTCTTATTCTTAATAACTCTTTTACTTTTTTTTTTTTTTAATATATATATATATATATATATATATATATATATATATATGAGGACCAAAATGGTCTTATAAATTATCAAGATTTTACTCTCTCAGAATGGCCTTTATGCAGTTTTTTACAATTTTCTTTTTTTTATTGTTGTTGTTGCACTAAGGATGTGCATCATGGCATCGTGGATATTGTTTTTTTATGAGAAATTAGAGAACCGAGTTCAAATTCCAGTCAAATTAGTTTCATTCACTTATGCACAAATACCTTTGGGAAAGGTATTAATCTATTTCTCTTTCCAGCTACAGGTTGAATAGCAGGACAGATTGGGTTCTATATCCTTGATTGGCAACCAGTCTACCACAGAAATTAATGGCAATCTACTGTGGGATAATCTTCGGCCCAGTCAGTCATGTCTATTTCGATACATGATCGCCCAATTGTGTATTACATATGGTACTTAACTGACTGACTGAATATAATAGTTGGAGACATGAATAAGGCTTTTACTGGTCATAAAGTGGGGGTCAGTTTGCTGTTGTTATGAAGTAATAAACTGATCTCCCATTAATTACTACTTAATAATACATCTATTTCCCGTCTAGCTATGAGTCAAATAACAGATTGGGTTCTATAGCCTTGGTTGGCAACCAGTCTACCACAGAAAGTAATGGCAACCTACTGTGCAAAAATCTTCTGCCTAGTCACTCATGGATCAAGAGACATGATCATCAAACCATCTATCACATACGGCAATTAACTGACTGGAGTAACTCTTGTTCTGCCACCCATTCACTTGTACTCATATTTTCTAATTGTATGAAAGTTTGTGACATCATTAAAAAAAACGTTGACCATGTGTTTATGTATAAGATAGAATTGAACCTTAAATTGGTCCCGAATCTGTTGTCTGCCAACTATGAAATCTTAACTTTAGTATAATGTGGTTTAGAGTGTCACTAACAACAATGGTACATAGCTTAGTGAATGTATTTAGTAAACATGTTATCTTTCCCACTTAACTGTTGATGAAACATGTATATTATTATAATGAAAGGAATTTGAATAGACAAGACTGCTATCAAACAATATCCACAGATGGTCAAGCTCAAAAAAGACAGTATATAAAAGAAAATACTTTCAATGTACTTTGTACCAATATTTTAATACGTTTATATTACAGTATAATGTTACAATATTCTATATAATAGTTTGTCTATGTGACAGTGAAATTGGAGGCGAATTCAACTGAATGATAAATATAAAATTTAGAACAATTTTGTCCTTGACATGTGTTAGGACGAATAAAACACATTACAAAGGAATTAACCCTTTCCTGTTCCCAAACAGAGTACCTCCCTTTTTACCCCTGAAAGTGGGTACACACGAGTCACGTGGTCAACAACACATTCATGAAGGAACAGACTTGGAATATGGCTGTCAATGATTAAAGAACGCATGTATGTTCTTCTGCCTTAATGGTTGTGACACACAACCCGATAACTTGGGACTGATACCGCATGTACATATTATGTGATGTTTCTGCATGTAAAATAAATGTATCTTCCAGTTAACCGTGAGTAGACATCTACTTTTCTTTCGTTCCATGCATTTTCTCTACGTGCTGCATACACGCACACACACATATTCGTCCACGGACCATGAATCATACTATAAGTTAAAGCATTTTAGTTATAAGACAAAAGCCCCATTCATAACATGTTTCACCACTAATCCTTCCAGTGTCATCAAAAAAAAAAATAGTTGTTTCTCAAGAAAGAAATCTGTTATCAAGACAAAAGATGATTTATGTTCAGCATTATTACTAATAAGTTTTGTTCATCTACAAAATGTCAAAGTAAAACCTTTTCTGACTTGTCTTATCTTTATCATGGTCTGGTGATTGATTGAGGCATGAAACTGACATTTACCATGCTGTGTTAATTACGATGTCCACGCTCTATATATACTTTATCTCCATATTAAACACTCTTTCTCCAATAATATAGCAAATTTTTAATAGTATATTTTACCATAGCTGGGCATATTTAATATTTATCAGAGTAGATAGCAATAAGGTAATCATTTATCACGGTAGGTAATAAGGATGTGTGGGTGCTGTAATGAGTAGCAACTTAGAACAAAAAAATCAGCAAATATTTAAAATTTTAGTTGAGTTTCATTACATTTACTTTTGCCCAAATGCCATTGGGGAAAAGTGTGAATCTATCTCTTCTGCCCCCAACTATGAGTTAAATAGTAGGACTAGCCTTGGTTGGCAACCAGTCTAGGAAAAGAACAACTCTCAAAGGACATACTATGCAGGCAAAAAGATAGAGTTCACAATGCCTTCTTCATCTCAACTGGAGTGAATCTTATTTGATGATGGACGGGTAGGTAAATGAATATATTTTGTCATTACTTGAAATGAAGTAGTTGAATTTTAAAGAACCAAAGCAGTTTTGCTTAATAATTTTTAACAATCACTCTCCTGGTTAATGGTTGGTAAAGAAATATTGGAGCAGTCAACTCTCAGCAATCAATGCCAGACTTGGTAGCCACCTTCAGTCCAACTTGAAACCTAAATTTTAAATGAAAGTTTTTGTGTATTAAATGTTTTTAGATATTCTATTGACCACTGTAAAGTCAATTATATGGACTCAATTGCTAGGTTTGTTGCTAGGAAAGTTAGTTCACTGTGTCATGCCGCACAATTTTTCTTTATAGAATCTGTCTTAAACTTTTATAAATCTACCATTTGTCTATGCATTAAATATTGCTGTCACATCATATATCTGCTATATATTCTTGACAAAATCTAAACAATATGTATTGTTATCAGTCCTGACCTGGAATCTTTAATTCAGTCTTATTCATATTGCCATGATGTAGCTTCCTTGTGCCTTTCTATAATTTTTTTGCATGTTTGGAACTTGAAGTGATTTGTCATAAAACACCAGACTCTTCAGACTCAGATCAGTTAGGGTTACAGCAAAGAAAATAATAAATAAATGAAAACTTCTGGGATAAAGTGCCACTAAGCCGGATGGTGGGAATTCTCATCATAGGCTTATATAGGCAGTCACAGGGTAAGTCAGTTGTGAGCTATGCATTAAGATGTAGAAAGGAAGTCAGAAAGTTGCACTTCATGATGTAGACTAATTTGTCTTCTACAGCTTGTCAACCCTTCTCAGGTTATTTTAAGCCAGAAAATATTTTTTAGCATCTAAGAATATATTTTGGTAATAATAATGGTTTACTAGTCTAACTAATTTCTTCTTTTAATTAGTAGATTAATTTATTTGTTTTCTATGACTTATCAACACTTTGCAGATTATTTAAAACCAGAAAATATTTTTAGATTATAAGGACTTTTTTTTAAGAGACAAATCTTACTAATTGAACCATAACTGGGGAAGAGAAAAGGTAGATTCATACTTTTTCCGAGGATTTTGCATATAAGTGAATATAATGAACCCAACTGGTATTGGAACTCTGCTTTTCGATTAAGTTTTGAACAACTAATCATTACACCACCTGCACATCCAAGCTTAAAGCACATGGTATTCTCAAGCAGTCACCCATTTTGATAATGACCAAGCTTGACATTGTTTAACTTAAGTGATCATATAAGTATCATGATGCAGGTAGGCAGAAAAATAATAGAAAAGAGTTGGCAGTCAGTGATGAGAGAGAGCCAGGGCAAATGAGATGTAGAATCAGAGGCAGTCAAAGTTTTTGGTAGCCATAAGGAAAGTAATAGTTCATTAGTCTGTTGAGGGAGAAGACAGAAATAACAGTAAAGATGTCTGCCATTTCATTTACTTAACACCCTTCCCTCCTGAAGTTTGTACCAGATGAATCTGTAAATAACAAATGTTATTATTGGAAACAGGATTAATGTTTTCTTGTTGTTTCACCTTCCATTCCCTTGGGTGCATACACTGGTCCTTTCTCTGTTTTTGTTCACACCAGTACAAATGGGAATCGAAACACATCGGAAAAATTGTCCAGCCAGTGACAGCCTATATATCTACAATGGCATTGACTGAGTTCTGCAAATAAACAGACAATTTATAATTTGATGTAGCTTTCCTCTGTTTATTCTACAAATATTTTCATGGTAACTGTTCTGATGAGCTTTTTTTCCTAGTACCCCATCCTTGTGAATTTAAGTATGTTACTAGATTGGCATTTAGGTCCCACCCTTTTACCTTTGAAATAGTTAAATGTAACCAGCACTTCTACTCCAACAAATTCTTTTCTTGCATTTCACACCTGTGGAACTCCCTTCCGCTTGTTTTCCTGATAGCTGCAATCTCCAAAAATGTAAATACAATGTCAGTTGTCATCTAACTTCTTGAATCCCATTCACCTTTCATCCTTTCTTCAATATCCTTTGTACCCAGTCTCTCACTGTAATCTCCTTGTCAGATACGAATAATGTGTCGCTGCTGATATTTGAGTTTGAACACGGATTGCTAGAGAAGAAACATAGTCAACCTCGTTTTGATGTAATTAGTGGAATCAGGCTACTGGGATCTTCTTCTTTCATGTGTCCTGTCTCTTCAGGACGTAGGCAATCATGGCTTTCCACGTTTCCCTATCCCTGGTAGCTCTGAGCATGCCTTCTCCTGTTACACTGTGCAATCGTCGTTCTGTCATCCACCTGATTAGGTTCTTCAAATATGTTATCTGTTGCTTTCCCCTGTCTCTTTTTCCCTCTATCTGGCCTGTTAGTATCAGATTCTCCAAGCCCTCCTTCCTCATTGCATGTCCCAGGAACTTCAGCTGTCTCTTCCTGATGCTCAGTATTAATTTTGTTTTTGTTTCCATCATTTCCAAGACCTCATCATTGCTCACATGCTCGATCCATGATATTCGCAGCATCCTTCTGTAGAACCACATTTGAGTTGCTTCAAGTTTTTCCTTCATGTTTTAAAAAATACTATATATGTAGGTACATAAGTATTCAGGGCAGAAAAAAAATGTCTGTCAGTATTTTTCAAAGGCATTATTTTCAACATATGTGACTTTGCAAAACTTCTACTGTCCCATGGCATTCTTGCTTTACTTGGTGTGAAATGATTAAAAAAAACAAAACAAAATAACAATGAATATTTAGCATACACAGTTTCTCGTTGTGTGTAATTTCTCTCATATGACCAAGTATGTTAAATTGATCCGTGTAATTAACACTCATTGTTTTAGAGAAATGATTTTAATGCTGCATTCATTTGCACATAACAAATAAAAATACAAAGATAGTAACAAGGTTGTTTTTTTGTTCATTTGTATTTATATGAGCAAGCCGTTTTTATCAGTCAATAAATTAGAATGCTTTCTGTAATTCGTAGATGATCAGAGCTACAGTTTCATCTTAGTTTTCATTAAAGTTTCATCAAAATTTTCTTATTGTCACATAATTGGCTATTTGACTAAATATATTGTTACATTGAGATACAAAAGGCAATTATCTTCCTTCAGTCGAGATAAGTTATGGGTCACATGATAGCAGCTTAGTGATATCACTTCATACAAAAGTAGTCATTAAGTTATGCAGTTCGTTTACAGCTGCTAAATGTACCAGAAACTGAATCTGCACCCCCCCCACCTCACCAACAGCTTATAAGCACTTGACACCATTTCTCTTTGGGAATATCTTTCCAAGATATAGAAATCTTTGGTTAGTAGTCCTCAATTTGGGAAAACCCAAGATTCACTATTTCCAGTTTATGGAATATGTCCTCGCTTTGGATACAGATGAATCTGGCACGCTTGTTCATGGAGTCCTAAACATGGTTTCTTCAGAAACATTGAAAAATCTCCATATTATCTGTAAGACCCTATCTTTTCATTCTCCTTTCACTCTGCTTGCAATGTAAATATGTTAAATTTTTCTGTGTGTGGACTGTGGACATATGTAAATATGTATAGTTTTGTGAATGTCATAATGGTATAAAAGCCTAAAACCTGTTTTTTATTCCTTTTTCCTTTGTGGTATGCCATTATCTGAATTATATCATGAATATAATATTTCCCATAATGGGGGAAATGTAAATGGGAAAGTAAACTTTTCTTCTACAATTCTCTTCCTTCATAGCAAATATATATATATATATTTTAAGTGAAATGTTAAATTTTCTCTTAAATGGAATATATACATATGAATGCAAATATAGATTTTACATATATTTTTTCCCTCATACTCAGAATATATACATATGAATGCAAATATGATTCCTGGATATCTTAGTCTAATATTAATTCATATTTATATGCATTAATACAGCTTCAAAAAGATAGTTGTACCAGAATTGCTGGATCTTCAAAAAAAAAAAAAATGGATGTTGAAAATGTGCAAGTTATTGTTATAGAAAATGGGATCAGCATGTTGAGTTCAAATTCTGGCCAAGTCTGTTTTATTCAATTTACACAAATGCTCTTGAGAAAGGCATGAACCTATTTTCCTTTGGGTCTGGATTAAATAACACCGCAGTCTAGGCTCTCTTTTCTTGGTTAGTTGCCAGTCTAGGAGAATGACAGCTCTGAATTCAAAACTAGCTTGAAGAGCCATGGACAATCTTGTTTTAGATACACCCACTTTAGTACATGCAATACCCCTCTTACCAATTATTTACAGGATGGATGAATTGAACTTTTTTTTTTATTCTTTACTTATATAAAATTTTAAAAAAATAATGCAACAGTAATGTTACCTACTGATATCTGTAAAATTATAGAATTAAACATATATCAAGGCAAATAGAATATCTGCCAGGAAAATGCTCAGTATTTATCTACAACAACAATTGATGACTCGGAAGTAATTGTATTGTCTGTGTCCTGACTAGTGAGAAATCAAGAAAGTCAGTTTTGACCTCTCATAAGTATTGTGAACTTTTAATTACTTCTGATGCAATAATAAATATTTTATTTATGCAAACATTGGCAATGAAAATTTAAGCCAAAGTTATGTCTACTGGCTATGGTCAGTAGTAAGTCACATCACCTTGGTTGGTATTAATAAAGGAAATTATTAAACTATATTATCTATAAATTTGAAGTTTTTTTTTTTTTGCTTTTCTTTGAATAACCAAACTTCTTTTTGTGCTGATGTTATCCAGTTTCAAATACTTTCTTTACAAATTATCTACATGGAGATTGATTTGTTTTTATGGTTTATCAACCCTTCAAATGTTATTTAAAGTCAAGACATATTTTAGATTATAAAAACTTGTTTTTCTTTTTGCAAGTCTGTTGTAAACTTGTTGGTTATTGTTGTTACATATGAAGTTACAGATGTGTTGTGATATCACACGGTTGTATTGTCTTGGCATATTACTTCAGATACTCATTAATTTGCGGTAATAATTATTACTATAAGGTGATATTCCAGTATCTAGCTATTTTCAAGATAGTAATTTGCATATCTCACGAATGGTATTGTATTAAGAGGTTCCTCTTGATGTGCGTTGTGGCACCGTGGTTATCGGCTCAGAACGTGAAATCTGGGAGCCAAGTTCGAATTCCTGTTGAATTCCTTGCATTCACTTACGCACAAATACCCTTGGAAAAGGTATTAATCCATATCTTCCCTCCAGTTATGGGTTAAATAACAGGACAGATTGGGCTCTATAGCCTTGGTTGGCAACCAGTCTACTGCAGAAAGTAATGGCAACCTACTGCGGGATAATCTTCTGCCCAGTCAGTCATGTCTCTTTCGAGACATGATTGCCCAAGCGTGTATCACGTATGGCACTTAACTGACTGACTGAATAGTTGAAAACATGATTAAGGCTTCTACTGGGCATAAAGTGGGGGATCGGTTTTATATTGTTATGAAGTAATAAACTGATCCCCCACTAATTACTACTTAATAATATGATACATCTCTTCCCCCTCTAGCTATGAGTCGAATAACAGGACAAATTGGGTTCTATAGCCTTTGTTGGCAACCAGTCTACTGCAGAAAGTAATGGCAACCTACTGCAGGATAATCTTCTGCCCAGTCAGTCATGTCTCGAAAGAGACATGATTGCCCAAGCGTGTATCACGTATGGCACTTAATGGCGGACTCTTTTAAGAGTCCTCCTGGGTAATCTACTCAAGGAATAAATAGTAATCTCACACTGAACTCTGCTATTTGGCTGTAACTAATACAACTGCTGCTGCTACTCGTAATCCAGTTGATTCACTCACTTTTGTTTAGTGTGGAATAATCTATTCTTATAATTTTATTTGTTATCTGGCGATCAACGTTCAACCCCGTGTCGTTATCTACTTCTTTCTACATGACAGTCAATATTACATTAACAATTATTTGAGAATAACAATGGTTTTTTCCAGATACAAGTCCCTGTTTAGCTGGGAAGAAAAGATGTATTCATCCCTTTCTGATGAGTATTTGCATTTAAATGAATGCAACAAACCTGACTGAAATTCAAACTCTGCTCTTGAATTTCTCATTCTAAATCATGATCCATTGTGTTACCCGTGCATCCATTCCACATAAAGAAGGCTGGAGAATGGATCAACCAGCATTATCATAAACAGAGTTTGGACTGCCATTTTCATTTTTTTTTTTTTTTTTTTTTTTTTTTTTTTTTGCTGTCTATGGCATCTTTTATTTGTTTTTGTTTCTTCATAAGCTGATTGATTTTTTTTCTTTTATTTTTTTTTCTTAACTCTACCTCAGCTTTGTTATATCACTGGTATCGTCTGAAAGAACATGACAGTCATTGTTAAATTTTAAGAATAACTAAACACTGACAGGAGCTTTACTCAAAACATGTTTGCATGGATTTTGTGTAAACAAGCAAAATTTGCAGCTGATAATTTTATTATTTCAGTTTTACTAAATTTGAAGGAACATGAAAATTTCACTAGAAACAAGTTGAACTGTTATATATGCATTTTCTAATCAAGGTGGGCCATGGAAGTTAGTAAAGCCACTAAGACACAAGGGTTTACTGGGTGTGGAAGAATTAGAAAACAGAAACATTACTAAGGAGAAAGAACAAAAGAAGAGTAATCAGGAGGACAGTAGAAAGGCACTAAGACACAAGGGTTTACTGGGTGTGGAAGAATTAGAAAACAGAAACATTACTAAGGAGAAAGAACAAAACAAGAGTAATCAGGAGGTCAGTAGAAAGGCACTAAGACACAAGGGTTTAGTGGGTGTGGAAGACTTAGAAAACAGAAACATTACTAAGGAACAAGAACAAAAGAAGAGTAATCAGGAGGACAGTAGAAAGGCACTAAGACACAAGGGTTTACTGGGTGTGGAAGAATTAGAAAACAGAAACATTACTAAGGAGAAAGAACAAAAGAAGAGTAATCAGGAGGAGAGTAGAAAGCCACTAAGACACAAGGGTTTACTGGGTGTGGAAGAATTAGAAAACAGAAACATTACTAAGGAACAAGAACAAAAGAAGTGTAATCAGGAGGACAGTAGAAAGGCACTAAGACACAAGGGTTTATTGGGTGTGGAAGAATTAGAAAACAGAAACATTACTAAGGAACAAGAACAAAAGAAGTGTAATCAGGAGGACAGTAGAAAGGCACTAAGACACAAGGGTTTATTGGGTGTGGAAGAATTAGAAAACAGAAACATTACGAAGTAACAAGAACAAAAGAAGAGTAATCAGGAGGGCAGTAGAAAGGCACTAAGACACAAGGGTTTACTGGGTGTGGAAGAATTAGAAAACAGAAACATTACTAAGGAACAAGAACAAAAGAAGTGTAATCAGGAGGACAGTAGAAAGGCACTAAGACACAAGGGTTTATTGGGTGTGGAAGAATTAGAAAAGAGAAACATTACGAAGGAACAAGAACAAAAGAAGAGTAATCAGGAGGGCAGTAGAAAGGCACTAAGACACAAGGGTTTACTGGGTGTGGAAGAATTAGAAAACAGAAACATTACTAAGGAACAAGAACAAGAGTAATCAGGAGGGCAGTAGAAAGCCACTAAAACACAAGGGTTTATTGGGTGTGGAAGAATTAGAAAAGAGAAACATTACTAAGGAACAAGAACAAAAGAAGTGTAATCAGGAGGACAGTAGAAAGGCACTAAGACACAAGGGTTTATTGGGTGTGGAAGAATTAGAAAACAGAAACATTACTAAGGAACAAGAACAAAAGAAGAGTAATCAGGAGGACAGTAGAAAGGCACTAAGACACAAGGGTTTACTGGGTGTGGAAGACTTAGAAAACAGAAACATTACTAAGGAGAAAGAACAAAAGAGTAATCAGGTGGACAGTAGAAAGTGAGTAAGACACAAGTGTTTGAAAATGACTGGCAACAAAATGCCAGGTGAGGACTAATAATGTTGAGGATTTTTCTTTGGCTCACTGGACCATATGTGGCAGCAATATTCTAACCATGGGCAAATGGTAGACTTATAGATATGCAAGATTGATTCTGGAGAGAAAAATTGTTTCCTGTATTGAAGGGACGTGGCACATTAGAAGATATTTGATAATAGGCGTTTTAGATCACAAAATGTCCTATTAATGCAAGTGGGATTTTGAAGACAGGTGTTGTGCATTTCATATCCTCTTTATATCATCCATGGTTGATAGTACTGAATGTGCACAGGAGCAGTGGACTGGAGTATGACATAAGGCCTTTAGAATTGAGCACCAGAAGTAATATTCATAAAGTACAGGTGAAGAGCAGGAAAACTATCATCAAATAATTACTGTACATTAATACTGAAACTCGACGGAGCCTTTTTCCTTTAAGACAAAGGCCATCATGGCTCTCCACAACTTCTTGTCTCTTATGGCTCTTACATTTTTCTCCCTTTCACCATCTCTTCATACATGCTCATCAGGTAAGTCGTTCCCTGCCTTCCTTTATCTCTCTTGCCCTCAACATTGCCCTGTGAGGGTTAAGTTCTCTAAGCTCTCCTTCCTTATTATGTGTACAAGAAATTTCAGATGTTTTTTTTCTGGTTCTGAATTGAATTATTCTTACTGTTGCTATTACTGAAGGTTAAGTAAAAATTTAAACATTCTAGAAAATGTATCTCAAAAGTTTAGTTAGAATAATGAAAATTACCTTTTGGAAAGCTAAACAATATATGAA
The DNA here is from genome assembly GCA_037127315.1 of Ascarosepion bandense. NCBI lineage: Eukaryota > Metazoa > Mollusca > Cephalopoda > Sepiida > Sepiidae > Ascarosepion > Ascarosepion bandense. The sequence continues at coordinate 947,540 of JBBBDQ010001248.1, read as the reverse complement.
GAAACTTGAAAATTTCATTAAAAACAAAGAGAGTTGAACTAGTGTATAATATCAATCCTCCTACATGACAATGAATACCGATTAATCTCCACATGTATAAAAAAGAGTGTTGAAACAACAGAGACAGGGTTCTGCAGATGAAGGCTGAGAATACCATGGATGGAACAGGTGAGCAAATTTGACACTCACAAGGTATATTGAAGGAAAGAGGGAAACATCAAGTAACCTATTTAAAAAAAATTGTGTAAATGAACTATAGGAAAAACAATAATAAACTAAGGACTGAAACCAGACAAGTTGCGGAGAGGCACAATCAGTCATGTTCTGAAGGGACACATCAGATGATTGTTCTAGCTAAAATCATTTATCTGATTGAGAAAGAGTAAAGAATTGATCCATCATGTAATTTAGGATGTGCATTGTAGTGCAGTGAATATCAGCTTGGAATGAGAAATCAAAGTGCTGAGTTCAAATTTCTGGTTGAATTTGTTGCATTCACTTATGGGTAAATACCCTCAGGAGGGATATTAATCTGTCTCTTCTTCCTCTAGCTATGGGTTAAATAGCAGGACAGATTGGGTTTTATAGCCTTGGTTGGCAACCAATCTAGTGCAGAAAATAATGGCAATATACTGCAAGAAAATCTTCTACCCAGTTGGAGAAAGATATGATCACCCAAGCGTGTATCAACTTAATTAATTTACTGAATTTGGTGGAACAGAGGAATGTAGCTCATTTGAACATTTGCCATAGAAATAGCAACAGAATAGTGAAAGGTTAACATTTCATCTGAGGTGAAAGTGTTTACAGTTTGGGAAATAATTCATCACCCACAAGACCGTGTAAATGTTTGAACTTTTGCCAAGATTGGATTAGTTGGAAAATAATATTCTGTCTTTTAAAGTAGATTTTGAAATTTAATATTTCTTTGGGAGAAAACAATAGCTAATTCTTTACACTATTAATTTTATTCTTTGAACTGTGTTAATAATATTAGTAAATATTCATATCATTTGCCAGATTTTACAAGTATATAAATGCTGATTATGAGAAGTACACATATAAATTGTTGATCTTAAAACTTAGACAATAGGGTGTTTAAATAAATGTTACCAAAAATCAATGCAGACACATTTCACTCTTATCCAACATCTGGAGTATGTAAATTGATATTCTATGATAGGGATGAGCAAATTTGTTTTTCATTTTTGTTTTAAGAACCGCATGTTTGGGTTTTTTTTTTTTTTTATCATATCACCTCGAGCAAGGTGGTAATGCCATTGAAGCGCAGGGGGCTATGTGAGAGTGAAAAGATTGGAAAAGAGAAAGCCGGAAACCACATCCTAAACAAGGAACAAGGGATGAGCCTCTTCACCAGTTCAATAGACGTGGGTGGAGTGTGAACCGGGCAATAGTTTAGTCTATCTACTCCAATTGAAAAAAAAAAAACAAAAGAGTGAAAAGATTGGAAAAGAGAAAGCCGGAAACCACATCCTTGGTTGGTTCATGATGGACTGCAAATAACGATACTTGATTTATGAAAATTTGTCTATATTTTTGAGATGAGATATTTACATGATTCAAACTGTTATCCTCATCTTTATTATTTTATTCATGATGTTTCAGCTGTTGTTTGCTCAGACCTTCTTGAGGTGACTGGAATTTTGAACTTAACCTTTCATTTTAATCACTGGAGTAACTAAGGTATCCAGAACTGTCATTACTGATAGAATGAAAACAATCTACTCCAGTGATCAAAATAAAGGGTTTGGTTAAAAATTCCATTCACCTGAAGAAGGTTGGAGCATACAACAGCTGAAACATTGTGAGTATGATAATAAAGATGTAAACAACAGTTCAAAAAATGTAAATAATGAAAATGTGTCGATAATTGATAAAATGAAAGTAATGAAAACCACAATTCTTATGGGATATATTGTAAACTGAATAGACTAATTTGTGTCAGTTTCTTTGACATGACCTAGTGACCTTTCCAAGACTGGTAAATTTTTTTTTTTTTTTTTTTTTTTCATGAAGATTTAGTGAAATTAACAAATTGTCACAAATATATCATTTATTTCTATTGGACATTAACTAATATTTATAAAAAAAATAAAAAAACAAATTTTTCTTTTGGAAAAAAAACACACCCAAATCTGCCATGAGCCAGATATGACCAATGAATCATAATTTGCTCACCACTGTCCTATTGCAATGAAGATGCCATCTCTAAACTAATATTATTCCATATTGGTACCATCTGTAGCAGACATTATTCAGTGTGATATGTGGGTTGGCTATGAACGATAATCTGGCAGAAAGAAAGTTAATACATAACCCACAGATACGGCTTCACTCCAGACAAATAGCATTGATTTTTCACCTTGTTTGGCTTTGTTTAGATTTGTAAAAGTTGTATGATGATGATGATAGAAAAAAAGACCTGCCGAATAAAGAGGACATTTGTAAAAAGATAAAAACTAATAATTTTTGGGATGAGAAGTTACAATTATTTACATGAAGACTTTTGTCGTAATTTTGTTAATGTTTCGAGCATAGTCTTTCAGTTTTCATCAGATGTACGCCAATCCAGTTAACCTAAAAGAAAATTTTAAACTGAACCCTTTCTTTAATATACAGGGGGTAAATTGTTCTCATCTAGGGATATTACATCTAGTTATTTTATTTAGTACTGCTCAATTATTGTTCACTCCCTTAGGATTATCCTGCAGGACAATAATCTGTGGATTAAAATGTTGGTTTGGGAAATTAATGATATAGTAATTGTCAGTTCAGTGAGGATGTGCATTGTGGTGCATTGGATATCGGCTCGGAACGAGAAATCGGGGAGCCGAGTTCAAATTCCAGCTGAATTAATTGCATTCACTTACGCGCAAATACCCTTGGGAAAGGTATTAATCCGTCTCTTCCTTCCAGTTGTGGGTTAAATAACAGGACAAATTGGGTGCTATAGCCTTGGTCGGCAACCAGTCTACTGCAGGAAGCAATGGCAACCTACTGCGGGATAATCTTCTGCCCAGTCAGTCATGTCTCTTTCGAGACATGATTGTCCAAGCGTGTATCACGTATGGCACTTAACGGACTGAGTAGAACAGAGGACAGAAAGTGTGACACTGAAATCCAAAGGCATATTGGTATGGCCAAAGAGGCATTCCTATTGCTGAACAAAGTATTGAGAAAAGGGAAAATTTTGCATAAAACAAAGAGAGTACAGGATTGTTATGTGATGTCAGTCCTTCAATATGGCAGCAAATGCTGGACAATCTCATCAAAGAGGAAGGAAAGACTTGAAGCAACTGAAGGATACAGGGAATACTATGGACAGAATATGTGACCTTTGACAAGGTTTTGGAGTGGATAAACACAATAAGGAAACTGACACTTAAGATCAGGAAAAGACAGCTGAAGTTTCTGTGGCATGTAGTGAGGAAGGACGGCTTGAAGAATCTGATGCTCACAAGACGGATAGAGGGGAAGAGACAAGCAAAAGCAATGCATGACATACTTGATGGATCAGGAAGCAAGGTTTGAGTGGTATAACAGAAGAGTTGTTATGAGTTACAAGAGACAAGAAGATGTGGAGGGCCATGATTACCTACATTCTGAAGGGACACAGCACATAGAAAAAGCAAAAGCATACCTGGATTGTTTTCAGCTGGTGTCTTTTGAAATAATGAATAAAAGAGTCAGTTATACAGGTGTTATTGTCATCTAATGATTGTTCATTCAATTGCTGGATCAGGTGGTGAAGCATTGGCCCAGTAGAAATAAGCACTGGGACAAAATAGTACAATAATTGGTGGACCTGAAAGAGACTACCACCACCTTTAAATTTGTTGTTTTTTATTTTCTTTTTTCAGTGCACTCTTATCGATTACACCCTAAACTTTCCAATTGACATTAAAAATTTGGAAAAATTTCAACATTTAAGCCATTTGAGGGGGGGGGGGCTCAGTTTTTCATACAACCTTATAGTAAATCAATCCTGTGCAATTAACTTTTTTGCTTGTGTGCATTCAACAACTGAATCTGTTGCGAAATTTTTGAATAAAGCCATTCTTGGTGTTTCCCAGGAAGATGCCATCGTAAGAAATAAAGAAAACTTGAAAAAGACAAAAACAAAGAGCAACAACTTGTCCCAAAAAAGACAAAACAAAGCAACCCCCAATGCAAGTGGTTCCAAAATGGAGGATCAATTTACTATAACTTTGTATCAGAAAGTGATCCCCCACTAAAATTGTTTCAATATTGAAATTTTTCAAAATTCTTTTTTATAATCGGAAACTTTATGTAATAATCGATAATCCTGAGCTGAAAAAAGAAAAAAATGGAAAACAACAAATTTAAAGATGGTGGTAGTCTTCGTCATGTTCACCTAATAATCAACAGAAATCTCTTATTAACCAAACAATGAACACCAGATCATGACCAGTAAGTACTTGGCTGAAATGTTTTCTATAGTAATTTCTATAATAACCGAGAAAGAACAATAAGTATGACATAGTGTATATCAATCAGTAGGTTAAGTGCCATACGTCATACACGATTGGGTGATCATGTCTCGCAAAAGACATGACTGACTGGACAAAAGGTTTTCCCACAACAGGTTGCCATTGCTTTCTGCAGTAGATTAGCTTATACAGCCTTGGTTGGCAACCAATCTATCCTATTTAACCCATAGCTGGAGGAAGAAGAGATTAATACCTTTCCCAAGGATATTTGCATGTAAGTGAATGCAACAAATTCAACCAGAATTTGAACTCGGATGCTTCAATTTCTCATTCCAAGCTGATATCCATTGCGTAAAAGTGCATGTATCAGTTAAGTGCCATATGTGATAAACACTTGGGCGATCTTGTCTTGAAAGAGACATGACTGACTGGACCGATGATTATCCTGCTGTAGGTTGCCATTGCTTTCTGTGGTAGACTGGTTGCCTACCAAATCTATAGAACCCAATCTGTCCTGTTATTTAATCCATAACTGGAGGGAAGAGACAGATTAATACCTTTCCCAAGGGTATTTGCGAGTAAGTGAACACAATGAATTCAACTGAAATTCGAACTCGGCTACCTGATTTGTCGTTCCAAGTTGATATCCACTGCATCACAATGCACATCCAACACATATACTCTTCCCAAAAATACGTATTTGAGTTACTATTCCTGTTTTCCTTTTTATTTTCTTAAACAGCAAAACAAATAACAATCACCTAAAATTACTGAAGAAAAATTGTTTATGACAGGTATTGAACCTGTATCTCCACTTCTATGGTTGAAATGTGACGTTATCTATCCGCACAGTCTCTGTGACCAAATTGGTAACAGCATGTTCCAACTGTAGACACTGTTTCCCTGATGGAAAAAAGAGAGATGAGTTCGTTTCATTTCCAGACATAGACACATTTTTTCTTTAGTATTACTTCTCAGTCTAGATCAGCTTTTAATTTGAATATTTAAGAAAATAAAAAAAAAGCAAAGAAACCAGGGATAGCAACTCAAATATGTGGCAGAAGTGCCATACATGATACATGCTCAGGTGATCATGTCTTAATCCATGACTATGTAGAAGATTTTCCTACAGTAGGTTACAATTTTCTTCCACAGTAGACTGGTTGCCAACCAGGGCTATTGAACCCAATCTGCCTTGCTATTCAATTCTTTTATCCAGATCAGTTAGTTAATTGCCATATGTGATACACACTTGGGTGACCATGTCTTGATCCATGATTGACTAGGCAAAAGATTTTCCCACAGTAGGTTGCCATTAATTTCCATGGTAGATCAGTTGCTAACAAGGGCTGTAGAACCTGATCTGTCCTGCTATTCAACCCATGGCTAGAAGGAGAAGAGCTGGATTAATACCTTTTCCAAGAGTATTTGTGCATAAGTGAAAGAGACAAATTGAACTAAAATTCGAGCTCTGATCTCCGATTTCTCATTCTGAGCCACTATCCATTAAACCACTTGCACATCCACATCTAAACCTAAACTTATTTATAAATGGAACTTTGTGTGTGTGTCTGTTACCTATAGACTCCAAAATGGTTGAACCGATTTTCTTGAAAATTTACAATTTGCGAGTGTTCTTAGCTAGGTTTTGTGTCAAGGTACTCCCGATAAAAATCAAAAAATCGGGTTATAGAAGGAGTGGTCTGATTTTAATCAAATTTCATACACTCATAGACAAAGACATAAGAAACGATATTCAGAAGTTTCAAGGTTGCAGTTCTTACAATAGTGCAGAAAATCGATTATTTATTTATTTATATATATATATATATATATATATATATAAGGCAAGATGTTTTTGTGTATGTCTGTTTATCTACCTGTATGTCTGTATTTTTTCAGCCCTTTAATTTTAGTTTTTGCTTTGGGTTTGGCTCTAAGTAGGTATAATTGTAGTTCTTAGTCTCAGCCATAATACCATTTACTCAGAGGACTTATTTAGCCTTCAAAATTCAGTTTACGACAAAAAAACTTATTTGATATCGATACCAGGAAATCAAAATTTGACTTACATCCATTCATTTTTCTTTCAGTCTATGGTTTCGCTTTAACTGGAAACAACTATTGCTTTTTAGTCTTTTGTGCCAACATCCAACGAGTCTGAGCTCCAGGACCATGGATTAGTTTTAAAGCTTTCATTACACCCAAGCAACGCCAAGCTATACTGCTAGTCCAATATAGTAATAATACAATTTTAATACATAGTGTGTGTGATGTATCAGTTGTTTCTGCCTATTGAAATTACTACTCACTCTGTGTATTACTACTTACCTCTGTGTGTATTTGTCTGCAACTACTGTAGATTCTCTGATGCACTTATCTATTTTTGTCTTAATAAGAATATATGAATATATTTATAGCTAAAAGCCTTGCCAGGATTCATCATTGGTGGCCACAATCTCAACAATATAAGATACATGGATGACACAGTCTGCTGATAGCAGACACGGAAAGGAAAATGCCGGACCTTCTACAGAAGGTAGCAAAAGAAAGTGAGAAGAAAGGACTGAGCATAAACTTAAAGAAAACAATGTAGGGTCATCAGCAAAAAGAAGAGCCCAAAATGTGCCAACTACAAGTCAGAGAAACTAAAATAAAGCAAGTAATAAAATTCAAATACCCGGGAAGTGTTTTGACAGAGGATGAACATGGCAATCCAAAGACACACTGGCATGGCCAAAGACGCATTTCAGAAGCTAACCAGAGTACTGAAAGACAGGAAAATCTCATTAGAAACAAAGAAAAGAGTGCTGAATTGCTATGTGATATCTGTCCTTCTGTTTGGAAGTGACTGTTAAATGATCTCATCAAGGATGAAAGAGAAGCTTGAGGCAGCAGAAATTTGGTTCTACAGAAGGATGCTGAGGATACCATAGATGGAACACGTGTGCAACGGTGAGGTGTTGAAAAGGATGCAAATGAGAAAAAACCTCATTTGAAATCTTAGAAAGAGACAAATGAGGTTCCTAGGAAACATAATGAGGAAGGAGGGCCTGGAGAATTTAATACTCACAGGTCAGATAGAGGGAAGGAGAGACAGGGGAAAGTAACGTGAGTCCTACTTGATAGATCTGAGCAAATGGATGGCAGAATGGGGTTTGGAAGAGATACTGAGAGAAAAAATATTGAGAGTGGCAAGAGACTGAGCAAAGTGGAAGTCCATGATTGCCTATGTCCTGAAGGGACATGGCACATGAAGAAGACATAACATTGACCAGGAATATTGGAATAAAAATGACAATTTCCAAAACTTGTCCTGTCAATTTTTATACAATTTTCCTTTTTTTTTTTTTTTTTTTTTTTAAAAAAGATCTAACAGGATTGTTCTAAAACCATTTATCTGATTTGTTTTATTTTTTAAATAATCATTTCACCCCAGGGCAGAATTGCCACAAGGGGTTACAATGAGATAAAAAAACAGGGTACAGAGGATGCAAAAGAAAGGATAAGAGATGAATGAGATTTAAGGAGGTGGAAGGGATTTAGGAAGACAATATATAAAATATACACAACAAGACAGTGAAATTCTAGAAACACAGTGAGGAAAGAAGGCTTAGAAAAATTAACTCACATGGCACATTGAAGGTAATAGCAAGTAATGTACCTAACAAGCATTTTTAGATGGACCTCAAAAGAATTACAGAGGATAGGAAGTTGTGGAGAGACATGTCACACATTCGAAATGGACATGGTGTCAAGAAGAGAAAAGTTAGGTGCAGTGGATTTATTTAACAACACATCAACACATTTTGGGTCATTCAATGTCAAATTTGCTTTATGCACAAGTTAAAAGAGACACATGTATGCTTTATACATCAGTTATATAGGACCTTTTTATAGTCGTATGTACTCATTATACACAAAAGAGACATATGGAGTAGATAGATCTATCTATCGCCCGGTTCACACTCCACCCATGTCTATTGAACAGGTTAAGAGGCTCATCCCTTGTTCCCTGTTTAGGATATGGTTTCCGGCTTTCTCTTTTCCGATCTTTTCACTATTACGTAGCCCCCTGCACATCAGTGGCATTACCGCCTTGCTCGGGGTGATACGATTTTAAAAAAAAAATATCTATGCTTTATACACAAATTAAAAGAGACATAGACCCAACTTCTACATGAATTCAGACATACAGATCCATTTCATCAGTCAGTTAAGTGTCATACCTGATACACGCTTTGGGTGATCATGTCTCGAGAGAGAGACATGACTGACTGGGCAGAAGATTATCCCACAATAGGTTGGCATTGCTTTCTACGGTAGACTGGTTGCCTGCCAAGGCTATAGAACCCAATGTCCTGTTATTTGACTCATAGCTAGAGGGGGAAGAGATGTATTATATTATTAAGTAGTAAGTGGGGGATCAGTTTATTACTTCATAAGAGCATAAAACTGACCCCCCCCCACTTTATGTCCAGTAGAAGCCTTAATCATGATTCCAGTTATATTCAGTCAGTTAAGTGCCATACGTGATACATGCTTTGGGTGATCATGCCTCGAAGGAGACATGACTGACTGGGCAGAAGATTATCCCACAGTAGGTTGCCATTGCTTTCTACGGTAGACTGGTTGCCAGCCAAGGCTATAGAACCCAATCTGTCCTATTATTTAACTCATAATTAGAGGGAAAGAGACAGATTAATACCTTTTCCTAAGGGTATTTGTGCATACATGAATGCAAGGAATTCAACTGGAATTCAAACTTGTCTCCCCGATTTGTCATTCCGAGTCAATATCCACTGCACCACAACACACGTCAGTAGCCATTTCATAAATGGGTTAAAAGACAGATAAGCCGGGTTCATAATTTTTTTTTTTTTTTTTAATTTAAAAAAAGTTTTAATTTTTTTTCAAATTTATTTTTTTCAGAATCATTTAATCCCAAGCAAGGCAGGATTGCTGCTGGTTCACAGGGGTTACAATGAAAAAAAAAAAAAAAAGACAGGGAACATGGGATGCTGTAGAAAGGATAAAAGATGGATGGGATTTAAGAAGATAAAAAAATAGCAATTGATGTTGCATTTAAACCTTTGGAGATTGTAGCTATGTAACGGTGAAAGAGTAAAAAATTGGTCCATAAATTAATTTAAGGTTGGTTAATTTAATTTCCTCACAGTTAAAAAAAAAAGATTCTTGAAATAACAGACAGGGTTCTACAGAAGAATGCTAAAGACAGAAATGGTGAGCAACGACAAAGTGTTAAGGAAAATGGAAACAAAAAGGTTACTTATACTTAGAAACAGTTGAAATTTTGAAGAAAGAGGGCTTGAAGAATTTAACACTCTCAGGATATATTGAAGGCAAGAGGAAAACATCAAGTAACCTACTTAATAAATCTGTATAAATGAACTATGGGAGGGATAATAATAATAATAAACATTGCTAAGAACTTAAAGACAAGGAGTTGTGGTGAGCCATAATTGGCCATATTCTGAGGGGATGCGTCAGATGATTGTTCTGGGTGAAAGAGTAAAGAATTGATCCATACAGTAATTTAGGTTGGTTAATTTGATGGGACAGAAGAATGTAGCTCATCTGAACATTTGCCATGGAAATAGCGGAAAAATAGTGAGTGGTTAGTAACATTTCATCTGTGGGGAAAGTGGTTGTCAAGGTTGATTTAATTGGAAAAGGAGCTCAGTTTTTTAAAATAATATTCTGTCTTTTAAAGTAAATTATGAAATTTAACATTTCTCTGGGAGAAAACAATGGTTAATTTTGCACACTAGTAATTCTATGAGTATGGCCTTTGCCAGATTTACTAACTCACAAAACACTTTTTCATACAAAATTGGATGTGGTGTTTTATTGACTTTCCATTTGTTAGTTTTGAATTTAATCTTTTTTCATATATCAACTGATTTAAAGCATTTGGCTTTTGTGGCACTTTTCATATCATCAGAAAATAAAACCTAACAAATGAATACTGGCCATAATAACAAGATAAAATACATATTTTGATAAAAACAAATAATAAATACATAGCAAAATAATCCTCTCTACTATAATAAAGACCATTGTGTATTTGTGTTTGTATGCATATTTCCCTCCTGTCACACTCACGGAGAGAGAGAGAGAGACACACACAGAGAGAGATAATAGCAAGATAGTGTCAGCTCAGTTCATTCTCTTTACTTCCAGTAATGAATACTCTTGATGCATGTTTGCTCTTTAACAGAGGCTTATTTTATTTTTTACAATAATTATGTTGTCAAGTAGTGAAAGATAAATATATATATATAGTCATCCGCAGACAGATCTGTTTCGCTGTATCACAGCTCATCAGTACGGTTAGACAGCCAATTGCTTTTTACCCAGGATTTGAAACCCAACCAAATTGGCGTCAGTCATCTATTCTACCTCTGAGCTACAGGCTCTCGGTAGAAGGAGGCAAACTTTTTTAGCATGTATATTATCATTATACATGCCCAATAGCTGAGTGTGTTCATAGCTGAATGAACGATGCATAGATGCCAGAGTAGCTACTGTTTTTCAAAGTCTACCATTCTTCCAGAGTGCTCAATCAGGGTGTGAGAGCGTAAATAGTCAACATCATTATATATATATATATATATATATATATATGATTCTTTAATCATTTCACCCCAAGCAAGGCATTCCACTGCCACTATTGCGCAGGGGGTTACGTAGGGGAAAGTGATGAGAAGGAGTGGTTAGTTATAGGAAATGTCAGAAGGAGGGTGGTAGACGGATGAGGGTACCGAGGATTGGTGGGTAGAGTGTTTGAGGGAAAGGATGTGAGTTAGTGTGATAGATGTCTATTAACCTTACATTTAAATTCCTGGAGATTGTCACCTCAAGCAAGGCCTTCCACTGCCACTATTGCATAGGAGGTTACGGAGGGGAAAGTGATGAGAAAGAGGGGTTAGTTATAGGAAATGTCAGGAGGAGGGTAACAGATGGCTGAGAATACAGTGACTGGTGGTGGAGTAGATGGAAAAAAGAGCTTGAGAGAATGGATGCGAGTTAGTGAGATAGGAGATGTCTATTGACCTTACATTTAAATTCCTGGAGATTGTAGCTGTTGGGGAAGCAAGTATATGGATGGGAATTCCACAGGTGGGAGGTGCAAGAAAAGAAGATGTTAGAGTAGAAACTGCAGTTACATTTTATCTGTTTCACTGTAAAGAGGTGGGACCTAGTTGCTAATCTAGTATCTCTTGCAAATTCATACGTAGGTGGCATCAGTGAACTAAGTTCATCAGAGCAGAAGCCATGAAAGTATTTATAAAAAGGGCACAGTGAAGCCACATCACGCTGATGAGTGAGACTGCAGCTGGGCTGCCAAGTCAGCATCGATCACATTACAGATTCTCCGTTGTATTTTGAGGAGAATAGCAGGGGCACCTGACCAGATGTGGCAGCAGTATTCAATACATGGGCGGATGGTAGATTTATAAATGTGCAGGATGGACTCAGGTGGGAAAAACTTCCAGGCTCTGCACAGAGAACCGACTTTCATAGCAGCAGATTTAGCAATGGATTCGATATAGTCATTCCACTTGAGGTCTGCTGAGAGTGTGAGGCCAAGGAGGCATACTGTTTTACTCTCATGGAGGCAGGCCTATATATATATATATATATATATATATACACACACACACACACACACACATTTCCTTCCTGTCACACTCAGGTATTTAGATTATTATTTTTGTTTTTATGTTTTAATGTAAGATACTCAATATTAGGTAAATCAATATATATATATATATATATATATATATATATATATGGCCCTCATTTTAGATGGCATATCAATGTAAATATTTTGCCATCATTTTTTATGGCACAGAATCACTCGTAGATAAATAATGAGCACTTCTCTTATTTTTCATTAAAAAGTCATCACCTTGGATTGATGAAGACGACAGTTGCCAGCATTTTAAATAGACTATTTTCTGTAAAAAAATACACACAGACCTTGAGAGAGAAAGAAGTCAAAATTAAAATACAAATAGACAAAGAAGCTTGAAATCAATAAAGGGCATAAAGTCTATTCGGTTTAGGGAGATATACTAGTGGTTGGTTAGTGGTACCATTAATTAGGACATGCAGTACTGTGCAAAAGTATTAGGACAAGAACTATTTTATCTTTTATGAGGCATATTGACAGAAAATAGGCAATTTAATTAATTTTATTTGATTTACTCAACAAATGCTTTAACAAGAAAAAAATACTTGTTACAGAATAAATTTAATATTTAGTATCATATCCTTTTGCTTTGATCACAGCCTTGCAAATGTTAGGGCTTTCATAGGTCTTACCTAACATTTAGAGGAAGATTATCTATACCAGACAGCAAACTCAATTCCTGCATTATGCAAATTTTCAAAACTTATTTCAGGAAAAAAAAATTGAACCTTAATACTGTACACTTGCCAAATAAAGAAATAATGTATATGTTGTCCATCACCCATATGTATAGGTTTGAATTGAACGTAAAATTTTTGTAAATAATGGCAGAATTAGAATAAAACTTTTTTGGTGTCTCTACCCCCCACCCTCTATCACACGTATTTCTGGAAATACTTTCCATATGATTATTGTTAATTTCTCCACTTTAATTCGTTTTTTAAATTTTGGCAAAATGTTTAATTGTGGCAGGGTGATAAAGAGCACCTGTTCTTTGGCATAAAAATATACAAATGTTGAACCATTGCTTTTATTGATTTCTTTGTCGGATGTGTCCAAACAATTGTGAAGGTACCTGTCAGGCTAGCCTTTAAGTAATATATTGCGTTCATGCTTTCTACCTATAAACTATATAAGATTTGGCAAGTGATTCAATATTTGCCAAAATCAATAGATTGCTGAGAAAAAGAATACTTTGGAGAAAAGTTAAGTCTTGACTATATCCTCAGGAGGAAGAAAGAGGAGTTGGACTAATATTAGATAAAGACAAGAGGAAGTGTGTTTTGGGGTATTGGCAACTATCAGATAGTCCTTCTGGTGAAAATAGAAGCCACTCAATATGGGGATAGATGCAACCACTTAAAGAGCCAAACAAAAATATATATGTTTTATAATGTATTATGAGTTTCATAATATAGATAAGTTTTATGACAGTCAAAAAAGCTAAATCCTGGAGCAAATCACAAGAAATCGATGTCCTCCTCGATTTAAATGCAAAGGTAGGAAAGAAAAAATAGAGGAATTCTTCATAAATATGAGTTTGGAACCTGCAAGAGTTTGGAGAGAAAGATAAGCTCAATGGTGCAAAGCAAATAACTAACCCTTGTTTCAAAGAATATCCCTGATACTTGCAGACTTAGAAAAGCCTAAATGAGACGCTAAAAAACAGCCTACCACAAAAAATTAGAAATGGAATTTTTTTTTAAATAATTGTTTCATCTCAAGCAAGGCAGTACTGCCACTGGTGTGAATGGGTTTACATTAGATGAGAGTGAAAAGAAAGAGGAAGAAGATACCAGGAGTGTCAGAGAAAGGAAAAGAGAAAGATGAGGAATACTGGTGTGCAGGGGTTTATGTGAGAGTAAAGCAAGAAGGAAGAACAAGATACAGGGGTTGGTAGGTGAAAGGATAAGAGGAAGATGGGAATCAAGGAGATAAAAGATGACAATTGATGTTACACTTAAGCTAATGGAGATTGTAGCTATCAGGGAAGCAAGTATATGGAAGAGAGTTCTACAGATGAGAAGTGTGAGAAAAGAAACTACTTGAATAAAAGTAGCCATCACATTTGACTGTAAAAGGGTGGAACTTAATTGCCAATCTAGGAGCTCAAGTTAATTCGTGTATAGGAGCCACCAGGGAGTTAATCTTGTCAGAGCAGAAGCTGTAAAAATATTTGAAGAAAAGATAGAAGAAAACACATCCAGTTGGTGATAATGTGTCTGAAATCAGTCAGTTAAGTGCCATACATGATATACGCTTGGACAATCATGTCTCGAAAGAGACATGACTGACTGGGCAGAAGATTATCCCGCAGTAGGTTGCCATTGCTTTCTGCGGTAGACTGGTTGCTGACCAAGTCTATAGAACCCAATCTGTCCTGTTATTTGACTCATAGCTAGAAAGGGAAGATATGTATTATATTATTAAGTAGTAATTAGTGGGGGATCAGTTTATTACTTCATAACAATATAAAACAGATCCCCCACTTTATGCCCAGTAGACGCCTTAATCATGTCTCCAACTATTATACTCAGTCAATCAGTTAAGTGCCATACGTGATACACGCTTGGGCGATCATGTCTCGAAAGAGACATGACTGACTGGGCAGAAGATTATCCCGCAGTAGGTTGCCATTGCTTTCCGCGGTAGACTGGTGAATTATATTATTTTATTATATTAATAAGTAGTAATTAGTGGTGGATCCGTTTATTACTTCATAACAATAGAAAACCAATCCCCCACTCTATGCCCAGTAGAAGCCTTAATCATGTCTCCAACTATTATACTCAGTCAATCAGTTAAGTTCCATACGTGATACACGCTTGGGCGATCATGTCTCAAAAGAGACATGACTGACTGGGCAGAAGATTATCCCACAGTAGGTTGCCATTGCTTTCTGCGGTAGACTGGTTGCCGACCAAGGCTATAGAACCCAGTCTGTCCTGTTATTTAACCCATAACTGGAAGGAAGAGATGGATTAATACCTTTCCCAAGGGTATTTGCGCGTAAGTAAATGCAATGAAAGCTGCCAAAATGGAATTGATTTGCACTCAGTATTGAAACAAATCCGCTAAACTAGATGGGATTTGTGATAGCGTTTTTGATAGTCTAAATTGATTTGGCAATTCATATCCTCCTCTCTCTTCTTCACGTGTCTTATCTCTTCAGGACATAGGTGATTATGGATTTCAACTTGACTGTGTCTCTTGTTGCTTTTTATATTTTTTTCTCTTGGTATCTCTCCCAAACCCCACTCCACCATCCATTTGTTCAGGTCTGTCAAGTATTTCTCATGCTGCTTTTCCTTCTATCTCTTTCCTTCCACTGTCCTGTGTGTATTAGATTCTCCAGGCTCTCCTTCCTCATCATGTGTCCCGGGAACCTCATCTATCTTTTCCTGATGTTAAGTATAACTTTCTTGTGTGTATCCTCTCCAACTCCTCAGTCTTGCTCACATGCTCCGTCCATGGTATCCTTAGCATCCTTCTGTAAAACCACATTTCTGCTGCCTCAAGCCTCTTCTTCATCGGTGTCCTGGGTATGATGGTAAACTGCATCCGGCAGCAAGGCCGCTGATTGGGAGGTTGTGAGGAACATGAAATCACCTCTTAATTGCTGTTGTCCCCAGGTCCACCCTAACCTGAAGTGGTAGCACCTGTTAGGGTCCCAGCTATAGGTGAATAGTTAACACACAAACTGGAGTCAAAACACTATAAAAGTATAAAAATAGACTTTTATAGTAAAAATTCCAGGAATAAATTTTTGAAAGAAAATAATATCAGTAATACATTTTTTTTTTTAAAAAAAAGACACGCAAGCAATACATCTTATAAAACCCACTTTACAAAAATATGTCAATGAAACCTGATCTACAAACTTATTTCTTACAAAGAATATATATTGTAAAAATCTTGTTGGCGTTAAAAAACCCATTGAGGTTGATATGCTGTAAACCAAACCAAGGACCTATTAGAATTTATCAACAAATATAACCTTAACGTACACTACACGTATGACACTGTTGATGGCAGATACAGGATTAGTACTGAAAGAACCAAAACTCAATGAAAGGAAGAAGAAAGGACTAACCTTCATTGTAAAAAGATGGAATACATGGATACCAAGACTTTACTTATGAAATGACATCATAGAACCTGAAGATTTAGCTTTTGGTACTTTATTCTAAACACTAGACATGAGGTTGGAAGATAAAACTCAAAAGAAGCTGGTAGATTCATAAGGAGGAGCTAAATATTCACGGGCCTATGATGAAGAGAATTCTCTCTTATAAGTCAGTATGATTATTCAAATAGCTTGTGAATCATCATCATTTAGCTTTGTTTGGCACAAGGCCACAAGTATAGGTCACGCAGCATAAAACTTTCTACTCAGTAGTAATCAATCAGGCCAGTTTATTAACTTATGTCCAGAGCAGATAGACTTAATTGGAGCAGATAGACTAAACTATCGCCTGGTTTACACTCCACCCATACCTACTGAACAGGTGAAGAGGCTCATCCCTTGTTTCCTGTTTAGGATGTGGTTTCTGGCTTTCTCTTTTCCAATCTTTTCATTCTTATGTAGCCCCCTGCTCATCAATGGTGTTACTGCCTTGCTCGGGTGATATGATTTAAAAAAAAAAAAAGGAACACAACATATTGCAAATGAGTTTTACAAAACTTAAGCTTTGTTCTGGCTATAAAAAAAGAATCTTGTTTACAATGAAGTCATATTCTCTCATTTTCTCTCTCTCTCAACAGAGCATTGAGTTTTTTGTTGAGTTTTGTTAAACAGCATATCAACACCTATGTGGGTTATTTAATGCCAAAAAGGTGGGGGTTTAAGGTATTTTTTTAAAAATATTCAGTTATAGTGGTTGATTTAGTCAGATTTAAATGAAATTTGTTTTTATTCTTTTTATTTTAGAAAACTGAAAATGTTTTCTAGTTTTGTATTAAAAAATGTTTTACTTAGAATAATTTTTTATCCTCCAAAAATATGTTATGGTAATTTTTTTTCTTAAAAAATGTATTGGTAATATTTTCCTTCAAAAATCTATATCTTTCTATAAAAGTATTTTTATGTATATATTTCTATAAAAGTGCATTTTTATACTTTCATAATGTTTTGACCCTAGTTTGGGGGTTAACTGTTTGTCCATAGCTGGGACCCTAACAGGTGTTACCACTCCAAGTCAGGGCGGACCTGGGAACAACAGCAATTAAGAGGTGGTTTCATGCTCCTCACAACCTCCCAATCAGAGGCCTTGCTGCCGGATACAGTTTACCGTCATGCCCAGGACCAACAGAGCATTGAGATTCATAATTTAATTATTTAACATTTAAGAAATGTAAAATTCAATATTGATCAGACATGCAATTTATTGTTTTGTTCAAGACTTCTTATTGTTCTTTGTGTTATTGATTATTAAAATTTTGTAATAGCAATTTAAAAAAGAAAAGTCTTTCTGTATTGTTATGAACTACATGGATTTCTATCTTGCTTCAAGTCAGTAACAAATAATATCCATATATAGTTTTGATTCATTCCCAAAACCTCTTGACTGGACTTTTACTACCATGTTTTTTTTTTTCAATTGAAGTAGATAGATCTATCTATTGCCCGGTTCACACTCCACCCACGTCTATTGAACAGGTTGTTCCCTGTTTAGGATGTGGTTTCCAGTTTTCTCTTTTCCAATCTTTTCACTATTACGTAGCCCCCCTGCACATCAGTGGCATTACCGCCTTGCTCGGGGTGATACGATTAAAAAAAAATAAAGAAAGTGCAAAAAAGTTCCATTTTAATATATATATATATATATATATATATATATAACATTTTTTATTGCAGCCAAATTTTCTACATGTAAAATTATAAAACATAATATTTCTGCCATAATTACTTAAAAATATGTCAAATTTGTAATATATTATCGAAAATGGAAGACAGCAAACCTTGTTATTTCTAATAATAATAACCCTATCGAATCTAAACTTAGTCAAGTGCCATATGCGATACATGCTTGGGCGATCATGTCTTGAAAGATACATGACTGACTGGGCAGAAGATTATCCCGCAGTAGGTTGCCATAGTTTTCTGTGGTAGACTGGTTGCCAGCCAAGGTTATAGAACCCAATCTGTCTTGTTATTTAACCCATAACTGGAGGGAAGAGACAGATGAATACCTTTCTGAAGGGTATTTGCATATAAGTGAATAAAAGCGATGACTAATATATGTATGAATTTCAATACCATGTAGAAGATTGTGTTTCTTGTCATAAATCAATTACCTATATTGGCCATATTACTACTTCCCCGAGTAGATGCCTTACATGCCATCCCTCTAATAATAATTGTGCAATAAAAAAATATTAACCCATAACTTACTAGGATCCTTAAGAAAAATTTTGGTTGAAAACACAAAAATACTATTTAAATCACAATATCAAAAGGTACCTCACTATAAGAGAGGCACTATATATCAAACTATTTTCTCCTACAATCAACCTTACACTATTTAAGAGTGGAAATGGAGTTTTTAAAGTTTAAGAAAAAAATGGACAAAGGTTCACATGATGCCTGCATCACATGATAACTTTAAACAATCCTCTCTTCAAAAAACACTAAAATGAAAAATTGTGTTACAGTCAGGCCTGAGAACATAACAACACCAGTAATATAACATCCTTGAAAATGGCCCGTGAAGAGGCTGAAAGCGCTTGGAAAGTCGAAAATTCTGGAACATTTCTACATTCCTTATCTCAGCAAAAAGGAAACCTGTAAGAATACTGGAAAAATTTAAATAAAAAATTAATAAAACCTTCCATGTCATTTGTTCTTAACAAAATATGTTTAAATTAAAGATTGCAGCCCAAATATACATTTATATATATATATATATATATATATATATATATAGTATTACACCTAAAAAAAGTGCTCAACAGTAAGGAGGGAAATATAGTGAGGTAAATCAATAAATATATATATATATATATATGGATGAAGAGGGTGTCTTCTCATATGTATATTTATTAATTTATGTCACTAATTTATATATATATATATATATATATATATATATGAGAGAGAGAGAACAAAATGCACACCACTTGCTACTTAGGTTTTGACAACACCAGTCTCCTCAGTCAACAATAAATTTATTGCCTGAGGAGAACAGTGTGATCAAAACCGAGGTAGCAAGTAAGTTTTCCTTCTACATTTAATATTTATCCATTGCTTTATCACACATAACCAGTATCTGACCAATGAAAATATACCTAAATCAACATAGTCTCATAGATTTTTAAATCATTCATCTTTAATGAATCTCTGAAGAAGCTTGTTAAAGTGAAGCATATTAAAGACACTTTTTTTCATATTTGTTCTTTACTTATATATATATCTAAATCTAAACTTATTTATAAATGGAACTTTGTCTGTGTGTGTGTGTGTGTGTGTGTGTGTCCGTTACCTATAGACTTCGAAACGGCTGAACCGATTTTCTTGAAAATTTACACAGTTGTACTATAAGCATCTGTGAGTGTTTTTAGCTAAGTTTTGTGTCAAGGTACCCCCAATAAATATTGAAAATCGATAAAAAAAAAAAATTGGGTTATAGAAGGAGTGGTTCGATTTTAATCAAATTTGATACACTCATAGACAAAGACATAAGAAATGATATTCAGAAGTTTCAAGGTTGCAGTTCTTATAATAGTGCAGAAAATCGATTATATATATATAAAAGGCAAGATGTTTGTGTGTGTGTGTGTGTGTGGCTCTGTTTATCTGTCTGTATGTTCTTTATACAAATCCACAATTTTTATCTGATTCTCACCAAACTTCACACAAATATTCTTTAGGCTGAGTCTGAGCTCCAGGACCATGGATTAGTTTTAAAGCTTTCATTACACCCGAGCAATGCCAGGCTATACTGCCAGTATATATATAAAAGTGGACACTGAGGTCAACACCAAGTGCCAACAGACTGTCACCACCCAGTGTTGACATCAATGTCTGCTTATATATATTGTGAATGTGTACATGCCAGTTCTGGTCACTATATTCTGTTGACAATGCCTCAACTGTTTGAATAATATAATTGTTTTCAAAAGAAATAAGTAAACTTAGAATGATGAAATTCAACCTTATAAACACTCAACTGAAGTATATCGCTTGTAAAGTGATCAGTAAGAACAGCTGTTTTATGTATTTTATTCTTTTGTTTTTATTATTTTACGAGTGTACCCCCCCCTCAAAAATGATGGCAAAATATTTGGGAATATTAGCTGTTCAGATTTATCATAATCTTTGATCACCTCTCTTTTTGTTTATTTGTTTATTCATTCTATATTTCTATATCAGTTTGTCCACATTAGTCTCTCCTCAAATAAATCCATCAATCAATCGCTGTTCAAGTCTGTCTATCTGTCTGCTACTCAATTCAAGTCTGTCCATCTCTCTATCTCTGTTCAAGTCTGTATGTCTCCCTGTCTGTCTGTCTGTACGTCTCTCTCTCTCTCTATATATATGTATATATATATAAATGGAACTTTGTGTGTGTGTCTGTCTGTTACCTATAGACTCTGAAACGGCTGAACCGATTTTCTTGAAAATTTACACAGTTGTACTATAAGCGTCTGCGAGTGTTCTTAGCTAGATTTTGTGCACTGATCTCATGACAGTTTATGTCAATCCTTAAAGAAAGGAAGAAAAACATCAATTTTAATATGCATGCATCAATATCAAATAAAATAGAAAAAGTAACCAGATGTCATTTATAACACCAGAAGTATACCAGATGTTTTGGCTTCTTAGAAAATAGCTTATGATTGATTTTTGACGAGACAACTGTATTATCACGAATATTGACTTGTGTATTCATGCAACAGAATTAAATAAATGGCACTTATTTTTTGCCTAATTTTCGTAATTTAGTGTCTGTCTGGAAAATGGCTTCTCTCCACACAATTACATGCTTATTACTCAATATCAACATTTGGTGGGGCTGTACAATAGACAGTGACCTGACATTTTTTTTTCATGTTACCATAGATTAAATATTCTAAATCCTGAATATCAATTTCAAAATTTTCATTTTTTTAAATTTTTGTCAATAATTCTGAGATGAGGTAGTACTTACATTATTTGAATTATTTAAACTCATCTTTATTGCCATGTTCACGACATTTTGGCCATTATACACTCTGGCCTTCTTCAGGTGCTAGGAATTTTGAACTGAACCCTTTATTTCAATCATTGGAGTATATCGTTCTCATTCCATGTGTCATGCCACTTATGGATGTCTTAGTTATCTCCCTTTAACTTAACTCTCTAAGTTATTTGTTCACCACTGTTGTAGCCAGGTATTGAACTCACAACTCTTTAGGTCAAGTCACTAGATCTAACCAATGCTTTTATCTGCTTTTGTTGAGTTAAAGATAACTAAGACATCCCAGCTATGTTTTTACTTTCTGATGGTCTCGATTATGTCCTTCACGACAATCTGATTTTGAATTCACTGGTTGCTATTCCTGTCATGTAAGGAAGTGCCAAGCTTGATTCCATGAGCCATGCCACTTCCGGATGTCTTAGTTATCTCCCTTTAACTTAACTCTCTAAGTTATTTGTTCACCACTGCTGTAGTCAGGTATTGAACTCACAACTCTTTGGATCTAGCCAACACTTTTATCTACCGTGTCATGTGTTCTCAAGAAATGTTTTGAATATGACCATAAAGATGAGGACAACAGTCCACACAATATAAATAATGAAAATACTGTTGTCCTCATCTTTACTGCCATGTTTACAATGTTTTGGTTGTTGTATGCTCTGGACACATGGCTTAGTGGATATAGATGTTAGTTAGTTCCAGTGACTTGACCCAAAGAGTTATGAGTTCAATATCAGGCTACAGCAGTGGTGAACAAATAACATAGAGAGTTAAATAAAAGGGAGATGACTACATGGCTACCAGAAGTAGCATCACACATAGAATAAGAATGATATACCCCAGTGATCGTATTAAAGAGTTTGGTTCAAAATTCCTGAAGAAGGTTGGAGCGGACAATGGTTGAGATGTTGTAAACATGGTAGTAAAGATGAGGACAATAGTCTGAACAATGTAAATAGTGTAAATACTACCTTATCTCAGAAGTATAAACAAATGATGAAAATTTATCAATAATTAATAACCAATAACTGATACTGTCATGGCAGCATCACTGACAGACTGAATGGACTCTGTCAACCATTAATTATACCTACCCTCACAATAGGTGAGAGAGAGTAGCCTGAGGAGAGCGTCTTCAGAGAGGCCCGAACTCAGCCGACAGTCGGTCTACGAACACTGCTACCTTAACGACCATTACGAGTCCCAGTTCTAAGACCTAGGGTCAAATCATAGTATTATCGTGTTATCGTTCTTACTAATCAAGTTCCAAGTATTGTGTTCTTTCTGTATTATATATTCATTATTTCCTAATTTGGTTGTTTTTATGTTATTCTTGCTGAACCTTTAACTGGGTTCACGACAGGTACGATGAAAGTGATGGAAACCACATTCCTTATTGTAAGCTGAATGCACTAATTCGTGTCAGTTTGCTTGTCATGACCTAATGACCTTTCCAAGACTGGTAAATTTCTTTTTGTTCATGAAGATTTAGTGAAATTAATAAATTGTCACAAATATGTCATTTATTTTTATTGGACATTAACTAATATTTATAAAAAAAAAACTGTTTGATAAATATCAAATAACGCAAAAAAAAAAAACTTGGCCAGGTGTTCTCAAGAAACATTGTAAATATGGCCTTTAAGATGAGCCTAAAAGTCCAAACAATGTAAATAATTAAAAATGTTTATAAGTTAAGTGTGTTGTCTAGTTTGCTTTGGAAATTCAATGTAAATTGATACCAGTTGTGAAATGTGACCAAGAAACTTTAATCTACCCAGAGCTAAGAGCCCACAATGTCTCACAGGCCAAGTTGACGTTGGCATTTGCAATTTAGTCAAAGCCTATGCATGATTCTCTTTTAAACTATCACTAATTTGCATGTGTGGTCAAAAATCTGAATAAAAGTGAGCTTCACAGACAAGTGGCAGAAGAATTCGAGGATTTTGACTTTGCGATTATTTTACTACAATACCCCCCACCCGTACAGAACCCCCCCAAATGCTCTTACAATGTTCAATATGTGGTGACAGGAATGATGAACAAAAAACAGTTAAATGGAGATAACTGATACTGTGTTGTGACATCTGGAAGAGGCATGACACATGAAACAAGAACAATCTACCCAAGATAATGAAATAAAGGTTTTCATTTGAAAATTTCAATCAAACTAGAAGAAGGTCAAAGTAACAATGGCAGAAACAGTGTGAATATGGCATCAAAGATGAAGACAATAGTTTGAACCATGTAAATAGTGTAAATTATATATAAAGCCATTGGAATGTCATCGAAATTGTTGGTAAATTTTTGATTTAGCACCCAAAGGCCTTTATCCCTTCAAATTTTTCCTAAACATTTTTATTTCCGTGCAAATGTATATGCTGAACTCAAATCAACAAATAGATAATAAAGAAACCTATCTTTTTTTATTAATATCAACCAGAAAAAAATCAAACTTCTTCTTGATCTTTATCTTACCCTCAACCACCTTTGAAATATGTCATTCAGTGCTGAATGACTTTAGGCATAGGAAGCTAATTTTCAGCCTATTTACTTCCTTTGTTCAATTACTACACGATTTGTTTTGTTTTGGAACTCAATTTCCACTGAAAGTTGCATGTATTTGTGTGGTTTTTTTTCTCCTTTTTTTGAGGGGGGTGTAGAAATTTTTTAAGATAAGTTAACTTTTGGGTGCTAAATCAAAGATTTACCAAATTGTTTTGGTCTTCCACTGACTCCTCATCACTCGTTTCCTGTTAGTTTATAGGATCCGAGCTAGACTTGCTTCCTAGCTCAATTTCCTTTGTATTTTTATTTGGATCTTACTTGATCCTCATGGTCAAGAATGTTCATACCTTTTGAATCTCAATTGCTGTACTCTCTTCTGCATTATAGAATTTGCCCTTTTTAGCTGAGATTGACTATTTTTTTTTACCACATTTTTTCAGTCCCCACAGTGACCCACTTCTAAAAAAATAAAAATAAGCATTGTCTGTGATTCAGTTTTAATTTGATCTATAGTGCAGATTCCAATCATTTGAGACAGATGATAGAATTTTAAGAAACTGTCTTCATAAAAAAATAAAACCTAAAATTTTTTCCTATATTTCTGATGTTGGTGTTGTCATCCTGAATGTTCTCTATCTTGAACTGATGCTTATCTGACACTGAAATTAATATGCCACTAAAAAACCTACTTTCAATCGAAACAGTGTTTGCCAAAAACCTGATAACACATTTTGACCTGTTTTCAAAAAGATTTACTGATCTTCCAGCAAAATTTGATGCTGACATATTGCTCCAATCCAAACATCTTGAAGATCACAAACTCATTCCAACAGAAATTTCTGATCCATTTCATCTGGGCATTCTAAATTCTGTCCCATCTGTGCAGTCCAAAATCTTCTTCACCTGGCCATTTCAAAATCCCTTCTGTCTGGCAGTTTTTTTTTTTGTCTGGCCATTCCAAAATTCATTTTGTCTGTCCATTTCTTTTATTTGGCTGTTCCTTCTATCTGACTGTTCCAAAATTTGTCCTGCTTAGCCATTTCAAAATTCATCTCAATTAGCCATTCCAAAATCTGTTTTGTCTGGCTGTTATTCTGTCTGTCCGTTCCTTTTATTTGGCTGTTCCTTCATTCTAACTGTTCCAAAATCTGTTCTGCCTGGCTTTCCTTCAGTCTGGCTGTTCCAAAATCTGTTCCTTTGGTCTGGCCATTTCGAAATCTGTTCCTTTGGTCTGGCCATTTCGAAATCTGTTCCTTTGGTCTGGCTGTTCCAAAATTTGTTCTATCAAAGCCTTTCAAAGCATTGCAACAATGATTGACAAGTAAATTTCTTGAAGCCTATTTACAATCTCATTCAGTAGGCTGGTTCACATTCACTACAATCGAGGAACTTTAAAATATCACCTTATAATTTGTCTCTCACTTGATAATTCTAAAAGGCTTGTTTTATTTAAAATTAGTTTATGGCCTATCACGTTGAATACACCGGTTCTCGCTCAGTCACCAAAGTTAAGCAACATTGAGTCTGGTCAGTACTTAGATGGGTGACCTCTTGGGAATACTGTAAGCGCATAGTGACGCATGTGCGTTGTGGTACAGTGGATATCGGCTTGGAAAGAGAAATCGGTGAGCCGAGTTCGAATTCCAGTTGAATACCCTGCATTTACTTAAGCACTGGTACCATTGGGAAAGGTATTAATCTGTCCCTTCCCTCCAGTTATGGGTTAAATAACAGGGTAGGACTTGGGGACCCTGCCCTTAAAAAAAAAAAAAACAAATCCCAATGAATATTGATACTTGAAAAGAAAAATGTATTGCTCGACACAAAAAGTAACATAAAACAACAATAAATTGTTGAAAGAAAAAGGTATTACCAGCAATAAATAAATAAAGTTTAGTTGGCAATAAATGACCCACCGGGGTTGATTTGCCATAAAAACAAAACAACCAACAAATTATTTAACATTAATAATTCATTTTTGTTATTTTCTTTTCAGAACTTTCAGATGGAGATATATGAAATGTTTTGTAAAATTGTCTGTTTACATTAAAATATACTTTCAGAGCAGAGATGAATATTAAAAGGAATCAAGAATTTGTGATTATAAGGCTGTGAAATCATCTATGGTCGAGCAGTCTAAGATGCATCGGATCAATTGATGGCTTCACCTGTGTTGTTAGTAGTCACAGGTTCAAATCCTACCAAGTGACACACATTTTCCTAACAAAATTTCTCACCATTATTCAGGTTGGTGGATATATATATATATATATATATATACACTTTTTAATTAAAAACAGAGTAGCTACTCAAATATTAATGTCTATTAAAAATAATGTTCAAACAAATTAAAATACATATATACTCATGCACACATACACACACATTTAAATGATATATATTTTTTATTTGTACATCTCTTAAATACAACAGACAAGGAATATTTTAATTTTTATGTATTTTTTCTAATTTTTGTTGAAGATAATGAATGATTGGTTCAAAACTATTCAGGAATTGTTCATTGTTCCCAATACCAGTTCTTTAGACATGTATTATTGTCTATTTTTATAATGTTGTTCATAATGGCATTTTTGGCCTTTTGTGTTATAGAAACAGAATCATACCATTGTATGTGAATATCAATAGTGTTACGATAAAAAACAATGATTAATTTTCATGAATAATTTGAGCTAGTATCCTGATCTCCATCTGAAATGCCGTAATAAAATCAACAATGTATTCTTTCGACTTTTTTAAAAATTTCACCCCCAAGCAAGGCAGTACTACTGCCGCTGGTGCACAAGTGGTTACAGTCAGAGAAAGAAAAGAAAAAAAAATGGTACCGGGGATGTCTAAAAAGAGGTAAGAAAGATGGGAGTCAAGGAGATGGAAAATGGTAATTGACGTTGCACTTAAACCTTTGGGGATTGTAGCTATCAGGGAAGCAAGCATGCAGAAGGGAATTCCACAGGTGGGAAGTGCAAGAAAAGAAACTGATAAAGTAGAAGTGGGCGTTACATATGCCCATTTAAGCAGTAAAATGGTGGGACCTAGTTGCCAATCTAGTTGCATGGGTAAATTCATGAGGGCAGGGCACCAAGGAATAAAGCTCAACAGAGAAGAAGCTGTGAAAATATTTGTAGAAAAGACAGAGGGAAGCCACATTCTGTTAGTGAGAAAGTGACTGAAGTTGAGTTGTTTACATTATGGATTACATTGCAGATCCTCCTTTGGATTTTGTTGAGAATTCCAAGATGAATTTCAGGAGCATCCAACTAGATATGGCAACAGTATTCGATGCACAGACAAATGGTAGATTTATAAATGCCTCAAGAATATATTGTTGCATTCAATAATTCCAAAAACGTCCATTATACATTTCAACAAGGGTAACATTTTTAAAATAATAAAATTCATGTATTTAATTTTTAAATCTAAACGTTTTGTATACAATTTTACTTTTAGAGATAATGATGATTTTATTGGTACAAGTCTTACTAATTAACCACTAGTGGGGAGGTGAGAAAGTATATAATGAACTGAATTGGAATAATTTTGAGTCCTTACTCATGACACCAAATTCCAATTGAATTCACTTACATGCAAATACCCTTAGGAAAGGTATTATACTGCATCGTCTCCCTCCAGCTATTGGTTAAATAGCAGGACAGATTAGTTACTATCTAGGTACTGACCAGGCTCAACATTGTTTAACTTTGAAAATCTGTTAAGAGATTAGCATCCTGACAAATTAAAGTATAAAAAAGCTTCAGATCCCTTGAAGTAAAGATAATGAAACTGATAATATTACTGGATTGTAAACAATACAAATGAAAAAAAATTATATCTGGAAATAGTAAATCATTTCCTCTACATTCATAACATTAATCTATGCAGGCCTTGATATATTCTGTAATTATTGGTAGAATGTGAAGTCAGCTTAATTTGGGGTTTATATATTTATAAAGGTCAGAAAGAATGGTCAGCCAATTTTAACTGGCATTTTCCCCAGACAAATTTCCTCTTGTTACATGAATAGGCTCATTATATATATATATATATATATATATATATGATCTCATCATCACCTTCTTCTGAAGTATAAAGTTGGGGTTGAAAAGTTCTCCACCCAGTGAAGCCCTAAAACAAATTTGGGAAATGGGTTGGGCCAAGAAATTTTTGGCAACACCTCATAATTAATGAAACTCTAAACTCATAACAAAAAAAGTAAAGGCAATTTTCTGTTATATTGGGGAGTAGAGGACAGTCAAGATAACATTCGATGTAGGATAAACAAAGACAAAAAAAAAATGCATGTAACAAAAAAAAAAAAGGAAATTTGTGTAACACACCCATGTGAGAAAATAGTGTTTAACACAAGGATGTGAGAAAATAATGGGTAACAATGATGAGAGAAAAAAAAATATGTAGCACAACCTAATGAGAAAAAGATCTGAGTTTCATTGTTATTGGAATTAAATGTTCAAAAATATGCGATTAAGAAATACAATTTTGTTCAGGCTGTTGTCCTCATCTCTGTTGCCATATTCACAATGTTTCAGTTATTGTATGCCCCAGCCTTCATCAGGTAATTTGAATTTTGAACTAAACCCTTTATTTTGTTCACCAGAGTAGATTGTTCTAGTTCTACACTCCATGCCCTTCCAGATGTCTCACTATCAGTTATTTCTTTTTAACTCAACTCTCAAGTTTTTGTTTGTCTCTACTGGAGCCAGGTATTGAACTCATAACACTTTGGGTCAAGTTACTGGATTCAATCAATTTATTCACTGGGCCATGTGTCCTTGACGAGATCAGTGTGGCTACAACAGAGGAGAACAAAAACTTAGAGATTAAGTTAAAGGGAGATAACTGAAGAATAGAAGCCATCTACACAGTGTTGATCTAAGCTTATTCTCTTTGTATTCCATTTGAACAGCTTCTTCCCAAGAGCCACTACTTTAAGGAACAAACTCCCAAGAGAGTGTTTCCCTGATAACTATAATCTTAATCTCTTCAAGTCTCAGGTCAACCATTATCTTTATTCAATGACCTCATTCAGTAACTCTACTTAGAGTGGCTCTTGGATAACAAAACATGGTCTCCAAGGCTTACTTAACCCATTAGCCTTGGATAATTTTGAATTTCCACTTTTTCAATTCCATAGATCAATTGTGAATGAATTAAATTTTTGATGTGCTTAATGGATTTTAAAATTTAAAGATTTTTGGATTAATCCTGCATTTTCTACTTACTGAAATTGATATTTATTTATTTTAATTGTTTTGTTATTTTTACTATAGTTGCAGAAAGAAAATGCAGTGAATTCAGGGCTGATTCAAGGGTCTCATGACCCCCTCCCCAAACTCAACTTTTACTCAATTACATTTCAATTTTCACAAGGTAATATTCATATAAAATACAAATTTTATTCTAACTTAAGTATGTACAAAAATGGATCATATGCAATATTGGTAAAAAATTCAACTAGAAATTTGAAAATAAATACAATGTATTTAAATATAAATTAGAGACATGCCATAATAGATCATTCCAGCTTAAATAAAACAACCATGTTTTGCAGCAATTTTTAATATCAACTTGGGGTCTTTATTGTTAAAAAGTTGAATTCTAACATTCAATATTATGGCTTAAAAAATGGTGAATTTTATATCATGTTTTTTGAGACTTCACATCAAACAAAAAAAAGAAGACACTTACATTTAGAACCAGAAATAAATAGTTGGAATTTCTAGGGCAAATAACAAAGCACGAGGGCTTAGAAAAATTTACCCTTATACAAAAGAAATAAGTACTTTTAAATATACATTTTTTAAGAGGCTTTTTTCTTCCTCATTACCAAGAATTTAACCATTATTTTCAACCACAAAGGAGTGAGAAGCTAGCAGAAAGCTCTTCCAATCTGAATTAGATGTAAATATTCTTAAACAGCTTCTCTAATTCTTGCATTACTATAATTAATGTAAGGAAACACCTCCTTTCACACACAGACGCTTCACAAAATGTCAATCTGTGACATTTGGTAACAAAGCTAAATAAGGAAATAGTCTAGATGACATTTGCTTGTAACAAATGAGAAATGGGCAAAAGCCACACTTTATTTCTTTTCCAACTCCAATGCTGCCGACCCATCGGTCGATAGAGAAACTTGGCATGTAGTGGTATTATGCTTTTTCTTTTTCTTTTTTATCAATGGAACTAATTTAGGGTTGAATATCTGCACACAAATGAAGCTGGAAGCAATAAGTTCCTGTCTATGATGCCTGAAGACGGAAAAATAATTCCACTGCTGCTGCTAGTGAATGTTTCAGGGACAAAGCAAAAAAAAAAAAAAGAAAAACATAAAATTTTGTTGTGTTAAATTTAAGCCAAGGATGTGCATTGTGATGCAGTGAATATCGACTTGGAACGAGAGATCGGGGTGCCAAGTTTGAATTCCAGTTGAATTACTTGCATTCACTTACGCACAAATACCCTTGGGAAAGGTACTAATCTGTCTCTTCCCTCCAGTTATAGCTTAAATAATAGGACAGATTGGGTTCTATAGCCTTGGCTGGCAACCAGTCTACCGCAGAAAGCAATGGCAACCTACTGCAGGATGATCTTCTGCCCAGTCAGTCATGTCTCTTTCGAGACATGATCGCCCAAAGTGTGTATCACGTATGGCACTTAGCTGATTGTGAAATATACAAAAAGTAAGATGTTCTGTACAACAAAAATTATTTACTTATTTTGATCTTTAATTTCATTTTCATTGATTTGTAAGGCAAAATCTTCTATGCCCCACGTTCCTTCAGGACATGGGGCCAATCATGGTTCTCCAAAATTTCTTGTCCTTTGCAGCTCTTAAAAGTGTATGTCTGATTGCGATCTCTCCTAATCCTTGTTCTACCAACTATTTACACAAACTGATTAGATAGGTTATGTACTGCTTTCGTTTATCCTTCTTGACTTCAATATGCCCTTTGAGTATCAAATTCTCTTTTACTCATTATGCAACTGCCAGATAATGTTGAAACACTAGTTACTGTATTTTTTGTGAAGTTAAGCAACATCAAGCCTGGTCAGTATCTAGATGAGTGACAATGTGGGAATACCAGGTCCTGTAAGCTTGGATGTGTTGGTGGTGTAATGGATAATGACTCAAAATTTTTAATTAGAGAGCTGAGTTCCAATTCCCATTGGTTTCATTATATTTACTTACATGAGAACAGGCTTGCAAAAGGTATGAATTCAATTCTTCTCCTCTCAGTTATGGGTTAATGATTTAGACATGTATCACTAAATTATTATTACCTAGAAAAAATTAAAAAATAATAAAATTCTAAGAATATTTTCTGGCTTTAAATAACATTCAAAGGGCTGATAAACTATACAAAAATAGCAGTATAGCCCAACGTTGCTCGGTGTAATGAAAGCTTTAAAACTAATCTATGGTCCTGGAGCTCAGACTCTTTGGACATTGGCATGA
The DNA here is from genome assembly GCA_037127315.1 of Ascarosepion bandense. Lineage (NCBI taxonomy): Eukaryota > Metazoa > Mollusca > Cephalopoda > Sepiida > Sepiidae > Ascarosepion > Ascarosepion bandense. The sequence goes on along the minus strand of JBBBDQ010001248.1, from coordinate 916,169 downwards.
AAGACTAAAAAGCAATAGTTGTTTCCAGTTAAAGCGAAACCATAGACTGAAAGAAAAATGAATGGATGTAAGTCAAATTTTGATTTCCTGGTATCAATATCAAATAAGTTTTTTTCGTCATAAATTGAATTTTGAAGGCTAAATAAGTCCTCTGAGTGAATGGTATCATGGCTGAGACTAAGAACTATAATTATACCTACTTAGAGCCAAACCTGAAGCAAAAACTAAAATAAAAGGGCTGAAAAAATACAGACATTCAGGCAGATAAACAGACACACGCACATAAACATCTTGCCTTTTATATATATATATATATTATCGATTTTCTGCACTATTGTAAGAACTGCAACCTTGAAACTTCTGAATATTGTTTCTTATGTCTTTGTCTATGAGCGTACCAAATTTGATTAAAATTGGACCACTCCTTCTATAACCCAATTTTTTTGATTATCAATTTTCAATATTTATCGGGGGTACCTTGACACAAAACCTAGCTAAGAACACTCGCAGATGTTTATAGTACAACTGTGTAAATTTTCAAGAAAATCGGTTCAGCCGTTTTGGAGTCTATAGGTAACGGGGACACACATACACACACAAAGTTCCATTTATAAATAAATTTAGATGTAGTTTAGATGAATCTATCAATTTTCTTCTTCTGTGTGATCATGGCCTTCCACATCTTCCTATCCCTGGTGGCTCTTAGCATGCTTTCTCCTTTTTCACCATGCAACCCCCACTCTACCATCCACCTGCTCAGGCCTGTCAAGTATGTTACACGCTGCTTTCCCCAGTCTCTCTTTCCTTTTATCTGGCCTGTTAGTATCAGATTTTCCAAGCCCTCCTTCCTCATTGTGTGTCCCAGAAACTTCAGCTGTCTTTTCCTGATGTTAAGCATAAGTTTCCTTTTCCTATTTGTTTCGATCCTTTCGAAAACCTCATCATTGCTCACATGCTCGATCCATACTATCCGCAGCATCCTTCTCCAGGACAACATTTCAGTTGCTTCAAGCTTTTCGTTCGTCTTTCATGAGATTGTCCAGCATTTACTGCCATATTGAAGAACTGACATCACATAGCAATCCAGTACTCTCTTCTTTGTTTCTAGCGAAATTGTCCTGTTTCTTAATACTCTTCTCAGCATCTAGAATGCATCCTTGTGCTTTTGGATCTCAGGAATATAAATGTATAGAAACTGCAGTGACCACAAAGTGAGGGGTCAGTTTATATATTGATTTTAATATGGATTTGATCCCCCACTTTATATCCAGTATGCTTCTGTAGAATCACATTTCCGTTGCTTCAAGTTTTTCCTTCATCTTTGATGAGATTGTCCAGCATTCACTGCCATATTGAAAAACTGACATCACATAGCAATCCAGTACTCTCTTCTTTGATTCTAGCGAAATTTTCCTGTTTCTTAATACTTTACTCAGCTTCTGGAATGCATCCTTCACCATGCCAATTTGTCTTCGGATCTCTGTGTTGCACTTTCCATCTTCTGTTAGAACACTTTCCACATATTTAAACTTTTGTACCTGCTTGATTTTAGTATCCCCCCCTGTATTTGGCAGTTTGGGATGCTCTTTTTCTGATGACCATGCATTCGTTTCTTTTTAAGTTTATTTGTTACCCTTTCTTGTCACTCCCCTCAACTACCTTCTATAATAGGTCTTGTAGTTTTTTTCTGTGTCTGTTATCAGCACTGTATCATCTGTGTACCTTATGTTGTTCAGATTGTGGCCTCCGATGACAAATCCTGGCATAACTTCTAGAGTTCTTAGAATAGTCTCGCTGTACAAGTTGAATAGATATGGTGAAAACACATATCTTTTTCTTATGCTTCTTTCTGTCTTTGTTTATCTGCCGAATTTGTTTCCTGTTCGTATGCAGGTGGTTTGCTGCCAGTAAAGATTCTCGATTACTACTCTAATATCTTTCCCAAATATGTCTAGGTTGCTGAGCATATCTATCAATTCTTAGCGGTGCACTTTGACAAACGCCTTCACATGTATTGCCCTTTCTGATAGCATCCTAATCATAAATATCGCATTCCTTGTTCCAGTGTCTTTGGGTCCTGGGTATGACAGTAAACTGCATCCGGCAGCAAGGCCTCTAATTGGGAGATTGTGAGGAGCATGGAACCACCTCTTAATTGCTGTTGTTCCCAGGTCCACCCTGACCTGGAGTGGTAGCACCTGTTAGGGTCCCAGCTATGGGTAAATAGCTGACCCCCAAATTGGTGTCAAAATGCTATGAAAGTATGTATCAACAAAACTTTTGTGAATGAAAAATCTTACCAACAAAACTTTATTGAATGAAAAACGTTACCAACAAAACTTTATTGAATGAAAAGTGTTACCAACAATAAACAAACAAAAACAATAAACCAAATAAAACAAATCAAAACGGTTTTCAGCATTAAATGACCTAATGAAGGTTGATATGCTGTTAAATAAACCAACCAACCAACCATTGTCTTTGACAAACCCACACTGTTCTTGTTCTATCTCTGGCCTGATTCTACTTCGCACTCTATTCATCAGGATTTGGATGATGAGTTTTGTTATGTGGCTCATCAAACTGATTGTTTGGTGAAGTTTGCACTCATTTGCATCTGGCTTCTTAGCAGTTCTATGAAAATTCACCTGCTTTGGTCATCCTGTATGACGCCATTGTTATAAGTTTCATTTATTATTCCTGTAATTTTTTCTACACTGAATTCGTCCAGGGCTGCCAGCATCTCTATTACAATGCTGTCTAGTCTCACTGCTTTGTTTCTATTCAGTTTGGCAATTGCAGCTTTGAACTTTGAACTTGAACATTTTCAGTCCGTCCTCATCCTTGTGTAGTGTTAGTTGCGCTCTTTTGTTGTGGAAAAGACCTTTTATATATTCTTCTCATTGCTGAAGTATTTACACTTTCTCCAATATGATAGTTCCATCTTTGGATTTTATACATCCTGTTGAGGAGCATGATTTTTGTTCTGTCAGTTCCCTTATTTCTTTATGTATTTCTCCCTTATTAGTGTTGCTCAATCTCTCTACTTCTGCACATTTCTTGTTGAGTCATTCCTCATTAGCCTGTCTGCATTTGCTCCTTATTTCCTTGTATGGTTTCCTGTATTCTGTTCCATGTCTTGGCAGAGTTTTCCGTCTTCTTTGTATCATGTCAAGAATTTTTTCAGTCATCCACTTGTTTTTTTTCTTCTGTGTCTGATTTCCTTTAGGACAATGTCGTTTGCTAATGTCACTAGCGCTTCCTTTAGTGTGTCCTATTTTGAGTTTCCTTTCCCAATTTGTTCTTCATATTTGTTTTGTTTCTTCACGAATGTGTTGTGGCGCAGTGGATATCAGCTCGGAACGAGAAATCGGGGAGCCGAGTTCGAATTCCAGCTGAATTCATTGCCTTCACTTACGCGCAAATACCATTTGGTATTAATCCGTCTCTTCCCTCCAGTTATGGGTTAAATAATAGGACAGATTGGGTTCTATAGCCTTGCTCGGCAACCAGTCTACCGCAGAAAGCAATGGCAACCTATTGCGGGATAATCTTCTGCCCGGTCAGTCATGTCTCTTTCGAGACATGATCGCCCAAGTGTGTATAGCGCATGGCACTTAACTGACTGACTGAATATAATAGTTGAACATATGATTAAGGCTTCTACTGGGCATAAAGCGGGGGGTCTGTTTTATATTGTTATGAAGTAATAAACTGATCCCCCTGTTATTACTACCTTATAATATAATACATATCTTCCCTTTCTAGCTACGAGTCAAATAACAGGACAGATTGGGTTCTATAGCCTTGGTTGGCAACCAGTCTACCGCAGAAAGCAATGGCAACCTGCTGCGGGATAATCTTCTGCCTGGTCAGTCATGTCTCTTTCGAGACATGATCGCCCAAGTGTGTATCGCGCATGGCACTTAACTGACTGACTGACTGAATATAATAGTTGAACATATGATTAAGGCTTCTACTGGGCATAAAGTGGGGGATCTGTTTTATATTGTTATGAAGTAATAAACTGATCCCCCACTTATTACTACATTATAATATAATACATATCTTCCCTTTTGAGACATGATCGCCCAAATGTGTATCGCACATGACACTTAACTGACTAACTGTTGTATTGCAGAATCAATCAATACTAAGAGCTAAAAAGGAAAGAAACTTGTAGAGAGCCATGACCATCCATGACCTGATGGGATATTTGCCCATAAAAGCAGCTTCCTGAAATCTCAAAAGAAACATTGCTTTAATGTCAGTCTGAAATTTTTATGCTTGGATCTGTGAATTGTTCCAATTGAGACAGAGCAGATTTAGAATAAATTACAGAAGACAGGTAAAGAATTTATGAAATGACCCTTTATTTAGTCTACAGAACTGTAGACTAGTGGAACAAAACATTGACTCGTGAATTTGGTAACATAGTAATTGAGAGTTCAATCTTTGGGTCAGGTAGAGTTAGGGTTAGCCTCAGTGGAAACAGGTTAAACAATAACTGAACAGTACTAAACAAGAACAAGACATTCCTAGACATGAACACTGAAACAAGAACAATCTATCCCATAAATTAAATAAAGGGATTAGTTCAAAATTCTGTTAAGGATACCTGGATCAACATATACCTGTTAAAGCTGTAAGTGCACTACAGTCAAAACATTGTGATATATACAAAAATAAGAACTTTAGTACATAATATAACGATAACTTCTCATAACAAAAAATTTCAGACAGACTTGTTTTTTTCTATTTCATGTTAGCTGGCAATGTTTAGACAAGAAGGTGTATTGAACCACTCTTCTCGAGGTTAGCATCAGCCATACTGTGTGACAAGAATATCCATAGCAAGAAAGAAAATAAAGACACTCATATCCATGTTAACTAAGAAAAAGAGTCTTAGAAACGCTCATGTCTCTGGCAACATAAACAAAACAGAAGACGACGCTCTGCGGAATGAAAAAGACGGATCATAGCTAACAGGCAAAAAGATAAGTAGGAATAACTTTCTTTGATAGAATACTAGCAGTATAGCCCTGTGTTGCTCAGGTGTAATAAAAGCTTTAAAACTAATCCATGGTCCTGGAGCTCAGACTCAGCCTAAAGAATATTTGTGTGAAGTTTGGTGAGAATCGGATAAAAATTGTAGATTTGTATAAAGGACACACAGACAGATAAACAGACACACACACATACATCTTGCCTTATATATATATATATATATTATCAATTTTCTGCACTATTGTAAAAACTGCAACCTTGAAACTTCTGAATATCGTTTCTTATGTCTTTGTCTATGAGTATATCAAATTTGATTAAAATCGGACCACTCCTTCTATAACCCAATTTTATCCGATTATTGATTTTCGATATTTATCGGGGCTATCTCAACACAAAACCTAGCTAAGAACACTCACAGATGCTTATAGTACAACTGTGTAAATTTTCAAGAAAATTGGTTCAGCCGTTTCGGAGTCTATAGGTAACAGACACACACACATACAGACACACAAAGTTCCATTTATAAATAAGTTTAGATCACCTTCTACTTTGAAATCACTTTATCCTCCATGTGAACATAAATTCATTTGGATATAAAATAATTATCTGAGATATCGCTCTCAACAACTTTATTCCCTAAGTGAACATTAATTCACCTTCATATGAAACTGTCTGAGATATTACTCTCGATAAATTTCTTCATTTTCTTTATTGTGAACATTGAATTTAAAAATGTACATTTCCTTTGAGTTATGAATTAAAGTGTTTCGTTGCTGTTATGATCATTTTTAAAATTTTTTTATCAATGATATTGATGAATCGCTGATACCTTTATTTTATTGTTTTCTTTAGGTTAACCAAATTTTTGTCTGAATCCTTATTTATACCCGAACCACATCCCTGTGCCAATCAGGGTATAAAATATCTGATGAAAAAAAATGAATTTTTTTTATGACACAGCAGCTGGGATTATCAGATAAAAATTTGAGTATCCTTCAAAGCTTCACCCCCGCTTGGGACAACTGATAAAAGGTAAAAATGTGCACTCAGATGATTAAAATACAACAGTTTGGTTTTTTCAGACATTAAAATTAACAAGCCACTTCTTGTCCCATTTTCCAGATCACTTTGTCAATCATCTGTCAATTTGACATTTTCAAACCAATCACTTACTATTAAAACACAAGTAAATATTTGTCACCAGCATAGATGCTGAACTAAAACTTGATGACATCAGGAAGATCATTTATGAAAATTAGACAAAATCTAGGTCCAAGGATAACACCTGCATTATTACAAAAAGATCTAGAAGAATATCCATTCAAGACAACTTTCATTTTGTGACATGATAAGAAAGACTGAATCAGTTCAAAAACTTTTGAAGAAACCTAGTATGCTTAGTATATTATTCTTATCTTGATATTCTTTCAGCAATAATTAGAAACATATCATCAGCTGACCTCTACTCAGCATCTGGAATGCATCCTTGGCCAGGCAATTGGCCTTTGAATCTCAGTATCACACCTTAAAGGTGTTAAAATTAACAAGCCATTTCTTACCCCATTTTCCATCAGATTGTAGATCATTTTCTGGATTAACTACCAATTTTTAATTTTCTGGATCAAACCAATCAGACTTACTATTAAGACAGGAGTAAAAAGTTGTCATCAGCATAAATATCAAATATCTGGTTTTCCTTAAGCACATCCTTCTTTGTTATTTTCCCAATCCATCATAAATACCGTCATGGTTCTTAACAGCTTATTTTTGGTGTTTTGTTCAGCAATTTTTTTTAATACCATGTTACTGCAGGACATAAGTAATTGTGTATTGTTAGATCTTCTTGGGAAAGATAATGAAGTGGTTTCCTCTCATCTTCTCGGCAGTCATTTTAAAATTCAGAAGTTTCCTTCTCATAAATTGGTTGCCACCCAAGGTTCGAGATTCCAATCTACTTTACTATTTAAACCATAATATCATGTCCACTCACTACAAAACATAGGCAGTTATGATTCTTCATGTTATTTTTCATTATTATCTGTACATCATTTGACTGTTGAAATTGATAGTTGCAACCGTAAGTTCTATTCTAATAGTTCCTTCCCTTGTACATCTCATTTGTGGAACTCTCTTTCAGGTTCTTGCTTTCCTGTCAGCTATGATCTTCAAAAATTCAAATGCAATGTCAATTGTCATTTTCTGTCTCTTTGAAACTTGTTCTTTTATTGTGCTTTCTCCCTACTAACATTTTTTTCAGATTATCTCATTCTCAGTGACATCTTAGTGACTTTATTGCCTTGCTTGGAGTGAAATGATTAAAAACAAAAAAAAATTGCTATGCAGTCTTGGGAAAGATATTGGAGTGTTTTCTTGTTGCCATCTTCACTGTTTGAAATTCAACGTTTTCTGTCTTTAATTGGTTGGTACCCAAGGCCCAGTCTACCCTGCTATTTAATCCCTAACTGAAGGGAGGAGATGGATTCATGCCTTTCCCCAGGGCTTTCTTTGTCTTTTAATGTCATGTATCTTTAGGACATAGACAGTCATGACTCTTCACAGATCCTTTTTTTTTATTATCTGTTAATTGGTACAACAACTTTGGAAATACAGTAGAGTTTGAGTTTTGTTTAACGGCATATCGATTTCTGTGGATTATTTAATGCCAAAAAGTGGGTTTTTAGAGTAATTTTTTTTTAATGTTCAGTTGTAGTGAGAAGGTTGAAATAGTCAGGTTTTGACGAAAGTTTTTTTTTTTTTGAGTAAAAACAAGATGTCTTCTGATTTTTGTATTTTTGAAAAGCAGTTTGAAGATCAGCTTTCATTGACATATTTTTGTAAAGGATGTTTTGTCAAGAGTCAGATGTATAGATGTATCCACCCCCCACCGCTTCCAAAATATATTGCTGGTAATATTTTTTCTCCAAAAAAAAAAGTTTTTTATACTTTCATAGAGTTTTGACCCCAATTTGGGAGGTAATTATTTGCCTATAGCTTAGACCCTAACAGGTGCTACCACCCTGGATCAGGATGGACCCGAGAATAACAGCAATTAAAGGTGGTTCCATGCACCTCAAAATGTCCTAATCAGAGGCCTTGCTGCCGGATGCAGTTTGTCATCATACCCAGGACTAAATAGAGTAGAATGGTTTCCCATTACCTTCTCTACCGTTTGGAATTCAAAGTTCATTTTCTTTTAGACTAGTTACCACCACTCAATGCTTGAGAGCTCAGAGTCTACCCTGCTATTGAACACCCAGCTAATGGAAGAATGAATTCATGCCTTTTGTAAGGATATTTGTGCAAAAATGAATACAGAAATTCATCTCCACTTGAAACACTAATACACATGCTTCTCCACAGCTTCCTAAATATTGTTGCTTTCAGCAATACTTGTTCGTTTATGACAGTTGCTTTTTTCATTATACTCTTTCTAAAGAATCTTCTTCTTTCACTACATAGCTCTCCACAACTTCCTATATTTTGTTGCTTTCGATGCTACTTGCTCCTTTATGGCAATCTCTGTTTTTATAGTATTCATTCCCACGTCCCTTTGCTGTGACTTGTTGCTTTTCTTTTCTTCTCTTGCACTCTGTCAGTGTTAAATTCTCCAAGCATTCTTTCCTGATGTATCAAGAAAATTTTCTTTCTTTATTGATTGTTAACATTGGTTTTATTTTAGTTCCAATTCTTTTTTAAACTTCCTCGTTTGTCACAGGCACAATCCATGAAATTCTATGTCATTGCAGCACAGTGCTTTTTTCTTTGTTTCTTATGTTATTTTTCAAACCCTTAATATGTTGTCTAAAAAGTCTTTTTAGCCATCTCCCTCTGTTTTCAGATTTCTTTATTACAAGCTTTTTAGCCTGAATCCGTCTCTTCCTTCCAGTTATGGGTTAAATAACAGGACAGATTGGGTTCTATAGCCTTGGTCGGCAACCAGTCTACCGCAGAAAGCAATGGCAACCTACTGCGGGATAACCTTCTGCCCAGTCAGTCATGTCTCTTTTGAGACATGATCGCCCAAGCATGTATCACGTATGGCACTTAACTGACTGACTGACTGACTGAATATAATAACTGAAAACATAATTAAGGCTTCTACTGGGCATAAAGTGGGGGATCAGCTTTCTATTGTTATGAAGTAATAAACTAATCCCCCACTAATTACTACTTAATAATATAATACATCTCTTTTCCCTCTAGCTATGAGTCAAATAATAGGACAGATTGGGTTCTATAGCCTTGGATGGCAACCAATCTACCGCAGAAAGCAATGACAACATACTGCAGGATAATATTCTGCCCAGTCAGTCATGTCTCTTTCGAGACATGATCGCCCAAGCGTGTATCACGTATGGCACTTAACTGACTGACCTCGACCACATGTATTTATTCACGCTGCAAAATTGACATCAATCGTAGAAATAGTTAAATAGAACCTCCTTTTCTACTCTAACAGTTTTTTTTCATTGCACTTTCCATTTGTGGAACTTATTTCCATTTGCTTGCTTCCCTGATAGCTACAATCTCCAAAAGTTTAAATGCAGCGACAACTGTCATTTTTAATCTACTTGATTCCCATCCATCTCTTATCTTTTCTTCAACATCCCAATAGCTCCAATCTTCAATAGTATATATGCAACGTCAATTGCCATCTTTTATCTACTCGATTTCCCTCCATCTCTTATCTTTTCTTCAACATCCCCTGTACATTTTTTATTCTTTCACTGTAACCTCCTGTGCACCAGTGACATTTCATCCTTGCTTGGGGTAAAATGATTATTAAAAAGTTATAAAAGGTTTGTTTCTATGCTACTCTGTTCTCCCACCCATTTACACCAGCTCTTTAGGTCACTGGTTGTTTTCTTTTGCTCCTGTTGTCTTCAGTATGTCGTGTGAGTGTCAAATAAATTCAGTGGCTTCTTTTCTAGATCTAATTACAACTGTCGTTTTAGTTTTCCTGTCTCCTTAAAACATAATCATTGTTCATACTCTTCATCCATGATATTTCCAATATCCTTCTGTCGAACGATTTGTTTTTGACTCACCTCACGTCTTAATTGGCGAGGAAATTGTCCAGCATTGATTGCTCTGTAGGAGGATTGATAATACATAGTAGTCCAGTAGTCTTTGTTTCTAACAATATTTCCTCTTTTTTTAATACTTTGCTTAGCTTTTTGAAAGCATCTTTCGGTACTGCTGGCAGCTCTGTAAAAGTGTGCTAAACAACAGTAAACCTTCAATTACCCACTCTAATAAATGAATGAGTTGAACGAAACTGTTTCTTCTACTCTAATAGTTTCTTTTCTCACTTCCATTTGCTTGCTTTCCTAAGAGCTACAATCTCCAAAAGTTTAAATGCAACAACAACTGTCATCTTTAATCTACATGATTCCCATTCATCTTTTCTTTCGGTACTACTGGCAGCTCTGTAAAAGTGTGCCAGACAACAGTAAACCTTCAATTACCCCCCCTCTAATAAATGAATGAGTTAAACGGAACTGTTTCTTCTACTCTAATAGTTTCTTTTCTCACTTCCATTTGCTTGCTTTCCTAAGAGCTACAATCTCCAAAAGTTTAAATGCAACAACAACTGTCATCTTTAATCTACATGATTCCCATTCATCTTTTCTTTCGGTACTACTGGCAGCTCTGTAAAAGTGTGCCAGACAACAGTAAACCTTCAATTACCCCCCCTCTAATAAATGAATTAGTTAAACGGAACTGTTTCTTCTACTCTAATAGTTTCTTTTCTCACTTCCATTTGCTTGCTTTCCTAAGAGCTACAATCTCCAAAAGTTTAAATGCAACGACAACTGTCATCTTTAATCTACATGATTCCCATTCATCTTTTCTTTGACGTCTCCAGTACATTTTTTATTTTCTCATTGTAACTGCCTGTGCACCAGTGGCATTTCTGCCTTGCTTGGGGTGAAATGATTATTAAAAAAAAACACTTTCTATCATGAACACCACCCAGATTATTAAATCTGTGCCCATCCTTGATATTTTTTTCTTTTACATTCCTGATTTGTAATTGCTGCATAAGGCTGTTTTTTTTTTTTTGCTGACAACTTTTGATTTATTTTATTGCTTGCACTGGTTAATAGTTTTCCTTCTGCATCCGCTAACAACACAAATATAATTGCGCAAAATTGTAGAAAGAAAAAAAGCAAATCACTTTATTTCACATTGTTTTATATTGTAGATTCCATAGGATTCAGATCTTTGGCAAATGATCCTTGAATCAAAGATGGGTGCACAAGGGAGAACCACCTTTGTTCACAAAAAAGAGAGAAATATATTTAGTTTGAATTGAGTTGAGGAGAAAAAAAGTTCATTGTCCTTAGTTTAGAAGTAGTTAATGTGTAATTCAAGTGCTTCAATTTGATCGACTACTTCTGTGTCACTGAATAACGCAGTTTGAACAAATTTAATAAAAATCAAAGTTTCTTTGAGCTTCAAAATTCATTTTATGTTTATATTTTTTTGTTAAATCTTGACTGATCTTCATGACAGCCTGTTCTTGGATAATTTTATGGTAATGGCAATGATTTTAACCTGTTTGTAATATAATTTAGATTCTTAGCCAAAAAGCTTGGTTCCAAATTCAAAAGACAGATATTTCTTCACATGACATGTTTAATCACTGGAACAACTTGTCACAAACCAAATGATTGAATAATCAGAGAAAAAAGTCAAACTGATTTCTCTGTTATTGTCTAAGCTTTAAGGATGAGGAATTATGATCTGCATCTGGACTAGTGTCCTCATCTTTGTTGTTATTATCACAACATTGCAGCTTTTTTTTTTCCACCTTCTGCATGTCTGTTGATCAAAGTAGCCTTCAAAGAAATTCCAACTGAACCCATTATTTAGTCTATAGGATTAAAGTGTTCCTTTTTCTATTCCTTTGTCCATATCACGGAATATCTTGTTTCCTTTCAAGTACTACTCAATTATTGGTTGCTTTGTTTCCACATAGTCTGAGACTGTATTACCTATTTTTTTTTAAATCATTTCACTGCAAGCAAGGTAATAAAGCAACTAAGGCACAAGAGGTTACTGAGTGTAGGATAATACCAGGAAAGAACACACTTGTGGGACTCTTGTCTAAATCTACACTAGCAGTATAGCCCAGTGTTGCTCGGGTGTAATGAAAGCCTTATAACTAATCCATGATCCTGGAGCTCAGACTCAGCTTAAAAAATATTTGTGTGAAGTTTGGTGAAAATCGGATAAAAATTGTGGATTTGTATAAAGGACATAGACAGATAAACAGACACACACACACAAACATCTTGCCTTTTATATATGTATATTATCGATTTTCTGCACTATTGTAAGAACTGCAACCTTAAAACTTCTGAATATCATTTCTTATGTCTTTGTCTATGAGTGTACCAAATTTGATTAAAATCGGACCACTCCTTCTATAACCTGATATTTTCGATTATCAATTTTCAATATTTACCGGGGTTGCCTCAACACAAAACCTAGCTAAGAACACTTGCAGATGTTTATAGTACAACTGTGTAAATTTTCAAGAAAATCGGTTCAGCCGTTTCGAAGTCTATAGGTAATGGACACACACACACAAAGTTGCATTTATAAATAAGTTTAGATGTAGTTTTGTATGTCTTAGTAATGTCTTATTAATCTGAATATCTCTCTGTGAACAAAGCATTTTTGGCATTCCTTTTCCTTTCAGCCATTCCATTCCATCTGTGAAGTACAGTGTTATTATATCACAGATATAATAATGTCCATAATGGGGAAACTAAATATTTCTTCTCTCTCTTGTTGCACTGTCAAAAAATTCTTTAAAAAATAAGAAATTGTACTCTACTCAATTTTAAACAAAGATACCTTCTGTGTTTGTGGTTACTTTTTAAAAACAGATAAAAAACGTACATGACAATAAAAAAACGTACATGACAATAAAAAGTTCAGGGTAATTCCAACAAAATGCAAGTGTTCTTGGCATTTTAACTTCAGTCACTTTCTCACCAACGTGATATAGATTCTCTCTGTCTTTTCTACAAATATTTTCATTATCTCTGCCCTGACAAGGTTTTTTTCCCTGACCACATGAATTTACATGTACTACTAGATTGGAATCTGGGTCCCACCCTTTTACCATTAAAATAGTTAAATGTAACCTCCACTTCTACTCTAACAGTTTCTTTTCTCACACATCCCACCTGTGTAAACCCTTTCCATTTACTTGCTTCCCCAATAACTACAATCTCCAAAAGTTTAAATGCAACATCAATTGTCATTTTCTATCTCATTGAATACCATCCATTTTAATCCTTTCTTTGACACTCCTTGTACTTTGTTTTTTTTTTCTCGCTGTAACTCCCTGCACGTTAGTGGTGCTGCTGCCTTGCTTGGGGTGAAATGATTAAAAAATACAGAAAGGAAAGAACAATTTTTTTTCAAAATTAAGAGTGAAAAATAAGTCTAAAATACCATTACCTCTTTTTATGTGTTGTCTCTCTTCAGGACATGAGGGATCATGGCTCTCTACAGCTTTATATAGCTCTTAGTAATTTTTTTATTTTTTTACTATACTGCATCCATTTACAGATGCTCATTAAGTAGTTTACTTGCCGTTTCCCTCTACCTCTCTTGCAATGTCCAGTGAGTGTCAAATTTTCCAAATCTTCTTTTCTCATTGTTCCAGGAATTTCAGCCCTCTTTCAAGCATAAGTGTCATTTTTGTTTCCGTTTTCTCTAAAAATTCCTTGTTTCTTGCAGATTTTGTTCAAAGTATTCTCAACCTCTTTCTGTAGAGCCACATCCCTGTAGCCTCGTCTCCTTTTCATCTGTCAAGAAATTGTCAAGCATTTACTGCTTTATATGAGGACGGTTATTACATAGCAGTTCTGTACACTTTTCTTTGTTTTTGACAAAATTTCCTCATCTAATAACATTTTTAGTATTTTTTTTTTTCACTCTTCTACTGTGTCTTCGAATTTTGATGTCACATTTTCAGCTTAACTTCCTGTAAATGTGAGACAAGTACAAAATTCCTGGGTATGATGATAAACTATATCCAGCAGTAAGGCCTCTGGTCAGGAGATTGGAGCTTTTGAGGAGCATGAAACCACCTCTTAACTGTTATTGCTCCCAGACCCACCCTGACCTTGGCTAGTAGCACTTGTTTTGGGTACCAGCTAGGGGAAAATATAGCAAACTCCAAGCGAGTTAATTCAGACAGCTACTTTTCTCCTCCTCACATACTTTTCTGTTTTTGTATAGAATGTTTTCAACGTATTATTTATGTGGTGGCGCATAAAGTGTTTTTCTTATTATTGACAAACTGTTTGGACCAATTCTGATATTTTCTTAGACACAAAAAATTTAGCTGAATAGATATATTTGTACTCTTTTGATGTAAGATGATCCATCTTCTTTCAGACAAGAAACAATTTTTCTCTATAGACAAAGTAGAATCTTTTTATATTATCATTCCCCCCAAGAAAGGCAGAAATGCCACTGATGCACGTGGATTACAGTGCAAGAATAAAAAAGTTACGGGAAATGTTGAAGAAAAGATAAGAGATGGATGGGAATCAAGAAGATAAAAGATGACACTTGATGTTGCATTTGAATTTTTAGAGATTGTAGCTATTGGAATGTTGAAGAAAAGATAAGAGATGGATGGGAATCAAGAAGATAAAAGATGGCAATTGATGTAGCATTTAAACTTTTGGAGATTGTAGTTATCAGGGAAGCAAGCAAATGGAAGTGAATTCCACAAATGGGAAGTGCAAGTAAAAAAACTGTTAGAGTAGAAGAGGCAGTTACATTTAACTATTTCTACAGTAAAAAGGTGGGACCTTAATGCCAATCAAGTAGCATGAATAAATACATGTGGTCAAGGTACCAGGTTGGGTTGGGAGTAGCTCATCAGAGCAGTTGCTATGAAAATACTTTTAGAAAAGACAGACAGAGAGAGGCCACATTACATTGGTGTGAAAGTGACTGAAGGCAAGCTGCCAAGTCAGGATTTATTATATTGCAGATCCTCCTTTGGATTTTGTTGAGAACCCGAAGATGAATAGCAGGAGAACCTGACCAGATATGGCAACAGTATTCAATGCTTGGACATTTGAACCTATTCTGATATATTCTTAGACACAAAAAAGAAAATAGTTATTTCAGCAGAAATCTATATAGTTAGAGGGTTTTAAGAAATAGCAAAAGTTGACTGGCATAAGTAGCTTAGTTTTAATTTTCAGAAATAGGATTAGCTAATCAATGACGAATATAGGTAGTTTCGATGAATTTTCGGGAGAGGGATAGCTAATTATAGACCAGTTGCATAGTAAAATTTCATTTAAAAGCTATGTTAATAAATAGAGGTGAGAAAATATAATTAGTATTAGCAAAAAATGATATAAAAACCTATCAAATGAATTTCTTATAGTCATAAGTATGATCTCCAAAAATAAGCAAAGTTCAGTATAGTCAGCACTTAGATGGGTAACAGCTTGAGAATATCAGGTGCTGTAAGCTTGGATATGCAGGTCGTGCAATGGATAATGGCTCAGAATTGTTAATCAGAGAACAATTTCAGTCATAATTTGTATTTATTTCTGAGATGAGTAATTTTTCAATAATCTTGGAACTATTTTGAACTTTTGTTCTCATCTTGGTTGATATAGGTGTTATAACAGACCCAATGTTTCGACCACGTACCCTCCGATCATCATCAGGTGTCCATAGATTGGCTGATGTGGATTATCTTGTTGATTACTGCGAAATATTCTGTGAAATCAATTATTGTTTTTTCATGTTGGGATTTGGTTTGCCACTACCAAGTCCAAGGATCGAACTCATGACCACTAGATGATACTAACACATGCATAGCCAACTACTATATCCACTACGCCACTGTCCCGAAAGACTTTATTGGCGTATCCAGTTGTCAAACTCCATCTGACACTGAATATAAAAAGGCTCCAAAAATACACATCAGCCAATCTATGGACACCTGATGATCACCAGAGGGTACTTGGTCGAAATGCTGTGTCTATTATAACACCTATATCAACCAAGATGAGAACAAAAGTTCAAAATAATTCCAAGATTAATTTCAGTCAGGTTCATTATATTCACTTACTTGCAAATACTCTTGGGAAAGGTATGAATCCACCTTTTCTCCCCCCCACCTATGAGTTAATTTGTAATAATTCTATCAGTAAGTCATTATTATCTCAAAAAATATTCTTGCAATCAAAAATATTTTCTGACTTTAAATAACTTGTAAAGGGTTGATAAGCTGTAAAAAAAAAAATATATGTCAACAATTTTGATTCTTATATTTTTAATTTTGCAAACCAGTTTTTACCTGGAAAAATCTTCAGGTGATAGGAACTGATGAAATAAAAACTATTTTTTAAATGTTTGCATGGATCTAGTTTGAAGAATCTTTGTGTACACCAGAAGTAGCAGAAAAAAAAATAGTTTCCAAGTTTAATTTACACAAGTCATTATGAAATTTTCATGAATACAGCCAGTATTTATTTTAGTAGGAAAAACAAATAAAAATGCTCAGTTGTTATCACATTTTGTCACATTCCAACATTGGTTTGCAAATGTCTTAACATTTTTAATTTTGTTCAGTTGGCAGGATGTTTGCCTGAGTCAGAACCACATGTCTGGGAGAGCTTATCATTTTTAAATCCAGTAAACTAAAAATTTTACCAAAATTTAAAACTAGACACAGCATTTTATATTGCTACTAGCTCGGGTGTAATGAAAGCTTTAAAACTAATCCATGGTCATGGAGCTCAGACTCAGCCTAAAGAATATGTGTGTGAAGTTTGGTGAGAATGGGATAAAAATTGTGGATTTGTATAAAGGACTTACAGACAGATAAACAGACACACACAAACATCTTGCCTTTTATATATATATATATATATATATATATATATATATTTTTTTTTTTTTATTGATTTTCTGCACTATTGTAAGAACTGCAACCTTGAAACTTCTGAATATCATTTCTTATGTCTTTGTCTATAAGTGTATCAAATTTGATTAAAATCGGACCACTCCTTCTATAACCTGATTTTTTCGATTATCGATTTTTGATATTTATTGAGGGTACCTCGACACAAAACCTAGCTAAGAACACTCACAGATGCTTATAGTACAACTGTGTAAATTTTCAAGAAAATCGTTTCAGCCATCTCAGAGTCTATAGGTAATGGACACACACAGACAAAGTTCCATTTATAAATAAGTTTAGATTAGTTGTTTTTCTTGGGTTTTCTTTCAATTCATTCTTCAACAACGTAATTATCAGCACTGTATGTGTGTTTATAAATTCTATTTAGTCAGCTGTTTTATTCAAGTTGTTGTCTTCCTCCAGGGTCTTGATCCTGGGTATGATGATAAACTGTATCTGGCAGCAAGGCCTCTGATTAGGAGGTTGTGAGGAGCATGGAACCACCTCTTAATTGCTGTTGTTCCCAGGTTTACCCTGACCCGGAGTGGTAGTACCTGTTAGGGTCCCAGCTATGGGCAATAGTTAACCCCCAAACAGGGGTCAAAACATGAAAGTATAAAAATAAACTTTTCTAGAAATATATACATAAAAATATACTTTTATAGAAAAATATACATCTTTGAAGGAAAAAATTATTACCATAAGACATTTTTCAAGGAAAAATAATATTCTCAGCAAAACATTTTTGAATAAAAAACTAGAAGACATTTTCAGTTTTTTAAAATTAAAAAGAATAAAAAGAAAATTTTTCATAAAAATCTGACTAAATCAGCCTTTTCACTATAATGGAACATTAAAAAATAATATCTTAAAACCCCAACTTTTTAGCATTAAATAACCAACAGCGGTTGATATGCTGTTAAACAAAACTCAAACTCAAACAACTCCAGGGTCTAAAAAATGGGAGCCAATCTAAAATTTTCACAGTTTTGTAACTGGGACATTGTTACTCATCCTTCCAATAGTTTAAAAGTCATTGTTGAAAATGTTAGTAAAAATAAGTTTTATAATGAATTAATATTTCTATGCCTTTTTCAATATCAATTAAATAAAACCCTTTTATCAAAGAATGCAGCTACTCAACAATCATTAGTTGATGAAAATATCATTGTGAGATTGTATCATTATTTTAGTCAATTAGACTTATTCCATTTGGTCAACTGTTTTATTCAAGTCGTTGACCTTTTCCACAACCACGTAAATGATAGCCAAGTCAGTTCTATAAGAAAGTTAGACTGAGCAGTAAAAGCTGCAAATTTTGAAATGCTTAGAAAAAAAAACTTTATTTGTTAATAAGTTTTTTTCTATTTAACAGAATTATAATTCTCATATTTTTATTTCCAAGAGGAAATTTACAATGTTTAGATAATGTTTGAATGAAATAATTTTTTTCTGTTACGGGGATAAAGCAGACGACAAAAGGCGAAATCAAGACCATCGTATTTTTGTACATTGAATTCCTGCAGCATTTGTCTGTCATCAATGCAGGTGAAATGCAAGTTCATTTTTGAAAACAATGTGTGTTGACATTTTACATTCTTATTGCCTGCGGAAAGGCCAATAGCAACAGACAGCTGGGGAATGAACGTGAAATACTTGCCAACAACTAGAATCACTTCTCATAGGGTTGCAATCCGAACAACTATATTTTGTAATTTAGACTTACTACAGTTGTATTGCTCCGTGGGGGGCAGGGTTATTAACCCTATTTCACAGCAAGGCACAAAACCTGACAACTACGAAGTGTAACAATTTATTTCCTAAAATGAATTTCTGAAGACAAAGTTTGCTTACCCCATCTCTATTGGCTACTGTCACTTCAATTTTTTTTTTAAACACTAGAATTTATTCCAAAAAGGCTTGAAAGCCATTCAAGTAAGAGGGTTTCTGTTAAAATGGTTATGATGAATGATGTTTATGATATGAATGAAAGTGGTGGTGGTGGTGGGAAGTGTAGATCATGAGGATATGGAGGATAGACAACGATTGACCCTTGATTGAAGAGGTTGATTGCAGTATTTAGAGAAGTATCCGTGTGTCTGTTTAGATTTTTTTTTTCATTCTGTCTGGAGAAAATTTCTTCTTAAATTTGGAACATGGGAAATGAGTTTAATGGGAATATAGTGTGACATGTTCTCACGGTAAGGGTCTGAACTGGTGGAACTAAAGAATAGGGGTTGATCTGAGAATTTGCCATGTAATTAGTGTCAGTAGTAGTCTCACAATTTTTTTAAATTATTTTTTTTTAATCATATCACCCCAAGCAAGGCGGTAACGCCGCTGATGTGCAGGGGGCTACATAAGAGTGAAGAGATTGGAAAAGAGAAAACCGGAAACCGCATCCAAAACAGGAAACAAGGGATGAGCCTCTTCACCTGTTCAATAGATGTGGGTGGAGTGTGAACCGGGCCGAGTTCGAATTCCAGTTGAATTCATTGCATTCACTTACGTGCAAATACCCTTGGGAAAGGTATTAATCCGTCTCTTCCCTCCAGTTATAGGTTAAATAACAGGACAGATTGGGTTCTATAGCCTTGGCCAGCAACCAGTCTACCGCAGAAAGCAATGGCAACCTACTGCGGCATAATCTTCTGCCCAGTCAGTCATGTCTCTTTCGAGACATGATCACCCAAGCGTGTTACACGTATGGCACTTAACTGACTCCAATTAAAAAAAAAAAAAAAAAGTGAGAAGATTAGAAAAGAGAAAACTGGAAACCGCATCCTAAACAGGAAACAAGGGATGAGCCTCTTCACCTGTTCAATAGATGTGGGTAGAGTGTGAACCGGGTGATAGTTTAGTCTATCTACTCCAATTGAAAAAAAAAAAACAAAGTGAGAAGATTAGAAAAGAGAAAACCGGAAACCGCATCCTAAACAGGAACTGTAGGAAAGACATGATTAGACATGACATACTAGAGAATGTGTTTTCCCACAGAAGACTGTACAAACAATTTTGAACTCTATCAAGGTTGGAAAATAATGATTGAATGTCATGGCAGCATTATCCATTGTGAAGCTATACACTTTTTGAGATGATGGTGCCATCGCTGGAAGAATTCTTAAGACGTTTTTTTTAATACTTTTTGGTAATATAGTTATTTGTGCATTGTGGTGCAATGAATGTTGGCTTGCAATGAAAAATCAGAGCCGAGTTTGAATTCCGGTTGAATTTGTTGCATTCACTTATGCACAAATAACCCTTGGGAAAGGTCTGAATCTATTTCTTCTCCTTCCACCTATGGGTTAAATAGTAGGCAAGATTGAGTTGTATATCCTTGGTTGGCAACCAGTCTGCCACAGAAAGAAATGGTAATCTACTGTTGGGGAAAAATCTTCTGCCTAGTCAGTCATGTCTCTTTCAAGACATGATCGCCCAAGTGTGTATCATGTATGTCACTTAACTGACTAAGTTACTTGTTAGTGGATATTGCCAAATCTGTTCTTTTAAGGCATTTTTCATTTTTTGAAATACCCCCTACCAAAAAAAAAAAAAATCACATGCCTAACCTTGAATACAGCTATATCGTGTTGAATGCACTGGTTCTCGTCTGATCACTGAAGTTAAGCAACATCGAGCCTGGTCAGTACTTAAATGGGTGACCATTTGGGAATACCAGGTGCTGTAAATGGAAGGACCAAGAATGGTCCACCAGTCCTCCAGGTTTGGGGGTTGGGTGCAGGGCTAACAACCCTGCCCTGTAAAAAACAGTTTGGGTGTGATGGATAAATGATGATGATTAACCTTGAATAAATCCAATGATCCATTTTGTAATACATTTTTTAGCGAGTGATTCACAAACTCTTAACAACCATTTTTCTCATTCTGAAATATTTTCCTTATTCATTGCAGGGTAGAAAATAAAAATCATCATCTTTTGGGTGATGATTTTTATTTTCTACCCAACATTCCCAGATGAAATTTTGCTAGCGTCTTGCTGCTCTATTCCTATTTCCATGGCAAATATTCTGACAAGCTCCATTCTTTAGTTTCACCAGTTCAGACCTTTACAGCCAGACCCTACCATTCCACATACATACATGACGTCAACTCATCCCCATTTTCTTTGTATTGTTTTAGTGAAGAGAAATTTCTACTTGGACGAATTCTTTCCTAGAACATTTACAGTTCTGGGTAGGACAATAAACTTGTGAATCACGTGTATTTCCACACAGTTACATTCACTCATTGTACATATACACACGCGAAAATCACGTGATAATCTTGCTTTCCCGCTTTTTCATTAGATGTATATATAGCAGACTCGTGGTACACCCAGACAGTTAGCAACAGTTCACGAGCAACACCAAGCAAGGCAGTCACAGCTGCCCGCAATAGCAGCATGCTCACACAAATTTCGTATCACACTGATAAATCTTTCAGCGACAATGAACCTTTCAACTTACCTCAAAAGCTCCAACACAATTTTCATATAGTCCATGGAAGACACTTTCAAACAAACACTTTCAACGTCTGTGTATGTATTTCTTGTTATTGTTAATACCCTTTATACTTACAATTGATGCTTTGTCAATTTCATTCAACTTTCCATTTGCTTGTTTAATGAATAATTTCAACACTTACAAAAATAATTGTTGGTATGCAAAAATTTAGTTAGGAAGTTCTTTTTGAAAGTGGCCTTGTGCCATGTAAAATCCAAACCTAAATTAACCTTGCATAGAAAAAGCCCCAACAAACTGAATCCAGCAGCAAGGCCTCTGATTGGGAGGTTGTGAAGAGCATGGAACCACCTCTAAATTGCTGTTGTTCCCAGGTCCACTCTGACTTAGAGCAGTAGCACCTGTTAGGGTCCCAGCTATGAGCAAACAGTTAATTCCCCCAAACTGGGGTCAAAACACTATGAAAGTATAAAAATAGACTTTTATAGTAAAAATTCCAGGAATATATTTTTGACAGAAAAAAAATATTACAAGCAATACATTTTTGAAGGAAAAATATTACCTGCAATAAACTGTTGAAAAAAAAAAAAAAAGAATTACTAGTAATACATCTGACTCTCAACAAAAACGACTTTACAAAAATAGTCAAAGAAAGCTGATCTACAAACTTATTTCTTACAAAGAATACATATTCTATTCATACAAATCTATTGTAACAATATTGTCAACATTAAATAATCCATTGAGGTTGACATACTGTAAACCAAGCCAGAACTGTTAGTGTATGAAACACTCTCTCAAAAGAATTCTTCCCAAACCACAATGATTGTAACCACTTAAATTCTAGTGTTATCTGTCCTTAATATCTAGTTTAGAAAACATCCATGATACTGCGGACACTTATGTATTATTATTGTAAGAGTAAAAGATATTTAAATTTTTAAAAAAATTTGAAAACTTTACACTGAAAAATTCCACTAAAAGCAAAACATTCCTTTTACCTTCTGGTGTTTTTTTTAAGAGTCTGCAGAAGATATGAGGTGCCTGGGGGCTTGCCTTGTTCCCCCCGCCAGGCATGCCAAAATATGACCTGTAGATCTCACACATTTTAGCAGATGTTACCACAGAGTACATTTTTACTCTTGCCTTGATAAATTTGACGCAAACATAGCCAAATACATCTGTTGGATAATTAAACCTCTTAATGTCATTTGTGATGAATGCATCTATCAGCAACAACTCATATGCACTTGAACAGTAAAATATTATTTACTGTTTTCCCCATCGAAACAGGACACAAGGTCAAAAGCTAGACGTAAACTGAACTGTACTTATACTGTTGTGTATGTGTGTGGTAGTACAGTGGATATAAGCTCAGAATGAGAAATCGGAGTGCGGTGTTCGAATTCCAGTCAAATTTTCTGTGTTCACATATGTGCAAATACTCTTCGAAAAGGTATTAATCAGTTGCTTCTTTCTCCACCTATGGGTTAAATAGCTGAACAGATTGTATTCTATAGTCTTGGTTGGCAACTAATCTACCACAGAAAGTAATGGTAACATACTGGAGGGAAAGTCTTTTACCCAGTCAGTTATGTCTCTTTTGAGACATGATTGCCGAAGAGTGTATCAAGTTTGGCACTTAACTGAATGATTTATACTGCCATCTATGGTGCC
Organism: Ascarosepion bandense; assembly: GCA_037127315.1. Lineage (NCBI taxonomy): Eukaryota > Metazoa > Mollusca > Cephalopoda > Sepiida > Sepiidae > Ascarosepion > Ascarosepion bandense. The sequence continues at coordinate 893,057 of JBBBDQ010001248.1, read as the reverse complement.
ATTTTAGACACTATTGAAACTTATCCAGACACAGAAAGGAAACTACAAGACCTCCTACAGAAGGTAGCAGAAGAAGTAACAAGAAAGGACTAGAAATAAACTACATGAAAACTGAATGCATAGTCATCAGTAAAAAGGGCAGCTCAAAATGCCAAATACAGGTCGGGGATACCAGAATCAAGCAGGTACAAAAATTTAAATACCTGGGAAGTGTTATAACAGAAGACGGAAAGTGCGACACAGAGATCCGAAGGCAAATTGGCATGGCAAAGGAAGCATTCCAGAAGTTGAGTAAAGTATTAAGAAACAGGACAATTTTGCTAGAAACTAGGAAGAGAGTACTGGATTGCTATGTGATGTCCATCCTTCAATATGGCAGTGAATGCTGGACAATACCATCAAAGATGAAGGAAAAACTTGAAGTAACTGAAATGTGGTTCTACAGAAGGATGCTGCGAATATCATGGATCGAGCATGTGAGCAATGACAAGGTCTTGGAAATGATGGAAACAAAAAGGAAATTAATACTGAGCATCAGAAAGAGACAGCTGAAGTTCCTGGGACATGCAATGAGGAAGGAGGGCTTGGAGAATCTGATACTAACAGGCCAGATAGAGGGAAAAAGAGGCAGGGGAAAGCAATGGATAACATATTTGAAGGACCTAATCAAGTGGATGACGGAATGAGGATTGCATGGTGTAACAGGAGAAGGCATGCTCAGAGCCACCAGGGATAGGGAAAAGTGGAAGACCATGATCGACTACGTCCTGAAGGGACAAGGCACATAGAAGAAGGAGAATCATTCAGCAACTCAGCGCTGAATCTGTCTGGAATGTAATAAAAAATTGGTTAGTTTCAAAATATCCATGACCAGGTCAGGAAAGCAAAGCAGGAAACAAATAATACTCTTTGCTGTTGCTTTCTAGACACAAGCAATTAAGGAATAACACTTACTGATTAACGATTCATGTCTTTTTTTTCTTTTTAATTTACATTCCCTGGAAAAGTAGATAAATAAGAATGTTATGTTATCATGTTCATCTCTTTAGTCACTTTACAACAAATCCATAGGTTTACGGCCTATCACGTTGAATACACCGGTTCTCGCTCGATCACCGAAGTTAAGCAACGTTGAGCCTGGTCAGTACTTAGATGGATGACCGCTTGGGAATACCAGGTGCAGTAAGCGTTTAGTGACGGATGTGTGTGCACACAGCCTATCACGTTGAATACACCGGTTCTCACTCGATCACCGAAGTTAAGCAACGTTGAGCCTGGTCAGTACTTAGATGGGTGACCGCTTGGGTATACCAGGTGCAGTAAGCGTTTAGTGACGGATGTGTGTGCTTACGGCCTATCACGTTGAATACACCGGTTCTCACTCGATCACCGAAGTTAAGCAACGTTGAGCCTGGTCAGTACTTAGATGGATGACCGCTTGGGAATACCAGGTGCAGTAAGCGTTTAGTGACGGATGTGTGTGCTTACGGCCTATCCCGTTGAATACACCGGTTCTCGCTCGATCACCGAAGTTAAGCAACGTTGAACCTGGTCGGTACTTAGATGGATGACCACTTGGGAATACCAGGTGCAGTAGCGTTTAGTGACGGATGTGTGTGCTTACGGCCTATCACGTTGAATACACCGGTTCTCGCTCGATCACCGAAGTTAAGCAACGTTGAGCCTGGTCAGTACTTAGATGGATGACCGCTTGGGAATACCAGGTGCAGTAAGCGTTTAGTGACGGATGTGTGTGCTTACGGCCTATCACGTTGAATACACCGGTTCTCACTCGATCACCGAAGTTAAGCAACGTTGAGCCTGGTCAGTACTTAGATGGATGACCACTTGGGAATACCAGGTGCAGTAAGCGTTTAGTGACGGATGTGTGTGCTTACGGCCTATCACGTTGAATACGGTTCTCACTCGATCACCGAAGTTAAGCAACGTTGAGCCTGGTCAGTACTTAGATGGATGACCGCTTGGGAATGCCAGGTGCAATAAGCGTTTAGTGACGGATGTGTTATTGCTTACGGCCTATCACGTTGAATACACCGGTTCTCACTCGATCACCGAAGTTAAGCAACGTTGAGCCTGGTCAGTACTTAGATGGATGACCGCTTGGGAATACCAGGTGCAGTAAGCGTTTAGTGACGGATGTGTGTGCTTACGACCTATCACGTTGAATACACCGGTTCTCACTCGGTCACCGAAGTTAAGCAACGTTGAGCCTGGTCAGTACTTAGATGGATGACCACTTGGGAATACCAGGTGCAGTAAGCGTTTAGTGACGGATGTGTGTGCTTACGGCCTATCACGTTGAATTACGGTTCTCACTCGATCACCGAAGTTAAGCAACGTTGAGCCTGTGAGTCAGTACTTAGATGGATGACCGCTTGGGAATACCAGGTGCAGTAAGCGTTTAGTGACGGATGTGTGTGCTTACGGCCTATCAAGTTGAATACCGGTTCTCGCTCGATCACCGAAGTTAAGCAACGTTGAACCTGGTCAGTACTTAGATGGATGACCACTTACAGGAATACCAGGTGCAGTAAGCGTTTAGTGACGGATGTGTGTGCTTACGGCCTATCACGTTGAATACACCGGTTCTCTGGCCTACTCGATCACCGAAGTTAAGCAACGTTGAACACAGATCAGTACTTAGATGGATGACCACTTGGGAATACCAGGTGCAGTAAGCGTTTAGTGACGGATGTGTGTGCTTACGGCCTATCACGTTGAATACACCGGTTCTCGCTCGATCACCGAAGTTAAGCAACGTTGAACCTGGTCAGTATGAATGCTCAGGATGGCTACTTCCAGGAATACCAGGTGCAGTAAGCGTTTAGTGACGGATGTGTGTGCTTACGGCCTATCCGTTGAATACACCGGTTCTCGCTCGATCACCGAAGTTAAGCAACGTTGAGCCTGGTCAGTACTTAGATGGATGACCGCTTGGGAATACCAGGTGCAGTAAGCGTTTAGTGACGGATGTGTGTACTTCCCGGCCTATCACGTTGAATACACCGGTTCTCACTCGATCACCGAAGTTAAGCAACGTTGAGCCTGGTCAGTACTTAGATGGATGACCGCTTGGGAATACCAGGTGCAGTAAGCGTTGGTAAACGGATGTGTGTGCCGGCCTATCACGTTGAATACACCGTTTCTCGCTCGATCACCGAAGTTCGTAACGTTGAACCTGGTCAGTACTTAGATGGATGACCGCTTGGGAATACCAGGTGCAGTAAGCGTTTAGTGACGGATGTGTGTGCTTACAGCCTATCACGTTGAATACACCGGTTCTCACTGGAAGTCACCGAAGTTAAGCAACGTTGAGCCTCGAAATCAGTACTTAGATGGGTGACCGCTTGGGTATACCAGGTGCTGTAAGCGTCTAGTGACAGATATGCATTGTCATTGTGGTGCAGTGGATATTGGCTCAGAAAGAGAAATCGGTGAGCCGAGTTCGAATTCCAGTTGAATACCCTGCCTTCACTTAAGCACTGGTACCCTTGGGAAAGGTATTAATCCATCCCTTCCCTCCAGTTATGGGTTAAATAACAAGGGTAGGACTTGGGGACCCTGCCTTTAAAAAACAAATCCCAATGAATCTTGCACTGCAAGAAGAAAAATATTTGAAAGCAATTCAACTTTATCCAAAGAAACATTTGTTTGACCTTAAATGATCTCATAAAGATTGATAGGTTGTTAAACATTAAACAAACAAATCCATCTCATGTTCTTTTTCAGAGTTTTCAGGGGAAATGAGATGCCCCTAAGGTTTGTCTTGATCCCTGACAAACATGTTAAAATATTTTTTGAAGGGCTCAGATATTTTAGCTGGTGTCTCCAGAGTTCTTTTCTGCTCTTGTCTCGATAAATTTGCAATAAAAATAAAATGCGCCTGCCAGATGCTTACAACCTCAGGGTGCCATCTGTTATGAATGCATCTATCAACAACTTTTTTGAACTTCAACAGCTAGAAGTACACTGAAATTATGAACAAAATTAGTGGCAGTATAAATACAGTACGATGTGCAATGTGGTGCAGTGGATATCAATTGAGAACGAGAACTCGGTAAAGCCGAGTTCGAATTCCAGTTAAATTCCTTGCATTACACTTACACGCAAATACCGTTGGGAAAGGTGTTAATCTGTCTCTTCCCTCCAGTTATGGGTTAGATAACAAGACAGATCGGGTTCTATAGCCTTGGCTGGCAACCAGTCTACCGCAGAAAGTAATGGCAACCTACTGCGGGATAATAATCTGCCCGGTCAGTCATGTCTCTTTCAAGACATGATTGCCTAAGCGTGTATCACATATGGCCCTTAACTGACTGATAAATACAGTGCACCTGTAATTATACTGTGATCTATATTACCAGAAAGTTCTAGAAATTTCTGAAAATTTTAGAAACTTCTTAAAAGTTCTGAAAATTTCTCCCTCAGCCTCTCAGTGCTGAATCTGTATGGAATGTAATGGAAAATTGGTTCGTTTCAAGACATCAACATCCAAATCACAAAAACTAAGTTTAGCAGGAATAATAGTCATTTCTTTGCTTTCTGGAGAGAAGCAATTAAGAAATAATATGTGCCGATCAAACACAATAAAAAAAAAATGTCAATTTTGTTAGTGTAATCACTTTTTTTTTTAATCATTTCGCCCCAAGCAAGGCATTTCACTGCCACTGTTGTGCAGGGGGTTACATAGGGGAAGGTGATGAGAAAGAGTGGTTGGGGGTTACATAGGGGAAAGTGATGAGAAAGAGTGGTTAGATATAGGAAATGTCAAAAGGAGGGTGATAAACAGGTAAGGATACCGAGAATGAGGGTTGGGTAGATGGGAAGAGTATTTGAGAGAATGGATGCGAGTTAAACATGTCTAAATCCTTCTTCGTCGTCTCTATTTCTGGTTTGCTTCTGTTTTAACTTCTGTACATGTTTCATCACAAGGAAAACATTTGTTTTTAATCTCAGAATCTTGAACAACTATCACATTCTTTACACAATTGTTCAATAAAAAGCCTAAAAGCAAAATTTGTAAATGAAGTTATTTTCTGGATACAAGAATTCTTGTTTATGAGGATATGTAGGATAGATAAATTGATCTGAATTTCAAGAGGTTAAGATTGTATTGATTGCAGAAGCATCCTCTCAGAAGTCTGATCCACAAAACAGCAGCACTTGGGGGGGAGAAGTTGACCAAATAAAACTGACTAATTATCAATAGAATACAAAGGGAACAATGATAGTTCAGCCTCTGTGTACATAGTAGCAGTCAGTTGTTATATGTGATACATGCTTGGGTGATCATGTTTGTTTTAAAACATGACTGACTAGGCAGAAGATTTTCTCGCAGTAGGTTACCATTAATTTCTGTGGTAGACCAGTTGCCAACCAAGGCTATAGAACCCACTATGTCCTGAGGGAGAAGAGATGGATTAATACTTTTCCCAAGGGTGCACAAGTAAATGAAATGAATTTGACTAGAATTCAAACTTTGTTCTATGATTTCTCATTCTGAGTTGATATCCGTTACATCATAACGCAAAATGGTATAATCTAAATCTAAACTTATTTATAAATGGAACTTTGTGTGTATGTGTCCGTTACCTATAGACTCCAAAACGGCTAAACCGATTTTCTTGAAAATTTACACAGTTGTACTATAAGTGTCTGCGAATGTTCTTAGCTAGGTTTTGTGTCAAGGTACCCCCGATAATGTGCGTGGTGGTCCAGTGGATATCGGCTCGGAACAAGAAATCAGAGAGCTGAGTTCGAATTCCAGTTGAATTCATTACATTCACTTACGCGCAAATACCCTTGGGAAAGGTATTAATCCGTCTCTTCCTTCCAGTTATGGGTTAAATAACAGGACAGATTGGGTTCTATAGCTTTGGCTGGCAACCAGTCTACCGCAGAAAGCAATGGCAACCTACTGTGGGATAATCTTCTGCCCAGTCAGTCATGTCTCTTTCGAGACAACACCCAAGCGTGTTTCACGTATGGCATTTAACTGACTGACCCCCGATAAATATCGAAAATCAATAATCGAAAAATCGGGTTATAGAAGGAGTGGTCTGATTTTAATCAAATTTGATACACTTATAGACAAAGACATAAGAAACGTTATTCAGAAGTTTCAAGGTTGAGTTCTTACAATAGTGCAGAAAATCGATTATATATAAAAGGCAAGATGTTTGTGTGTGTGTCTGTTTATCTGCCTGCATGTCTGTATTTTTTCAGCCCTTTTATTTTAGTTTTTGCTTCGGGTTTGGCTCTAAGTAGGTATAATTGTAGTTCTTAGTCTCAGCCATGATACCATTTACTCAGAGGACTTATTTAGCCTTCAAAATTCAGTTTACGACGAAAAAAACTTATTTGATATCGATACCAAGAAATCAAAATTTGACTTACATCCATTCATTTTTCTTTCTGTCTACAGTTTCACTTTAACTGGAAACAACTATTGCTTTTTACTCTTTAGTGCCAACGTCCAAAGAGTCTGTGCTCCAGGACCATGAATTAGTTTTAAAGCTTCCATTATACCTGATTAACGCCGGGCTATACTGCTAGTGGATTTATAAATAAAAGAACTGGTGGAATGTGTAGCCCGTTAGAACATTTCCCATAGAAATAGCGATAGATTAGCAAGGATGAAAAATAAGAAATACTTTCTGGAACACTATCAGGTACTGACCCTTTTTTCTTGCATCTTTAGAGATGGGTTATATATCTGAGTTCCACTTAGGTCTGAAGTGAACTTTTGTTCCAATGAGTTGCTCTAAATACGAGGCCACTTTTTGAGTGGGAGTGGTAGCAACTTTTAAGGTCCCAGCTATGGTCGAATAGTGAACTCTCAAACAAAACATTTCTCCTATGTTCTGTACCCCTTCAGGATGTACATGATTATAGCCTTCCACATCTCCCTATTCCTGGTGACTCTTAACATGCTTTCTCCTGTTACCCCACCCACCCAAACCCTGCTCTACCATTCGTTTGCTCAAGCTCATCAAGTATGTTACACATTACTTTCCCCTGTCTCTCTTTCCCTCTATCTGACTTGTGAGTATCAGATTCTCCAAGCCCGCCTTCCTCATTACATGTCCCAGGAACTTCAGGTGTCATTTCCTGATGTTAAGTATTAGTTTGCTTTTCATTTCCATATTCTCTAAAACCTCATTGTTGCTCACCTGTTCTATCCATGGTATCCTCAGCATCCTTCTGTAGAACTACATTTTGGTTGCTTCAAGTTTCTCCTTAATCTTTGATGAGATTGTCCAGCATTCACTGCCATATTGAAGGACGAACATCACATAACAATTCATTATTTTCTGCTTTGTTTCTAGCAGAATTTTCTTGTCTCTCAAAATTCTACTTCAAGAATGAATCCTTGGCCATGCCAATTCGCCTTCTGTTAGAACACTTCACAGGTATTTAATCCTCTGTACCTGCTTGATTTTAATATTCCCAACCTGCAGTTAGAATTTTTGTTTTTTTTCTTTTTGCTGATCATCATACATTGTTTCTTGAAGTTTATGAAACTATAATCAACAATACATTTTTTTCTGTAGTTGAAGGCATACAATTGCATTCAAAATATGTTCAGTTGAAGCAACAAAATTGTGTTCAAAATACAGGGTGTCCCTCCAAAATTGATATCCTTTTATTGTCTAACTAGCAGTATAGCCCAGCGTTGCCCGGGTGTAATGAAAGCTTTAAAAGTAATCCATGGTCCTGAAGCTCAGACTCTTTGGACGTTGGCACGAAAGACTAAAAAGCAATAGTTGTTTCCAGTTAAAGTGAAACCATAGACTGAAAAAAAAAAACCGACTGGATGTAAATCAAATTTTGATTTCCTGGTATCGATATCAAATAAGTTTTTTTTGTTGTAAACTGAATTTTGAAGGCTAAATAAGTCCTCTGAGTAAATGGTATCATGGCTGAGACTAAGAACTACAATTATACCTACTTAAAAATCAAACCTGAAGCAAAAACTAAAATAAAAGGGCTGAAAAAAATACAGACATACAGGCAGATAAACAGATACGCACACAAACATCTTGCCTTTTATATATATATATATATATATATATATATATATATATATATAATCGATTTTCTGCACTATTGTGAGAACTGCAACCTTGAAACTTCTGAATATCGTTTCTTATGTTTTTATCTATGAGTGTATCAAATTTGATTAAAATCGGACCACTCCTTCTATAACCCGATTTTTTTGATTATCGATTTTTGATATTTATCGAGGGTACCTCAACACAAAACCTAGCTAAGAACACTCACAGGCACTTATAGTACAACAGTGTAAATTTTCAAGAAAATCATTTTAGTCATTTCAGAATCTATAAGTAACGGACACACACACACACAAAGTTCCATTTATAAATAAGTTTAGTTTAGATTAGATTAGAGTAGATTAGATACAAACCAGTTTTTCTCCCTGCTGAGCTGTTTGAGCAAGATCAGATGAAAAATCAGCTGCCAGGCTCCAGTCATCTTGATTTTTGTTATTTACTCTTTTAATTAAGGTCTGAAATAAACTTCTGTTCCAATGAGTTGCTCTCAGTTGTCATCATCACAGTGTTTCAGACCTTCTCTCCAATCTTCTTCAGGTGCCTGTCATATTTATGGTAACATTGTCAGCATTGAATTTTTTATAAACTTCATACAACATAGTATTTTTTTCATTCTACTTTCCATACTTACATTCTATTATTTCATCTTTTTTATTCATTTCTTCATGTGATGTAGCTTCTGCTCATTCCACTACCTGACCCATCAGATTACCACTAAACCAATGTCCTGTAGAAGAACCAGATAGTGTAGTTTTAAAACCCCTCAAAATTAATCTGTTCTTTTCAGATCAAATTGGTCCTGGGTATGACGGTAAACTGCAGGAAGGCCTCTGATTGGGCGGTTGTGAGGAGCATGACACCACCTCTTAATTGCTGTTGTTCTCAGGTCCACCCTGACCTGGAGTGGTAGCACCTGTTAGGGTCCCAGCTATGGGCAATAGTTAACCCCCAAACTAGAGTCAAAACACTATGAAAGTATAAAAATAGACTTTTATAGAAAAATATACATTTTTGGAGGCAAAAAATTACCAACAATACATTTTTGAAGGAAGATAGATCTATCTATCGCCCGGTTCACACTCCACCCACGTCTATTAAACAGGTCAAGAGGCTCATCCCTTCTTCCCTGTTTAGGATATGGTTTCCGGCTTTCTCTTTTCCAATCTTTTCACTATTACATAGCCCCCTGCACATCAGTGGCATTACTACCTTGCTCGGGGTGATACGATTAAAAAAAAAAATATTATTTTCAGCAATATATTTTTGAATACGAAACTAGAAGTCATCTTCAGTTTTCTAAAATTAAAAAAAGATTGAAAAAACTTTTCATCAAACTCTGACTAAATCAACTTTCTCACTATAACCGAACATTAAAAAAATACCTTAAAACCCCTACCTTTTTGGTATTAAATAACCCACAGAGGTGTTGATATGCTGTTAAACAAAACTCAATTCAGATCAAATATTCCCTATATAGCTGAGATTATCTAAATTTGTTCAATCATAGTTTTCTCCAATGTTGTCTATTTATAATTCTGAATTGATTCTATAGACTTTAGGAACTTCCTAAGCTTTACCTTTACAAATTTTCATAGGTTTTAAATATACTTTCAATGTTGTCTTAACATTTCTGTTAAATGTTGAATCATTGATACAAAAATATAATAATTAGAATAAGAATTATAATTGTAATATTAGTCATTTCCTTATAAAGAAATATTCGTTCATTAAACGAGCAGCAAGTGTTACTGTCGGTTGAAATTTATAAAATCTTCCTGTTAAAACTTTTTCAGGAAAACAAGTTTCTGTTTTCTTATACCTTTTGCTAAATTTGTTATCACTGATCCTAGATATTTGAAGTACTGAGTATTTACTAAATCACTGCTTTCACTCCAATACCAGATAATAGTTTGTTTTGTAAAGGTTTACTTTTAGTAATTTCTTGGAACATGTGTTAGAAATAGAAAAAAAAAAAATTTCTGTGCCAAAACTAAGTTCAATTGCTGACCTGGTGTGAACGGTCCAGCAAGCAATGTAACTAAAACAGGGTCAGAAATCCAACTTTTCTCTTGGAACAGCAAAAATTGCACTTTTGCTCACCCAGCTCAAAAATCGTTCTTTTCTCTAAAAAAAATCAACCTTCCACAGTAAGCAAAAGCAATGGCCTTTATTCACTAAGTGATTTTTTTCTGATTGGCTATACCAGCTCAGAGAGGAAAAAAAATTAGCATAGTTTCTGATACATATAGCAGCTCTTTTTGTGCTAATAATTTTTGAAAATTTTTCTTCAGTAGGCCACACCTAAAACAAACTCTTTTTCAAGGTAAATGTTATTCTCTTTCAATATAGAACACTCGGTAGAGGATGTTCATTTTTTTTTTTTCTCGAGATTATGGGTTAAATAGGACAGACTGGGTTCTATAGCCTTGGCTGGCAACCCGTCTACTGCAGAAAGTAAAGGCAACCTACTGCGGGATAATCTTCTGCTCAGTCAGTCATGTCTCTTTTGAGACATGATCACCCAAGTGTGTATCACGTATGGCACTTAACTGACTGACCTCTTTCTGAGATGTGATATTGAATGATCAGTGCTTATCTCTTCATAATCTAAATAGGAAACTTTTTCTGAGAAATGAAATATTTCTAAAATTCTATACAAGCAGTATTCAGTGTTTCATATTTTGTACCTTTTTAGAAATTGATTTTAAAAAATTAGAATTGAGGGAAATTTTTGAGCCTGCCTCTTCCCATTAAAGTAGATCATTATACTCCAAACTTGACCAAAGACTTTCATCATATATGACGCAATGTGATTTAGAGTTCCAAATAAAAGAGAATGTATTTTATATATGCCACAAAATAGTTTACTTTGATTTTAACTTAAATAAAATTTCATAAATTCTGCATGATGTAAATTTAAAAATTTTTTTAAACAAGGGAAATAATCTTAATTATAATCTTTCTTGTAGAGTTGCCTCCCTTTATTCATGTGAATTTGAAAACCATTCAAATTCGTACATTTATTTTTTTTTTATCCATGTTTGAATATCTTCTAAATTTATTTCGAAAAATCTTATTTGTTATAAATTTTATAATGGAACAAGTCTTAATAAGAAATTAAGATAAGTAATTGTTAATGTCGATCAATACTTTTTTTTCGTGTTTGAGAGAAATTCTCGAATTGGGAATTTTTCTTCTAACAATTCAGGACATAAATGATCTTGGCTCCCTACAGATTCCTTTTTCTTTATTAAAATTGACATTTTTATGTTTTAACACACAATATTTTTTATTGTTTCCGTTAATATAGAATATATAATTCTTGTTTATTTATTTATTTGAAACCAGGAAATGTAAATATCAGACATATTCATGGGAGTCATTAATCATAAATTCTCTAAAAACAAATGTACTATTTTAAAGATATAAGGGAATATAAACACAACGAAAAAATAAAATATTATACATAAATTTGAGTTGTTTTATTATAAAGCAAGCGAGACTTATTAAAACTGACGAGAAGATCTGAGGTAAAAATTTGGCGCGTGTCCTCTGCAAAACGTTATGAATTACCTCCCTTGAATCTTCTACTTGTTTTTAACTTGCCATCATTTTTCTTTTTAATAACTAATAAAAATTTATGATAAAATGATCTGCCGAATCATAAAAAGACTTTTATGGTAACCCTTGAATTACTCTATCATTTCATATTTACGATGTTTTCTGTATTAAGATATCTGCTCACATGTATCTGTAAATATAATTTTCCCCAAGATATTTTAAGTTAATTCAATACAGGATTGAAAACGTAGGATTCTGCTATGAAAAAGAACAAAAAACTCTTATTTGGAGACAATATCGTTTCTCTATTTTGTTGTCGAATTTATGGATTCTTTTTAGTATAAGAAATAATTGTTGTGGTAAAATAAAATAAAAACTGTGTCTGTTCCCAAAATATTAATAAAAATAAAATAAACCACTTTCAGGTTTGTGCTTGAATATTAAGACAAACCAGCTTCATTCGTTTGTATGAAGTTTGGGTAGATTTTTTTTAAAGTTTCAGAGTAGGCACATTAATGAAAAAGTCAAAAAAAAGGATTATCTCCCTTGCATTACATTTTGCTATTGCAAATTTACTGATTGTCATTATCACCATATCTCCTGCTTGTGGTTATACAGTCACAGTGCAACTGAGCACTTTACCATCTTCTCATTCATGCATAGTAAATATACTTAGTGGGACACTTTTCACTCAAGATCAAACAGAAGAAGTGATTCATTTTTACATTGAACATATTCTTGATGACAACTCTGCTTAAACTCTGAATTTTTCTCTACTTATTTATTTCCATTATAGGATTAGATAGGTTCACATTCCTCCCTAAACTTTTGAACAGAAGTAGAGGCTAACCTTTGTTTTCCTTTTAGGATTGAGTTTCCAGTTCCTTCAAAACTTCAAACATCTCCACTGAAATGCTGAAAATTTTAGCATTTGTTTATTTTTTTCCCCACAATATGAATAGATATGTTCAACTGTCATCTGGTTCACACTCTTCCCTGGTCTTTTGATCAGAATTAAAGATGTATCTGGTGTTTAAGATTTGGTTTCTGGTTTTTAATTCTACTTCCAGCATCTCATATTATTGGGTTTCTGGTTCCTCCTAAAGTCTTTTTCTTATTGTGTCTTAGTGGCATTATCATCTTGCTTAGGGTGAATTGATTAAAAAACAAAATTTAGAGAAATCTATTAAGTCCCTTACATTTTAGATGACCATGTTTCAGCGATCTTTACCAGAAGTTTTCGACCACCATTGCCTTTCATTTAGTCCTAACCCTTGTTTCCCTGCTTGGGTCTATCCGATGACTTCATCGAAAGCTACATTGTCTTTAGCACTTGTTATCATCTCTCTGACCTTCCACTTTCTCCCTGTTTTTAATGTGAGATTTAATGCTTTTACTGCTTTATCCTTGGAGTCATCCAACATCATTTGAAGTTTTATTTTTCTGGATTTATACTCCTCCACAATTGATTTAAATAGCAACTTTAACTTTGCTTGTCTGCAGTACAATGCAATATCAGACAAACCTGGAGGCAAACCTAACCATTTTTGGATATATTTATCTTTTTTTTCCATTGACTCAATTGTACTCATTCCAAATTCATATACAAGTAAGGAGCATAGCAGCATTGGAATGAGTACATGCTCTAAGCACCATACCTTATATATATATATATATAGTATTAATATATTCGTCATCTAGACACTGGCAAATATCAGTTAAAGATTAGATTTCATTAAATTTTGTTCAAAATATTCCATTGAAAAATCTTACAGAATTTTCATTACTATTTAATACGTTTTCAAAACTTTATTTTATGTAGATCCAAACTGCCCAGAAGATTGTGATAGTTTCAAAAAGAAAGATTAATCCAGAATATAGAAGCATTTACTAAAGGTAAGTCATAAAATTAATTCTAAATATTTCCCTCCAACATATATTATGGAGCTTGAAAAACACTCTTACATATGATAGAATCAGTACAGAAAAAAATGAAAATGTTGGTTGAAATATTAAGTCATGTAGATTAAAATGTCAGGTGCTAAATTCTTTATGACCGTTGAAACTTAGCACAGGATTTTGTTAAGTCTTCTCTTGAAAACTGGTGCCTTCAATAACTGACCATGAGAAAACCATCTAATATAGGTGGGTCTCATGACATTGTATACATGCTCTACCGTGTATGAAACATACCAGTTAAAAACCTGATTTTAGGAAAATGGTGTGATACAATGGATGGAAGAAGTAAGCAAAACTATAACACTTGGCAACATTATTTAAATGTAGACGATTGTCTTCATCTCAGGTGATCCTGAATTTTGTGTCTGAATTTGTTTTTATCTCAATGCTTCGATCCTTGTTCACTCTGGCCCTTCTTCAGGAGTTTGTTGATTCAGGTAACCTTCAGAAAATTTCAAGAGTAGATTGTTCTCATTCAACTGTTCATGTCTAGAGATCTCATCTTGGTTAATTGTCTGTTTACTTTGATTCAGTCTACCCACTCCAGGGATTGAACTCGCAATTACTATGCCACTAAAATTTCTAAGCCGTTGCTTCATGAAGACAGTTCGAAGGCTAGAAGTTGGAGCCTAGGAACATAAACTTTTTCTTAACTGTCTCCCACCCCCACCCTTGCAATAGCTAAGTTGTCAAGCCCCCAGTCTTATTAGTAAATTTGGTATGTGATTTTCTTTGTTTAATAGCTTTCATGTGGTGTTTATATTTATGCTAAGACTACTGGAGTGGTTGTCATAGTTTGCCCTTTATACTGATTCTTTTAGATATCTGATTCTCCAGAGCTGAGTTCAGTCAGGTTAGTTACATTCACTTACGTGCAAATACCCTTGGGAAAGATATGAATCAATCTCCTTCCCTCAACTATGGGTTTAACGATTAACTCAGGAAAAAAAAGAAAACTCAGTTATTCTCAAAATTTTCATTCACAAAAACAAATTATTCTTACAATTCTAAATGTTTTGGCTCTAAATAACCCACAAATGGGTGATAAGCTGTAAAAACAATCAGAATTCTTCTCTAAAATTTTTATTCATTCCACAGGGGATGATGAGCACAATTTTCTTTCTCATCCCTTGTTCCCTGTTTAGGATGTGGTTTCCGGCTTTCTCTTTTCCGATCTTTTCACTCTTATGTAGCCCCCTGCATATCAGTGGCATTACCGCTTTGCTTGGGGTGATATGATTAAAAAAAAAATACATGATCAGGTATGCCTGATTTCATTGTCTTACAACTAATTATGGCCTTCTGATGTTCCTCCTGCTTTACTTTTAAAGGGCTACTGGTTTCACCTTTGTGTTCTTTATCAGAAATGCAAAAGACTGAATATTATACTATTTTTGGTCATGTTCTTCTCTGATTCAGAGCTGTCTTTGTTTGAGCCGCCTCCTGAATATTGCCTTATTATACAGACTACAGAGCTTTCTAATTCTTTTCTAAAAGGTGGGAGAGAAAGACCGTGGCACTTCTCCAACCTTCCTTCTTTATCCTTTTGTCCCTGACTGTTGATGTTGTACTTCCTGGGCAGTTGAGTAGCCATTTCTCCTTCTGCTTGACCAGTGGAATGAAAACTGTTTACCTGCTAAGAAGGTGTACATGATATTGCCAGCTAATCATTCCAGAAAAGGATTTAAGGATTTAAAATATTATTATTGTTTTGGGAGCATTTAACTTTTTTTTTAATCATTTCACCCCCAAGTAAGGTAGGAACACCCCTCGTGCACAGGGGGTTACAATGAGAGAAAAGGCTGGATACAGTGGGTGTTGAAGAAAGGATTCAAGAAGATAGAAATTGATATTGCATTTAAATTTTTGGAGATAGCAATCAGGGAAACAAGTAAACAGAAAGGAGTTCCATAAGCAGGAATTGCAAGAAAACAAAATGTTGGAGTAGAAGTGGCAGTTATATTTAATTATTTCAATGGTAGAAGGGTGGGACCTAAATGCCAATCTAGTAGCATGCTTAAATTCATGTGGTCAGAGAATCAGGAAAAAAAAAAAAAGACTGATCAAAGCAGTTGCCATGAAAATATTTGTAGAAAAGAACAAAGGGAAAGTAATCTGATTGTTTTGGTAAATATATTTGTTTCAGACAAGTTTAGTGAGTGTTTAGTTTGCTTTCTTGATGGGCTTAGACAATAATAACCCCAGTCCTGACTGCTATTTGCTAAGTTAGGTGTAAATCTGACACATATCTGTTTATTAATTCATTGTCATTTTTCTCCTATAAAATTTGTATTTGACATCAAATAATCCAACAAAGGGTGATTTGCTGTTTTAAAATACTAACCCTAAAATTATGGTAATTATTCTGATGACCTTTTCTCCTCGGTACTTAGACTTTATGAATTTAAGTGCAGTACTAGATTGGCAGTTAGGTCTCATCATTTTGCAGTTGAAATGATTAGATTCTAGTTTCTTCTTTGATCTTCATAAATTTAAATGTAATATTAATCGTTATCTTCTGTCTTATTCTCTCTCCTTAATCATACATTTTTTTTGTCTTGGCAGCTTTATTACCTTGCTTGGAGTGAAATGATTAAAAAGAAATTTCTGTCTTTTCCCTTCTCAGGTGGGATGTTCATATATCTTCCCATCATCCAGTTGTCTTACATGTACCCATTCTAAGTGCAGCTGACTCAACAATTCATTTACATATCAGTGGCAGCCACTGACACTCTGAGGTGTAAATATGTACCTTGTGGCTATGAGGCCACCTTTCAGGTCAATCCTCTGATTAGATATTGTGAAATATCTACTTTGATATCTCTTAGGAAGAGCCCAGTGGGATCACCACAGATGAATGTGTTTTTTTTTTTAAAAAAAAGGTTCCTTTTTGGTATTAAATTACATTCAGACCATCTGGTATTTCCTGACACTGAATCAGGTACTGCAATAGTTCTAGTCTCAAGAATGGCTGGATTATTTATCAACAAATCAAATTAGCCTTGTTGTTCATGATTCACGTCAGGAATTGCCAGAATTCTGAATTGAAATCTATGTCACTCAGGAAACTTCATTCTAAGAGGAGTTGACTTGTGGTGACCCCAATACATACGAGGATCGCACTAAAAGATACCTAAGTAAGCTTTGTATTCGGTATTACATCAAAAAAGTATTAGAGGGTTGACCGAGACATGCAGAATTGAGCCTCAAAGGCTGTCAGTGGTTGCACAGACCAGAAGTCAATCCAGCTAAACTTTGGAATATACACAAATAAGACAACCAGATAACAAGAATCATATAATAATTCTGCTTGTTCCTTCTTTAGTTAGTTACTTAGTTCCTCTGTCCATTACGCCACTGAAGAAAGATAACGCACTTACTCTCTACACAAGCTGTTCCTTCCCCTTTATCTTTTTATAATCTATAAACACTACTCTCCTCAGCCTTTCTCGCACCTTTGCCAAACAGAAGGGTAGTAAAGAGTGAGAGAGTAGGAGGAGAGAGTCTATAGCATTACCGTATCAGTAGCAGCTTAAGCTGGTGATTGTAGCAGTAATTGTGTGTGTGTACTGTACAATATAGTAAAAATAGGTAGGTTTGTTGTTGTATCCCGCGACCGAATAATGAAATTTCTGGCCTTTACACCCTTGGCCATTACTCAGTTGGTCTTTTCTGTTTACAATGGACACAGGAGCCATGATTTTTCAGTAATAAAAAAAAAAACATTTTCTCTTTCAAAATCTCACAAAATAGCGTACAGTATTTTGGTTATGGTCTGTGGATACACTGCTTAATATAAGATTACAGTAAAGTAGCTTCTATGGCCATTACTTTTATAGATATTTTAATAAAATTACACTGTTATCGTTATTTTATTATCCAATACCTTTATGTTTGAACACGTTACTATCATTTGTAGTATGAGAAAGTAAAATTTTCCCCAGGAAATCATAATTATCCTTCCGTGGAAATTCCACGGGTTCTGCTAGGTTATATAAATGCCTGACCCATAAGATAAGTTAGATTCTCTCACTTTTTTTTTTAAACTGTTATTTATCCAACACAAGGCCTAAAAGCCACTTAGGTTGCTGAAAATAGATAACAGTTGATCTGAGATGTGAATAGATTGTTTGTTTCGCAGCATATACACCACTACAGGTTATTTAATATCAAAATCTAAATATTTTGTACTCAATATTTTTAATTTATTTTTTAAAATAATAGTTTTAGTGATACAAGACTTACGTACAACCCTCTCTATGGGTTAATTAGTAAGTGAATATAACAAACCTAACTTGAATTGGAAACGTGTCTCTAACAATTCCAAGCCATTAAATCACCAGCACATCCAAGCTTATAGTGCCTAGTATTCCCAAACGGTCACCCATCTAGGTGCTGACCAGGCTTGATGTTGCTTAACTTTTGAGATTGTACAGGGAATCAGTGTTTCAGCATGATGTGGCTGTAAGCATGGAGTAGATTAAGATTATTCCACAAAGCAGCAGTTCTTGGAAAGAAGCTTTTCAAATGGAACTTTCTTCTTACTAACCGAATGCCAATGAAATTCAAACTTGTGTAGGTGGCAGGGTGGGTCATGGCTGTAAATGTTTGAAGGGTTGGCATGATGGATGCTCTAAACTAGTATTTTCTTCCATTGAGCTGTTAGAGCTAAATCAGAGGATAGATCAGCTTCTATGCTCTGCTCATCTTGATATTTGATAGTCCAAAAGTGAATAAATAATTATTTTATATTTGTCAGATTTAGTTGCATATTCTGATCAGATGTGACTAATATAATGTTTTTTTTCTTTTTAATTTTTTATATAATCATTTCACCCCAAGCAAGGCAATACTGCCACTGGTGTGCAGGGGGGTTACAATGAGAGGAGACAGATGACAGAAAAGAAAATAGTATAGATGTTGTAAAAAGGATAAGAGAAAGGTGGGAGTTACGAAGACAGAAGATGGCAACTGACATTGCATTTAAACTTAAAGGGTTTGGAAGTAGGCTCATTCAGAATGACCATTTTACAATTTGACAGGAAAGTGGTAAGAGGCTGAAGGGTCGGAAGGGTGACAGGAATGACAGAGAAGGACTTCCAACAAGTAGGGAAGAAAGAGCAGCATACTCCTCCCCATTCTTTTGAATAGGAGTAGAGGCTCATTCCTTGTTCCCTGTTTTCTTTCAGGGTGGTGCTGTGGCAAGTTTTTTTTGTAATATGTGTGGATGGTGGCAATGTCTCTTCATAATGAGGGTACCGGGTTGGCAGTTTACTGATTGCTGCTTCCTACTGGTAGTTAGGAGCTCAAACTCTTGCATAGGACCTTGAGAGGCCACTCTGATCAACAATTGAATGATATCAGAGTTCTTGTAGTGCCATATCGTGCATAGATAGGTGTCCCTGCAAGTGCTTCTGGTGGGCAACCCTGAGGCCACATTATGCTTCCAATACATGTTGCATTTGACAACTGACTGATACTATTACTATAGGCCTCTCCTTACCAAACAAGTCTCTTATCAAGACAACACACAAAGAAATAAAACTAAAGCAGCTAAACAAAAAACACCTTCGTTGGCAACCTACAAGAAAATCATCAGTCGGTTATCTATTGAAAGAAATATGATTGCCCAAGAGTGTATTCAGTCAGTTAAGTGCCATATGTGATACACGCTTGGGCGATCATGTCTCGAAAGAGACATGACTGACTAGGGAGAAGATTATCCCGCAGTAGCTTGCCATTGCTTTCTGTGGTAGACTGGTTGCCGACCAAGGCTATAGAACCCAATCTGTCCTGCTATTTAACCCATAACTGGAAGGAAGAGACGGATTAATACCTTTCCCAAGGGTATTTGCACGTAAGTGAATACAGTGGATTCAACTGGAATTCGAACTCGGCTCACCGGTTTCTCGTTCCGAGCCGATATCCACTGTACCACAACGCACATCCCTTACAAGATATATAATACAAGAGTGTATTACGTAGAGCAATTACCTGACTAATCTGATCGACATCATGAGGCAAACCCCCCACCCCCCCCAAAACCCCAGGTTAACAAATTTGCTCATATAAATTTTATTTTTTATTTACAGAAGTCAAGTTTGAAACTGTATCCATGTCATTGATAACTGTGCCTTTTTTTCCTAATTTGGGTCGTCCTTGGTATGATGATAAACTACGTCCGGTAGCAAGGCCTCTGATTGAGAGATTGGAGATTTTAAGAAGTGTGGAACCACCTCTTAATTGCCGGTGTTCTCAGGTCCACCTTGACACTGGGTGGTAGTACCTGTTAGGACCCTAGCTGCCAGCAAATAGTGGAACCCCCGCCCCAAACTAAATAAAAGTATAAAAATATCAGCAGTACATTTTTATATGAAAAAATTACCAACAATACATTTTATCTGTAATTGAAGATATATAACTGCACTCAAAATATATTTAGTTGAAGCCATAAAATTGTGTTCAAAATATTTAGATTTTGACATTAAATAACCCATAGAGGTGTTCATATGCCACCAAACAAAAGCAACCAATCAAATTTGTGATTTTTGTCATATTTTTGACAAGCAATTGTTTATACAACAAAATTAGAAAAAAAACAAACTTATCAATGATATGGATACAGTTTCTAATTTGATATTTGTAAATAAAAAGATGGATCAATTTAACATTGTATCATTGTATTTATAAGGAGGACAACTTAAATAATTTTCAATTTTAGCAAATGTTGTGCTGAGGAAAAGGTCTAATGAATGCAAATCTTCAAAAATTATTAAAACAAAAAATTTCTTCCCCTATCTCTCTCTCTCTCTCTCTATATATTTTTTTTTTTAACAACCAATTAACCTCAATTCTACTGGGGAAATTTCGTAACGATCAAATTAGCAGTTGATAACCTTCAATTATTTGTTAACTAGGGCAAGAAATGGCTTGTTAATTTTAATGTCTCCAATACAAAACAGCTCACTTCTTAAAGAACTTTTCTTGTCTCACACTAACTTCCAAAAAAGTTGATTTACTGTGTCATTCTAGAACATTTTTCTTGCCAGAATTTATCTTCATAAGTCTAAATATTGCTGCCACAATTGGTCTGGTGCTTCTGCTACGTGTTTAGAGATTCTTAACAAAATTCAAAGAATCTGCAGTGTTACCCTGACCTGGTATCTCAGCTTGTCTCTGTCACACTGCAGTAACATGGTAATTGTTTAGATAAAGCCTCCTCTTTATCTTGACTTTATGAATTTAATCACAGTACTTGATTAGCAGTTAGGTCTCATTCTTTTACAGCTGAAATCACTAGATATAACTGTAAGTTCTCGGCTGACAGTTTCTTGATTTCCAGTCAATTTTGAGTGTCGTCTTTTTGTCTTCATTAGTCATGTTCTTTTATTGTCCTCTCTCTCCTTCATATTTTTTTTTTCTTCTTTCTGATTCTTTCACACTCAGTAACCCCTTGCATCTTTGTGGCCTTATCATCTTGCTTGGAGTGAAATGATTAGAAGAAAGAAAGAAAGAGTTAAATCTGAAAAACATGAAACTGTTGTTTGATGAACTGTTTTATTGCTTGTATAAGATACAACATAATTAACCCATGCAGACAGGAAATTTAGTTAGTGTTAGGCAGGCAAATATCCACACATAGAAATAAGTCTCCCTGTAAGAGAGCACTGCCAACAAGACCTCTCTAGCAGTAGTAGTAGTAGTAGTAGTACACACTAGTGGCGGGGGGGGGGGTCACCACGGCAATTGTAGTTAACAGACAATACTGTGGATGCTTTGAAAAGGAACAGCTTAACTCATTAAAAATCAGTTATATATTAACTGGTATAGAATAATTATTTTATCAGGAATTAGAGAAAAAAATAGCATACAACTAAACTGCCAGGTATCAGTTAATGTTTGGGGCTGTTAGATTTTGATTTTTAACCTGCTTGAGACTCATACTGATGGCTTAAAATAATTGCTATTTCGTAGGTCGAATAAGGCTGTTCATGGAGGCCTTTACTCTGTCAATGATTATGTTGTCAGCAATTAAACTGTTTCCTCCATCAGGTTTTTTTTTTTTTTGCCGACAATTAGAAAAAAAAAACAAAAAAAAACCCACATCTGTCAAAGGGTGGATGAAACTTCTTGTCGTAAATCAACAGTCATCAAGCCACAGTGTGTGTGTATTGGGGGGGGGGGGTAGACTGAGCACCATGACTATGAATGCAGTCAGTATGCTGATGATCATCTGACATTGCAGGATAGAGGACCCCCCCCCCCCCACATCCCAATAGAATGAACAGTCATGTGTCTGAGGCTAAGGTGAACTTCTAAGTTTGGGGGGGAGGGGCACATCAGATAATGTTGTGAGGAGAATGGGCACAGCCAGGTCTACTACATGCTCCAGCTTTCAACTCATAGGTTTTTTTAATCATTTCACCCCCCCCCCCCCCAACTAAGGTGCAGAGAGAGGGTGAAAAAAAGAGAGAAATTTAATGAGGGAAAAGATTCAGGAAGACATAAGATGGTGACTGACATTGCATTTAAATTTTTGATATGTGGGAGAAATTGGTCAGGTGCTCAGCTGTACAGTGACTGCTGATGTTTGGTCAAACAGGGCTCAACAAATAAAAATCACTTTTCAAGAAAGCCAAGTATTGAGAACATCAGAATTGCATAATTCATCATCACCTGCTATATATCTTGCACACAACAAAAGCAGGTGTTAATCGTAGGGGTTCTGTAGACACTTTGTGGTAGTCTTTTCATGATCTGAGCATTTGTATGACCTCAGCTAACCCATAATGCACTGACAAGTTAAAATCATCAAAGGCAGAGAATGCCTACATGAAAAATGATAGAATAGATAAAAATATCACTTTAACTGGACGGGAAGGGGGGAAATACCAGGAATAAAAGTAAATGCACACATAGCTAGTGCTTGGAGATTATATATATATATATATATATAAGGAAGTGAATGAAACAGATAAATTAAAACCCACTGTTCATGCATTTACATTTATGAAGAGTGCTTGATACAGAGTAGAGCTTAATATTGTAATTACTATGGTTTATAAAAGCATTATATCACGACACAATATTGTTTTTCAGGTGATATTTAAAAAAAAAAAAAAAACCCTAAAGAACAATAATTTTCTTAAACATGAAAATTTTTGTGTAGTGATATAATGCCTTTATAAATCATTGTAATAACAAAATTACTAATATATATGTGTGAGTTTTTAGGTAGTAAATTTTCTTTTAGACATGTCAGATTAAATAATTTTCAAACATTATGTCTGCTTATCTTTAATAAAATCTGTGAGTATGAATGGATAATCTTTCAATTATATATATATATATATATACACGCACTCTCTTTCTTAGTGTAAAGCCTTTAATAAGTACTGGACATCATCAAGGTGTATAAATATTCTAAAAACAAAGCAAATACATCGAGCCACAGCAAAATAAAAATGGGAGGTTTGTTTAAACTGGAGTGATTTCTTTCTTTTTTTTTTTTCATGCACCCACATTTGCTTTGGGTTAAAAGTATAAACATTTGAAGTGCACTTGGGTTCTATGGACTATGCAGACTGGTAGGGTTACTACTACTACTATATATATATATATATATATATATATATATATATATACACACACACCCTGCTATGAGAGGTTAGAAAGTAATGAACTAGGGGGTGGGGCACAAAAGATGAAAATGGATGCATTTGTGAGAATAAGTGAAGGTGAGTTAAAAGTTTAGTGATATGAAATTATAACAGTGAAATTTTGTGCAGATCAAGTATATAAGGATGTCCTCACCCCCGATGCTGAAAGAAATTGAAATGGTAGAGATGAAGAGAAAAAAAAAAAATGACAGAATAATGCGATGTGATGAGTCGTGATTAAAACAAAAGGTCAAAATAAAAAGCATCACAAAAATCTTCACAAACAACGGCTTTAAAAAGATAAAATTGTTTTAGGTGTGTGGGGTGGGGGAAGAAGGGCGTTTCTGAATTTCTTCATTTAAATAACAAGAGGTCTTTGTTTACGATTTAATAGCTTGTGTGCTTGAAGCAAAGATCTGAATGTTGCTGTTTTTGTATAAAGTCATAACATGTTTTACTGGAATTGACAGGACTTCCAAAAAGAAAAACAAAAAAAATTTCCAATAATGACAACAACAACAACAACAGGTGGCTGGTATTGAAAAATATCTTTACAGCAGCAGTGACATTAAAATCATTTCTAGTCAAACATAAAAAAAGCAAACCAACATAAAAAGGAGTCAAAACATATATTAGAAATAATTTTGCATGGAAAAATGAAAAGTGGGGAAAATTTTATAAGGCTGAAGTTCTAAATATGCCTGATGTTTGACATGAGTAGTTTTTTTTTTTTTTTTTTTTTAATGAATTAATTCCAGGGAAACTTAGTGGATGTTCATCACAGCAGTTTTTGAAGACAAACACTTCAATGAATTCTAATGTCTTCTAACTATCTCTCATATAATTGAGGAAAAAAAAAAAAAAACAAACTCACACATGCATGCACATACATACATACATACATACATACATACCCCCCCCAAAAAAAAAGGATAAGAGGAGGAGAAGGGATAATATGGTTTTGATTCTAAAAAATTTAATCAGAGAATGGTGCTAATTTCCTAATGATTATACTTAAACATATAACCTGAGTCTCCCACAAACCAAAAAGAGAATAACTGATGATTATGATTTGAGAACTATCAGTTATAAATATTTGTATAACACAACCTCCAATTACATTGCAATCTATAACCAAATGTCAAGTGATGGGAAGAGACTATCTTAAGGAAAAAAAAGTTCATTATTTAGATTTAAAAAAAAAACAAACTATATTTATTTTGTCACCACACTCACGCATGTGTGTCTGTATGTATTTAGGCAGCAAGATTTCTTCACTGAAGAATATCAGCAAGTTTTATCCAATTTGGAAAAGTTAATTAAAACTGGATTAACAGAACTTGTCAATTTTATTCTACCCTATATATAATATGCATGGTATTATAGAGAGGGCTACAGTCTCCTTAATTTTTTTACTAAAAAAAAACAGCAATAAATTTGTACTCAATATATGACAATGTTATTGAGCTGAGTTGTATCATTTGGCTAAAATCATTACTGCCATTAAATTTTTTAAAAAATATTAACTTCTAAAAATCATTAAATTTTTTAAAAAATATTAACTTCTAAAAATCTTATATATATATATATATAAGATGGAAATTCCTACTAATAACCATTAATTTGATATTAAAATCTACCTATAAATGCAGAGTAGTAAAAATTTCTGACTGGATTATCATTGTGGAAATCTCAATATCAGTAAAGAACAAAAAAAAACCCTTGCATCTTTCTCCCAAAACTTTCTGCATTTGCTAAAAGTTAAAATACATGTTAGAAATTTTTTTGTTATTGAGTGTAAAAGGAAAAAAATTTGGAGATAAAAATGCTGAATGTCTTCATTAAAAAGAAATTTATTTTTTGGCTTAAATTTACGTCTTTTATAAAAATTTATAAAATGAATTTGTGCTTATTTGGAAGAAAGATAAAATGTATGTTTTTGCATTCTGTCATCAGTTGCTAATAAATAACATTTTGATTAAAAAAAAATTGCATTAGATTATATTTTTAAATGTAAAAATATTGATATCTTTTCTTATACTGGAAAATTTCCGGATACATTCACAATATTTATGTTAAAAGGTTAAAATTTCTAAGTGAATTTTGATGGCTGACTACAAATTGAAGTAAACCCATTTTGGTACAATACTGCATTCATCACTGTATTCTGATAATTGTCAAATGTGAAGGAAGACTTCATTCTACTAATTGTTAACAATTTATTATTGAACCAATCAATAAAGCCAGAGAAGACAAAAATCACTAATGATTGATTCATTTTTTAAAGATTTTTACATTGAATTAGAAGAGAGAAAATGGTTTAAATATTTAACTGAAGATTTTTTTGGTAGAGATGGACATTTTAACAAAGTTTAATTTGATAAAATAAAAAAAATAAAAAAATTGAATCCAATTATTTCATTTAGAATTCGTGCTGACTTAAGTTTTTATTTTTTTTATTAGTACAAAAAAAAACAAAAAAACTTAAAGAAAATTCTTTCTGAATAAATTATAAATTTAGCAATGACTTTACTACAAAAAAAAAATTCTATTCAGTATCTTGTTTTTAATATCCTGAAAAATACTGTTATGAATATAAAAAAAAAAAAAGAATCTATTTCTCTATTTTTTTTTTCCTAATTCAAGAACAGCTATAAAGATAAAAGTAGCAAAGTATTAATGGACGGATAGAGAGAAAATGAACAGAAGTCTATAAATTGTAAGATAAATGTCCTCCAACAACCTCATTCAATAAAAAAAACAAAAAAACAACAAAAAAAATGAAGATCAAAAATTTTTTTAACAGTATTTTTTTTCTACTCCAAAACAAAGCATAATTCACATTAAATAAAGAAAAATTTTTTTTCTTATTTTTGTGTGGAAAAACAAAAACACTAAAAGCATCTACTTTCAAAATCTGCTGTCCATAAATTTAAAAAAAAAAAATACATAAAATTTTTTTTCAAGATTTGAAATTAATGTAAATGTACCATGGACGGATAATAACACAATCATTAAATATGGAGTAATGTAAAAACAATTTTTGGAATTGGGTCGTCTTCTTGAACGAGACCTTAAATGAATGTGCATGTGTGTAACATAAGTGTAGATTGCTTTGTTTATACATTTTTCTTATTTAAAAAAAGTTAAAATAATCAAATCGTAATTCCATAAAATTTAATTTAAATTTCAGTCGACTGCCCCATTAAGGAAATTTGGCAAAATATGATTAAATTATAAATTTTGTGGAGAACACTGAGTGCAAAGGTCAATATATGCATATTTCAAATTCAAATAGATTCATTTGTTTAATTAGCGACTATTTCATTTCATTGGATTATTTATTTTGGTTTACATTTAGAATCATATTCGCCTTGGCGAACAAAACCTAAGTAATGTCTTGCTTATTTTTTTTAAAACGTGACATTAATACAAAAGTCTCTAAACAAAGGTCTAGATTGCTACTCAAGAGCTTAAAAAGAAAATTTTAAATATTACTTCAATAAATTCTGTTTTTATAAGATTAAAGCTTGTCATATTATGTTCAATCATTTAAATTTTTTGAAGCCTGAAGGGATTTTAGAATATGAAGCAGAAAATTGTTTTAATTTCTCTAAGCATAACAGTTATCAGTTTTTTTTTTGTTTTTTGTTTTTTTTAATTCTCAAAAGAACTTTGTCTTCCACTTACATTTTCAAAAAGAATTCAATCTGAATTGATAATTTTCATTCTACAAGAAAGAAAAGTTTATTTAATATTCATCTTTTGTAACATTTTTAATTTTAGGAAACAAATTTTAAATTTTTTACTGATAATATTTTTAAGTATTAGACCTGAATTCAGGCCTCGTATCCAAATATGAAGCTCACAAACCTGACTTTTACATTAAAGCATATAAAGAAAAATATAAAATTTGTAAAGAATTCATGTTAAGTTAAAATTAGGGAATTATCTTTTTTTTTCTTTCTTCCATCATATTTAAAATTGGGCATGTATAATTGTCTCCCTTTGCAAATCAAGTAAAATTAATTATGCTCGAAAAGAAATTCATATTTATGTGTATATTTATTGAACTTTATATGCAAAGTATTTGAAATTTGAAATTTAAAATTACGCATTTCTGATTTCCCAACACAAAATTATCAAATCTCACATAGCTGAAAATGCAGGGATATTTAACCTTAAATTTCCTGATTTCACCTGATGTTTATATTTTGTACCCTTTCCTTTACATGTGCGTATGATCTCATCAATAAAAACTTTTAGTTTTAAGAAATCCTTTTGAAAAACAAAAGCAGTCATGGGATTTTCCATATTTTGTCTGCTGTATAGAATTTTATTAACTGACATATTTGTTCGAACATTATTTTTTTAATGGATACACATATTTGAATGGATACTCTGTTTTTATATAATTAAACAGATTATATATATATTCAGGTTGGTGGATATATATAAATGAACTGTTTAATAATAGAAAAACAAAGTACCCACTCAAATATGCATATTGATTAAAAAAATAAATTTAAATAAATGTTATATTCTCTTATTAATAATACTGTCGTAAATGAGCCTATTAATGAACAATATAACCATATTCCTTTTAAAGTTAAAAAGATTTTTTTCAAGTGCCGTTTTCCATTATAAAAACAATAAAAAAAAAAAAAAAATTAGTTGCCAATGCCTCACTAAATAGAGAAATGTTATAGACATATCTTAATATTGCAACTGAAATGACATTGGCGTTGTTACAAATCCATTTTATTCATAAAACATTTCGACCTCTAAAGACGGCCCCACCAGCATTTACCTTGATTTCTAATGGTGCTGATTATAAATTAGAACTAATAAGCAAATTTAATTCAAATCTCACTCAAATTTAATTATGCAATAAGATCTATTTTATCATTGACAACAAACTTTCATTACACAAACATAAGTCAATTAAAAATAATTGTGCTTGTATCATTATTGAATAGTTAAGAAGCAATGATGTTCCCAGTGCAAATAAAATTTGGCAGGAACCAATCTTTTTTTTCTTTTTTTTTTTGCAATTAAATCAAATTTCTGAAAGAAATTTGATTCAGTCACAAAAAAGATGTTTGCAAAATTCTTTTATTTTTAATTTTTTTCCAGAGAAACATTTCATTTTTTGTTCTTGATTATACAATATTTTTTAAAGTTAAAATTACAACAAAAATAACTGGAATAAATTTAACCATTAATGTCCATTTTTGAGTTAGTGGGCAATCATTAGTTGTAGGAATAAATATGGATACGCAGCTATTCTGTTAAGTTCATTACATTCATTTCAATAGAAATATTGTTTGAAAAGGCATGAATCCATTTTTACCTCATCATCTATGGGTTAAATAGCAGGGCTAACTGGGCTCTCTTGGCAACCAGTCCAAGAGAAGGAAAAGTGAATTCAAAATCAGTCTGAAATGGGATCCATCCGACCATCTTGCCTCAGACACATCATTGTTGCCATGGCTGCACTACATCTGATGACCCTAATTGATTAAAAGATACCATAAAATATGGTATTAAGTGGTTAAATATATTAACGTTTATGAATGAAAGTAGCCTTGCAATGCTAATGTGTTTTCATTGGGTTTTGTTTTATAAAATTCCCTTTACATGCACACAATTATTTTTCTGTTCTAAATCAATGTGAATTATGATTATATTTATTAAAGAGATTCGACAGGAAAATTAGAAAATTCAGTGAGTTGTTTAATTAGTCTATAGATGCCAAGCTTTAGTGAGTTAATAAAGAAACTGTAACGTAAATACTTAAGAAACTAACAATTATAGACTGAGGATCTCTACAAAAGCAACTGAAATTAAGATTGAAAAATAAATAAAGTAATCAGAGGACGTTTTACTTGAGAGAAAGTGGGTTGAGACAGTTCGTGTAAATTAAAAACATTTATATATTAAAAAAAAAGTCTCATTAAATGAGACAAGTCTGCATATAGGATTAGAATTGAAGCAAATGGAAGAACGAAGGGTAAAGATAACGTGGGGTGGGAAACAAATCCAGGAGGAGGATCCTATCCCACTCCTTCCTCATGCATAACAACAACACACGTTCACTCACTCGTTCACATTTGAGGATATGTTCTCCAGGTTTTGTGCCGATTTTAAAACGTTGGACACAAAAAATATTGTCCAAAAAATTAGGTAAAAAAGTATAAAATAACTGCTTTTTGAGCTGTTATGTAAAATGTTTTGTTCACTACAATGAATACAAGAAAAAAAAAAAAAAAAAAAAGCCTGTAGAAGCACCAAGTTTTAATACAATGTTTTTTTTAGTTTATTTTTGACTACTTCTGTGGACAGGTTTTGTTTGTGCTTTGGCTACAGGAAATGTTATTTTACATTGAGGGAAAAATGATGACAAATCATTTAGCAAGAATGATTTTTTTTTCGTTTTATTCCCTCTGTGCTTTGGTAAGTGATTACTTCCCTTAAGTTAATCGGTAATTTACCTGTAAA
This sequence comes from Ascarosepion bandense, assembly GCA_037127315.1. Taxonomy (NCBI): domain Eukaryota; kingdom Metazoa; phylum Mollusca; class Cephalopoda; order Sepiida; family Sepiidae; genus Ascarosepion; species Ascarosepion bandense. The sequence goes on along the minus strand of JBBBDQ010001248.1, from coordinate 863,281 downwards.
AAGAAAAGTAAACAAATATTAGAATTAAATATTTACACAATGTTTTAATTAAAAAAAAAAAAAAAAAGTGAAATTTATTATATACATTGATAAAAGCATTAAATAGCTAAAAATATTTGAGAATAAAAAACACTTTAACGAAATTACTGTTAAGGCAAAAAACTACTGACAGATAACTAGTAAAAACTTTTTAATCTTTGGTGCCCCTTGTTCCACTAGTGAAACATATTTAAAAAAAAATGTTTGTCTGATACCAGACAAGCATTAATTTTTATATATCTTTATTACTAATACAGATGAAAAATATAATTGTATTTAACTTTGAAGGGTAAAAAAATTACTAGTTAAAAAAAAAAAAAAAAAAAAATCACAAACAATTTTAAATGGCAATTATTTCGTTAATGCGAAGAAAACGACTTTAAGAATTATTTGTTTTTCTACCTACAATCTTAAAAAAAAAAAAAAAAAAAATATACATTGGGAATAGACTTCTAAATGTTGCTGTTATCATCATCATCATCCCCCTCTTCCAAACAATTGTAAATATGGGGACTGGTTAGGACTTACAGTGACTAGTGTGAATGGGATGTAATAATGTGACCTTTTTGTGAAAGGAATGTTGTCTAATGATTGGGTCAATGATTGCAGTGAGTCTAGTTAAAATAATAGGACAGTGATGACCATCACTCCTTTCTTCTGGTCAAGATCCTTGATACATAAAATTTCTGAAAACATTTCATTATTGTTGCTGATGCTGCCACCTCTTCCCTTAACTTTTACACACAAAGTTTCCATTTGAATAAACATATTTAAGCTCATCAAAATACAGTCAGTCCAGACTTTATTGCCAGGATTTGCCCTGCCATGTACACAAGATTGAATCCTTCTCATTCCCTCCCTATTCCATTGTTAAGAAAGAAGTTCCATTCAGACAACTTCTTCCTAAGAACTGCTACTTTATAGAACAAGCTCTCAAGAAGATGCTTCTCCAATCACTCTAATATTAACCTCTTTAAATCTCAAGTCAGCCATTATCTACTTTCAACAACCTAATTTGGTAACTCTTCACCTTGAGTGAACAACAGTAATAAAAAAAAAAACAAAAAAACTGAGAACTATTACCTGTACGTTAAAATTCCATGATGGAAACAATGTATGATATAAAAAAATTCCTCTATACTTCCAAGATGAGGTATTGTAATTATTTACATTGTTCAGACTGTTGTCTTCTTCTTTATTGCCATATTTATGCTGTTTCAGCCATAAATAAATAAAAGAGTGGGTTATTTTTATTTTTGTAGCTGATGTGACATGAATAAAAGAATGTATTTTTTCAGAGACTAAATATTATGAGAAAACAGGTGTAAAGGGGAGAAAAAAAAAGAAAAGAAAAAAGTACCATAATGTTACTGAGGAACAGAACAGACTTTTAGCAAAATACAATCTAGTCATCATGTATCAAGTCAAAATAAATCTGATCCTATTTTAGCAAAATAAACTCTTACCAAATTAAGATTGTTTTGGAGAGAGAAATATTAATATCTGAACAATAATATTATTTTAGCAACTGTAAACGATTTGTGTTGAGCCTGGTCAGTACCGAGATGGGCGAATGCTTGAGAATACTAGATGCTGTAAGCTAGGATGTGCGGGTCGTGTATTAGGTGATGGCTTGGAATTGGAAATATGAGAGTAGAGTTCCAGTTGAGTTCGTTATATTCACTTATGCGTTAATACCCTTGGAAAAGGTATGAATTCACCTTTTCTCCCTCCCTAGTCATGGATTAATTAGTAAGACTTTTATAAGCAAATCTCTAAAAGATTATTATAACCGAATAGTATTTTCTGGCTTTAAATGTAAACTTTCTGCAAAAGGTTAAAGAACAAACAATAAAAAAAATGTAAATCATTTCAAAACAAAATGAGTGAAAAATATTTTTTGCTTAATATTTACAATTTACTGATTTCCAAAATCTGAAGACTTTCTTAAAAAGCAGCTTAAAATGTAACAATTATTTAAATAATTATTTAAGATCTAAAATATTTGTTAAATCAATCAACGTTTCCAAAGCTTTTGTTTATTTATCTACAGTTTTCTTAGTTTAATCTGGCCTCTCAAATAGGGGGAGTGCAAAATATTTAACAAACAAAATTTTTTATTATTTACATTGTCCAAACTGTTGACCTCATCTTTAGTGCCATAATCACAATGTTTTGGCTGTTGTACACTGATCTTCGTCAGGTGATTGGAATTTTGAACCAAAGGACACATGACCCAATGGAGAAAAGTGTTGGTTAGATCCAGTTACTTGATCCAAAGAGTTGTGAGCTCAATACTTGGTTACAGCAGTGGTGAAAAAAACTTAGAGAGTTTAGTTAAAGGGAGATAACAAGACTTCCAGAAATAACATGACTCATGGAAAAAGAACAATATTCACCAGTGATCAAAATAAAGAGTTTTATTCAAAATTCCAGTCACCTGAAGAAGCTCAAAGCATTCAATGGCTGAAACAGCATAAATATGGCAATAAAGAAGAAGACAACAGTCTGAACAATGTAAATAATTACAATACCTCATCTTGGAAGTATAGAGGAATTTTTTTATATCATGCATTGTTTCCATCATGAAGTTTTAACGTACAGGTAATAGTTCTCAGTTTTTTTTGTTTTTTTTATTACTGTTGTTCACTCAAGGTGAAGAGTTACCAAATTAGGTTGTTGAAAGTAGATAATGGCTGACTTGAGATTTAAAGAGGTCAATATTAGAGTGATTGGAGAAGCATCTTCTTGAGAGCTTGTTCTATAAAGTAGCAGTTCTTAGGAAGAAGTTGTCTGAATGGAACTTCTTTCTTAACAATGGAATAGGGAGGGAATGAGAAGGATTCAATCTTGTGTACATGGCAGGGCAAATCCTGGCAATAAAGTCTGGACTGACTGTATTTTGATGAGCTTAAATATGTTTATTCAAATGGAAACTTTGTGTGTAAAAGTTAAGGGAAGAGGTGGCAGCATCAGCAACAATAATGAAATGTTTTCAGAAATTTTATGTATCAAGGATCTTGACCAGAAGAAAGGAGTGATGGTCATCACTGTCCTATTATTTTAACTAGACTCACTGCAATCATTGACCCAATCATTAGACAACATTCCTTTCACAAAAAGGTCACATTATTACATCCCATTCACACTAGTCACTGTAAGTCCTAACCAGTCCCCATATTTACAATTGCTTGGAAGAGGGGGATGATGATGATAACAGCAACATTTAGAAGTCTATTCCCAATGTATATTTTCAATGAATCTAAAATACTATGAAAAAAACATAAGTGCCAACCTATGTCTAAATAAGCCTGCCATTTTTTTTTCTTTTAAAAGGTGTTATGCAAGTTGATATATTTGTTAGCAAGGTTTCATCACAAGAAGAAATGCAAGAACCAATATTAATCCGATAAAAGTTTTGAGCAAGACAAAATATATCATTCATAATTGATAAAGTTAATTCTACATCAAAATCGCATAAAACTGTTAAAAATTACTGACTCCCCTTAACCTTCAACAGAACATCCCCCCCCCACAACCATTCATTTCAAATTCAATATATAAACATTTAAAAATCTATGAACATGTTTATCACTTTTTGCTTAATAACCCAAATACATACAAGTGTGCACGTATATACAGGGTGCAATGAATAAATTGTTGCCAATTTATATTTCTAATTATGCGCATTGCTTGTTTTTGTTGATTGCATAGTATAGTAAGGTCAGTTGGGCACCGTCTGTGAGAAAAAGAGCAACATGGTGCAATTCACTTCACCAGAAATTTGGAAACAGCTTGGCATTCACACTGAAACCTCCAATACAGACATTTCAATCTGAGGACAGCGCAGACGATTTGTAAAGAGTTGGAGGAGTTCTAATGGTGATTACAAAGGTATTTGTGGGAAGATCTGGTGATCACATCAAATGGCAACCTACATCAAGTACTGCTCTGGGCCAAGAGGGTGGCTACTGAAAGACCCTACACAGGACTCTGCACCATGCCACATAAGCAGGCGATCCCAGTCATAGCTGTCAGACAATTTTTGCAACCACATCACCTCTTTACATCTGGCAATCCACTTCTACTCGGGCTGCAACCTCTTTGATTATTACGTGTGGGGTGCAGTTGAGCGAGCAACGAACAAAATTTCTTGTAACACCAAAGATGAAGGCAAGGACTATGGCAGCATTTACCAACTTAAACAATGTGACCATCCAGAAGATTTTCAGGACATTCAAAAGTTGTCTGGAATCCTTGGTTGGAACCAATGGTGATTTTATTGAATAAATATATTTTTGTGTAAATTTGTTAAATATATCTGTTAAAATTAGATGTCAGTGTTATTTTCAATTTTTGCATAATTTAGATGACAATAAATCCATGACACCTTGTAGACACACACACATATATATATATATATACTAAAACTTTAATCTTATGTGTGTGTATATATATATATAAAATATAAAACAATCTTGTGTGTGTGTGTGTGTGTGTGTGTGTTTGTTTGCTTCCAAAGATCCAGCTTAAACAATAAATAAAACTCCAACCAATTGTAGAGCATATTGTATCTTGTGCCAAATTTCAATAAAATTAGACAAGTTGGAGTTTGTTTTTCTGTTAATTTTAATAGGAAATTCACTATTTGTTTTTAATACACTATCTTCTATCAATTTGTATATATAAACAAATATTTGCATATTGTATTCCAATTACTGTGTATGAAAAATAATAAACATTCATAACACATCATAACAACATTATTAAATAAATTTAAATATGCATATCAACATATATTTATCCAAATTCATTACATTCGAACTCCTAGAAAAGTGAAGTGGCTATATGTGTCACATGACTTGATGGTAAATAAATGAATAGATGCACTCTGATTTGCTGCCGTTACGTATTTTGAAATAAATGGGAGACGATAACAAGGTATGTACAAAATGTAATTTTATTTTTAAAAAGTCTACACCAGTTTTAAGCAGTTACTTCCAATTTTCATGCAATGTGTTACCTATGAACCCGGTGGAACAATAAGTCTTCTTTTAACATTGTTAGTATTAATTATTAATTTTGTATTCAAAATGCATTTTATGGAAGAGAAATCTCTGTTAATGTAAAGAAGTAAAATATATATCTATTGATATCATAAAATATTTCATTTTCTTACCTTAAATCAGGATATATTTGTATTATAGCATTTTTTTGTTTTTAATTCACTTTCAAGACAGAAAAAAAATTGACCTATTATTAACTAATAATTAACCCTCTAGGGCCATTCGTATCATATTAGTGGGGGATCTGTTTATTACTTCATAACAATAGAAAACCGATCACCCACTTTATGCCCAGTGGAAGCCTTAACCCTCTAGGGCCATTCGTATCATATTTGATACAGTATGAAAACAAGCCTTGAAAGAAATATTTTCCTGAAAAATTTTTTAAGAGAAATATTTTATAAATTTCAAATGAAAGCAGTACTGACTGCTCAGTCAATGAATACCAAATGTTTCCTTATAGGGAAATACTGTATCAAATATGATACGAATGGCCCTAGAGGGTTAATAAAAAATACACAGATTATTTTGAAAAAGACTACACTTGTTTTAAACTATGACACTAAATTTTCACAATGTATAAACTATGGAGCCCTGTGGAACAATGAACTTTTTACCGTTTTTAAATACAAATTAAAATGTTTAATTACATATAGAAAATAAATGACTAAGTGGAATAAAACACTTGTGTGACTTGATCTCATCAGGACGAGGAGAATCTCTTAAGATTTTGTTTTCCCCTCCACTTTGTCATTATTGCTCTAGGATATAAAAATGTATATAATTTTTTTTTTCTCCTCATCTATATCTCACATATCTGTATATGTTAAATATATTATAGAGTCACAGCTTCACTACACAAGGTGTTGTTACTGTGATTCCTTTACAAAATAGTTTTTATACTTTTTAGATGAGGTAGCACTTACAGTATTTGGACTATTGTCTTCATCTTTGTTGCCATTTTTACGATGTTTCAGCCATTGTATGCTCCTGCCTTCTTCAGGTGCTAGGAACCCTTTATTACAATCACTGGGGTATATCATTCTTATTCCTTGTGCAAAGCCACTTCTGGTAGTCATGAGTTATCTCACTTTAACTTAACTCTATACATTATTTGTTTACCAGGCTACAGCAGTAATGAACTCACAACTCTTTGGCTCAAGTCACTGGAACTAACCAACCTCTAAGCAAGTGAATTTCTGGAACTTATAAACACCTAATGTTTCAGTAACCATATTTTTTTTTATCATAGTTCATATTGCAATTTTTTTATGTTAATGATTTTCTCTAGTATTTTTGATGGAAAGTGAGACAGACAATGGAGAAAGCCAAACCAAACATCACAAAAGAGGAATAGCTGGCAATGAAGACCATACAGAGGGATGAGAACAGCAGTTGTCTCAATTTTACAGCAAGCTACTTCATGTTTATGGTCTACCTAAGATTCACAAAGACGGTATTCAGCTCAGGCCGATTGTTAACAGCCTAGGCTCGGTATGCCACCCTCTGAGTCGCTTCCTTGTAAATATAATTGACCCACTGATAGGAAAGTAATCATCATATGTTCAAAACTCCACCCACTTTGTAGAACTTATCAAAGATGCTCCCATCCAATGCATTCAGGTGGTGAGTCTGTTTGCCAAGGTACCCACAGTAGAGGCACTATTGATAGTCAGGGATACTTTGAAGAGATGGCATTAAAGCTCTAAAACCAAATCTATAGCTGAACAATGTGAACTCAATAAGATCATTGATACAGTTCACTATGGAAAAAAAGAAAAAGCAACAATAAACTAGCATTCCTGGATGTACTAATAGCTCAAACAGAGAGGGGGTTCAAGACATCCATATACCGCAAGCCAACATTCATCCGACAATACCTCAGCTTCAACTCCTACCACCCATATAATGTAAAGAAAGGGATCATCTGCTGCCTGCAACATTGAGCAAAAGTCACAAGTGGCGACTTAGAGACATACAAACGGGAAATAGTCAGTATAAGCAGTACCCTACAACATAGCAATTATCCAGGGTACATGACAACAATTCCAACGACTGTGGAAGGGAGGGTGCATGAAGATAACTCTCAGAAAACAGTCTCGGTGTGTCTACCCTATGTGAAGGATTTATCAGAGAAAAAAAATGACCTGTGGTCCATATAACATTAGGACAATCTTCAGAAGTGGTTCTACTCTCAAGTAAGACCTCCAACAGAGGAGGACATGACTAAGGACTGTGTATGCCATTCCATGTAGTTGTGGAAAGAAATATAAAGGAGAAACAGGCCGCCCCCTTAAGGTAAGGCTACAAGAACATAGCAATGTCATAACATGAGAGGAGATGGAAAAATCAGGCATAGCTGATCACATATGTATGAAGGAAAGAGATCACCACCCCCTACGGGATGAAGTTGAAATAATAGAGAATGCCACTGGAAATTACATAAACTTAAGAAATTAGCACATAGAAATGAATACAATATGGAAACTAGTGATACAGAGTGATAGAGAAAATCATTAACATAAAAAAAATTGCAATATGAACTCTGGTAAAAAAAAGAAAAAAAAAAGAAAAAAGGTTACTGAAGCATTAGGTGTTTGTAAGTCCCACTTGGTGGTGTCCTCAAAGATACGTGGCCCAGTGGATATAATTGATTAGTTACAGTGAAAAGAGTTAGCCAAAGAGCTGTGAGTTCAATACCAGACTTCAGCAGTGGTGAACAAATAACTTAAAGGAAGATAACTCATGACTACCAAAAGTGGCTTTGCACAAGGAATAAGAATGATAGCTAAAACGTCATAAAAATGGCAACAAAGATGAGTATAATAGTTCGAATAATGTAAATGACACTCAAGGAGGTTGCAGTCTGGGGAATTAGCTGACCAGATATAAGGAGTGATTTGGTCGAAGAAATTGTCTTACAACCATGGCCCAGAGCAGCACTACCTTCTCAAGGCACCTCCGCATTGAGTCATTTTTGGGAGTTCTTTTATTATCAGAACAATTGGAGTGAGTTTTCTGAGCTGCCATTAACTTTGTAACCAGTGGACTCGTTCAATTTTTTTCGAATCCTCTGCACTGTCCTCAGATTAACACCCAAACACTCTGAAATGTTTGTTTTGGCACTTCTACAATTATTTACCATGGCTGGACTGTGTAAAATATTAGGAATCAATCAATAAAGACCATCAATTTAAAAAAGTTTCTGCGCCATTTTTGGTTTCTATCAAAAAATGTGAAATGAATATAAAATTCAACACAAAAGATAAGTTTTGAAATTCTGTGTTGAGTAAATGGATTAATTAGAAACCAAAGTGTTGAATTGTTCATAAAATAGGACCAGATAATAAGATCAGATGCCAAATACTTGAAGATAAAAATCAATTTCAAAGTCAGCATTATATTGAATTATTAGCAAACATGGGCCTTCATGCCCAAAAAAAAACGAGCGTCAAAAAGATGATTTTTCCCTTGACTCTGATATTATTCACTCCTCAGCAATGTTTGTTTTAAAAGGTGACGATTTAAATTGGAAAAAACTTAAATATATGATGAAAGTGAATTTAGACATTTTCTTTGAGAATTAACAACAAATTAGTAAACAGTATTTATTCTATTGTTTATTGAAATGGTTGGCAAAACATTGGCTAATTGATTTGAATTTTATAAAATGAAAAATAAGGATTTTCTTTTAGTTAGTTCACATATTTTAATAATTTCGTAAAATGTTTATAAATTTATTAATAATTTTCTTTTTATTTATTTCTTTATAAATTGATAAATATTACATTGCATTAGTTTTTAGAATGTTGTAAATATAAATTTATTCTCGTAAATAAATAATCTAATAGTGTTTAATATTTTTGTTGTAAATTTGCAAGAATAAAATGTATAAATTCACTTTCATGTTTTAACTTTTATTCCAATTACTTTTTTAAAGCAATAAACACTGCCAAGGAGTGACGGTAGTTAAAAATAATAGTGGTGTGAAGGGAAAAAGCTGCACTTTTGACACACTGTTTTTTGTAGGCATGAATCATTGTGTTTTACACAAGAAACAAAAAGAGAGAAAGAAGTTTATCAGATTAAAAAAAAAAAAATAATTCCACATGCAATCCTCTTCTTGCCAATTTATATGCAACACTTAGGTTAGTAAATAAAAAAAAAAAAATTCTAAGTATCACAAGACACTCAAGAATTGTTTGGATATTTGATCTCATTTTTGATATAACTTTAATGGTCCAACCAATCCATTTTTGGGGCCTTCTTTAGGTAAATAATCTGCACTAGAGATGGAGGTCTTCTTTTTATATCGTTATCTACAAATATTAATTTTCTTACCTTCAAAAATTGTTAAAACAGAAAAATAGAAGCACGAATTACAAAAATTCCCCCCCTTTTTGCTGTCAATCTTTATGACTAGATACACAGGTTCTAGATTTGTGGTAACAACAAGAAAAACAAGAAGATCAATCCAAAAAACTCTCGAGATGAGAGATTCATCTTAAAATGACTGTAATCACAAGACACCAAGTTGAATGGCAATAACTAACAACAGAACTGGAATTGATATAGCGTTTATATTTGTTAAAAATCAATGCTTTCAGAAGGTCACATACATGCCTGACAGAATTATTAAAAACATTCACTCAAACTTGAAAAGCCAGTGAAAGAAAAGAAAAAAAAAAGAAAGAAAAAAAAAGGAGGCTACATAGAATAAGATCCAAATAACAATGAAAAACACTTCAGAAAGACATTTTTTCTTGAAAAAAGAAATAAATAAATAAAATTACCAAAAGTGTTCCTAATTCATGAAGGCATACTCAGTGACTCCTGAAAGACAGACAGACAGACATTTGGAAACCAACATCCAAAATGATTGTCATAAATCAGTCATGCGGAACTTATAAATAAATCTGAAATTTAATGCAATTTTAAATAAAATAAGTGAAGTAAAGCAGCTAGGAAATTCAAATTACTGGATTACTTTTACAAGGAAAAAAAAAAGTCCATGTGAAAAAGAAGAACCAGCATTATAATTTTATTTACAAATATATTAAGTTGACGGAAAAGTTTATTTGGTTTATCAAGCAAACTTTTTGGCCATCCTCAATATTTAATTTCTACTTTTATACTGACTTCCCAAGTCATTATTTACATTGTTTGGACTATTCACAACATTTCGGCTGTCGTAAGCTTCAGGTGATTAGAGTTTCAAACCGACTCCTTTACTGCATGCACTGGGATTTATCATTTGCGAGCCATGCTACCTCTGGATGTCTCAGTTATTTCCCTTTAACTCAACTACTTGTTCACCACTGCTGTAGCCAGGTATTGAACTCATAACTCGTTTGGTCAAGTTACTGGATGCAACCAACACTTATCTACTGAGACATTTGTCCTTAAGTTGAATTAAAGGGAGATAACTGACATCTGGAAGTAGCATGACTCATGGAATGAGAACAATATATCCCAGTGATCGAATTAAGGGGTTCAGTTTGAAATTCCAATCACTGAAGTAGGCCAGAGCATACAATAGCCGAAACATCATGAATATGACAAAGATGAGGACAAATTTGAACAATGTAAGTACTACCTCATCTCAAAAATATTGACAAATATATCTCAAGTCTTTAAACATTTAGAACAAAGAGAAATTTCAACAATATTTTTATTCAAAAGTAATGTACCAGAATTAACAATAAAAAAGCAAAAGCAAATGCTATCTCTGTCCCATTCAAATTGTTACATTTGCATATACATTTATGTTATGAAATGTGGATGCAAATTTAATATTATAACATAAAAAGTAGAAAACAAAATTTATTCATGGATTTATTTAAAAAATAAAATGCTTGATTTTTAAAGAATAAAGAAATTAATTACTGATACTGAATCAGTAACTACTAAAAATAAATTTGGAAATTTTAACCCCATATATTAATACTTGATCAATTAATATTTATTCAAATTTAAACATAAAAAATGTTGGAGATAATGAGATAAAGTGGAAAAGCTTATTATATGCAGTGCCTTTTGCCTTGAAGATAGGTATCTTTAGATCAGAATGAAAGAACAAACCTCTGTGTAAGAAAAGTGCACTGGAATCTTTGAGAAAGGGGTAATAAATTATATTTTCAGATTCAACAGCAAGAAATCGTTTCCTCCAAACCCATATTGAAATTGTTAAGGTCTGCTAGAGTTGAAATCAGCCCACGCAGAGTAGATCTCTCTTGTTCTCTATTAGCTACTGCTGCTTTTACGATTATTCTGTATGAGCCTAGTCTGAGATTTATTATTGAGAATTAAAAGACCAGTGCACTTTCAATACATTTTCATCTTAGAAAAGGAATCTGTGAAGAGCCAAAACTGCCTACATCCAATATGGATGAAGTATTTAAAGAAAAACAAGTGAACAATTGTGCTTGATCCTTAAAACCATAAATGGATTATAGATCGAAACAGGGTATTAATGGATTATAACTAAAAATCTACATTTTTAACAGAATAGTAACCTTGACAGAGTCAGAATAATGGCTGAAATATCATCTCATGACTTCAGGTGTCGAGAGAGTTAAGAATTCTAAAAGGAAGATATCAAAATACTCAGCATGAATCTTACTGGGACCCCCCCCCCACAAACCCCCCACCTTGCAGTTAACCCTTTCAAGGTCATAGTAAAAAGAAAAAACGATTGTAAACTTTCACAGCCTATGGTACTAAATTGTTGGCAGTTTTTACACCAGTGTTTATTCTTTCTACTGGTGCCCAATTGACCCGACTATACTGTGCATTGTGGTGCAATGGAGATAAACTCGGAACGACAAATCAGGGAGCCGAGTTCGAATTCCAGTAGAATTCCTTGCATTCACGTATGCACAAATACCCTTAGGAAAAATATTAATCCATCTCCTCCTTCCAGTTATGGGTTAAATCACAGGACAGATTGGGTTCTAACCATGGAATAATTTTCTGCTCAGTCAGTCATGTCTTTTTCGAGACATGATCGTCCAAAGTGTGTATCACTTATGGCACTTAACTGACTGATACTGCTGTGCAGTAGGGTGGAGTGAAAAAAATGAAAATTCTGAAATCATATTCCTAATAATAATAATAATAATAATAAAAAGTTGTCTTTACTTAAAAGTACCAGATCCAAAATATCAAATTTGATTAATATCTTGGGCTGCTGAAATTAGTTTGAAAATCGATATTTTAAATATGCAATTTTCAAATTTTTTATTTTTTTTAATTTGATAATGTTTGTAATCTAATAGTAATGTAACAATATGAATGTTTAGTGATTTAGTCGGATAATCAGCTTTGAAAAGTAATTTCTCTCACTCTTCACTTGCTTAAAGATTCATTTCTTTCTTTGAACTTTTTAAAATTTTAATTAAAGTATGTTCAAAAATAAATATCCACAGACTGAGTTTGAGTTTTGTTTAACGGCATATCAACACCTCTGTGGGTTATTTAATGCCAAAAGGTAGGGTTTTAAGGTATTGTTTTTAATCTTCGGTTATAGTAAGAAGGTTGATTAAATCAGATTTTGATGAAAAAAGTTTTGTTTTTTTTTTAAAAGAAAAATTAGGATGTCTTCTCGTTTTGTATTCAAAAATGTATTGCTGATAATTCTTTTTCCTTCTAAAATATATCATGGCAACATTTTTTTTTCCTTCAAAAATGTCTTATTGGCAATATTTTTCCTTCAAAAATATATTTTTTTTCTATAAAAGTTTATTTTTATGCATGTATTTCTATGAAAGTTCATTTTTTATACTTTAATAGTGTTTTGACCCCAGTTTGGGGGTTAACTATTTGCTCATAGCTGGCACGCTAACAGGTGCTACCACTCCAGGTCAGGGTGAACCTGGGAAAAACAGCAATTAAGAGGTGGTTCCATGCTCCTCACAACCTCCCAATCAGAGGTCTTGCTGTAAGATGCAGTTTAACATCATACCCAAGACCTCACAGACTGTGTGAAAACAAAGAGATTTGACTCTCTGATGCTGATACTGTTATCTCAAAGAGTATTTTGGACAGCATGACCTACATGAGGCCAAAGTCCACCCAACCCAATTTCCTAATTCATTTCTTTTAGAACAAACTTGTTAAAAGGGAAAGAAAAATATTTTAAATGATAATAGACTCAAGTGATAAACTTTTCACTCCCTTAGCACCTGATTGCAAAAACATTCAATTTGCCATTTCACTTAAAGTACATTTTTACATCAAGACTGAGAAGCACCCTCCTCTGAGGAATCAAATAGGTGGGGTCAGTGTCTAGAAGCATTTCTGATAACAGTATAAATATTAGATATAAAAATTTGCAGAGCAGTACTCCAGGAAGGCCAGTGAAGGAATTGTTGCTAGTGGGTACTGAAACTTTAATTTTAAGACAGGTTTTACTCATCCCAAAATTTGACATAGTAAGTTTTCTATCTTGGGATCCCCACAACTTCTGAAAATGAATGCATTACCTACCTATAAATGATGTTATGAAATTTTATTTGTTAACTGAAATGGAACTCAAAACGGAGAGAAACCAGAAAGATTCTCATTTTTCTGACATTGCAGCCAAGGTTTGCAACACTGTCATGCTAATATAGGATTTAGCAAGTCTCCCAACTGTATTTTTGACCCACGTCATACATTGAAGAAATATAATGAAAAATACAGAATTCTTTGGAAATCTTATCAGAAATTGAAGAGTGATGCAACATATAATGAAAAACCAAGATGATTTCAAGACGATTTCTATCGGTTGTTTGACATATGCTCCTGCAAATGTATTAACTTGTTGAAATGTTCCTGCAAAAAGAAGCAAAAGGTTCCTTTGAAGGAATGTAATGTCTTGTTGAACCAAAGGTCTGCTCAGAAAATGATCATAGGAAACACTGATGTAGAAAAAACCAAAACAATACGAAAACATAAAACCCGAAAAGTCAAAATGGTAAAGAAATCAACTACCATTTTTCCAATTAAATCTCCTGATATTTCAACAGATGATTCAGAATCAGAGAATAAGGAGCAAAGCATGAAGCAGGAATGTCAAGCACTCAAAGCCAAAGTAGATGCAGAAATCCCTACCAAATTTTGCTATGACTTGCAACAGATTCAATGTGTCGGGTAGAAATGCAGCAGCAGCATCATCATCCCCCATTTTGCAAAACATAGGAATAGTTTCTACTGAAAAAACAGGTAGTGTAATTGACAGAAGTAAACTACAAAGAGAGCATTCTAAAGCAAGGAGCATATTAAAGAACAATGAATCACACCAATCCAAAGCACCAAAGGTCATATTTTGATGGAAGAAAGGATAAGACAACTGTGATGGGGGGGGGGGGGGTTGGCTTATCACAGAGAAACATATTTAATACAAGAGCCGCAATCTATATATATGGGACATGTTGCACCAAACAGTGGGACAGCGTAAGATCTCTCTCAATCAATACTAGATTTCTGCTATAAAGAAAGTCAGTCAGTTAGGTGCCATACGTGATACACGCTTTCGACGAACGTCTCAAAAGAGACATGACTGACTGGGCAGAAGATTATCCCACAGTAGGTTGCCATTGCTTTCTGCAGTAGACTGGTTGCCAGCCAAAGCTATAGAAAAACTAATCTGTCCTATTATTTAACCCATAACTGGAGGGAAGAGATGGATTAATAGCTTTCCCAAGGGTATTTGTGCGTAAGTGAATGCAATGAATTCAACTGGAATTCAAACTCGGCACCCCGATTTGTCGTTCCAAGTTGATAACCACTGCACCACAATGCACATAAGGAAAGTATATCTCTTGAAAACCTTGTTTGCCTTGGATGTGATGGAACAGTTATTCAGGAGGAATAATTAGATTATTGGAGCAGAAATAGCAGAAACCCTTACAGTGGATCATTGATCTTATTCATCTGAATGAGTTATCTCTGTGTCACATCTTTAAATACCTGGATGGAACAACTGCAGGCCTTTGAAGTAATTTTGGTAACACAGAAGAAGCACTAACAGAATGTGAACATTGAAAATTGAAAAATTTGAAAAAATTTTCCAAAAAAAAAAAAAAAAAAGATTTTGAATTAACCATGGATCGAATTTTCTTTCTTGACATGTGTCAAGCTATTGACAAAAACAAAGTTCTAGATACCGCGGCTGGGAAAAATCCAGGAAAACTTTCTCACTCACGCTGGGTGACAACCGCAAACTGAATACTAAGTCTCTATGTTGGGACTGAAGAACCAAAAAACTGAAAGCTATTGCAAAATTTATCATGAAAGTATGTGACCCTTCATGGTTTGATATTACACAATTTTGGTCACGGGAGCTCCTCATATTCTCAAAATGATTTAGAGATCTAATTTTCTGCATCCCAAGAACATTCTTATTTCTATGCTCTACGATGAACAAGAATCTGTGCGAGAATTGGCCATCTGGCAAATTTTCAAAGCCAAACAAGAACGAGATAATGGAGTTTGGCAATTCGGATTAGCAACAATCAATTTTGATGCTTCTGATCGCTTTTCTGATTTCTTGGGCAGATCTATCATCTTATACCCAACCATGAATTTCATAATTGAGGAATTGTGAGAAGAAAAGGGTATCATTTTCCCATTTTTTGGACCGCCTTGTGTCACACCCAAACTGTTGAATGTTGTGTAGAGGCAGTAACCGAAGCTTATGCCTCAGTGTGTGGACAAAATAATCAGGATGGATCTATTTCAGCAACGTATTTCTCTAGACAAAAAATGGGAAAATTTAAAACATGAAACATTTTTTGTTAACTTATATAAATAAATAAAGATTATGATTATTGCCAACTATAATCAGTAAAGCATTTTTATCATTATCAGATCACAAACACTAGCAAATTGAAAATATATAACATTTTGAAAATGTCAATTTTTCAAACTAATTTTGGCAACCCAAGATATTAATCAATTTTGATAATATTTTGTATTTGTTAATTCTAAATAAAGATACAACTTTTTATTACTGTTTGGAATACGATTCCAGAATTTTGATTTTTTTCACTCCACCCTACTGTGTAGTCAACAAAATAAAAAATAAACAATGCACATGTGCAAAATTAAAATTATAAAATGGCAACAATTTGCTGATTAGGCTCTACATCTCAAATTCATTGCTTTTTAGAAGCTTCAAAATCAAGTGCTCTGTTGGATATTGAGGTTGGGGAAGACTACAGTGAAAGTGCTTATAAATGTGATTAATCTTTACTTGAATGTGTATACATTTTATTACAATTCAATTTTCAAAATATTTACTCTTTTGTTTTGTGTATAGAAATCAGAAAAGCAAATTTAAAATCTTTCTCATAAATGTTACAAAAGTGTCTACGAGAACATTTGTTTATTTTGTAATTATTTAATATAATTACGCTCTATAGCAACAATCTTGGTTCGAAGGAAGGATAACTGGTTTTGATGAAAACATTGAAAAAGAAAATTCATTGATACTTTATGCCCTTTACTACCTTATCAAATTAAATTTTTTATATTCGCAACTGGTAGACTGTAATCTGTTACGACAAATTAACTTACTTGATATTTTCTCTTATTTATCCATAATTTTATTTTTACATAGTCATTCCATTGATTAGTTCATAACTATTGAAATGGTTTCCATTCTGTAAATGAAAAGAAAATGCACCTATATTAATTGCAAAAACTAAGATTTCATTTTGTTTATGTTGTAGATATTTAGAAAAAAATTTTAATTTAGTACATTTATTTGACAAAGAATTTATAAAAAATATACACGTGTCAAAGCTTATTTTGCCACTTGCAAAATGGAACAATTACTCCTGGATATACGAGAGGATACTAAAAGTTTTTTTAGCTGACCCAATTTCTAAAATCTGGATTTTAAAAAGAAAACATCAGAATCCTGATTTTGAGAATAGCGTACAGCCAAGAAACTTTTCAGCACTCACTTATACATTAATATCATTTTAAAAATATTAATGGATGGTTAACATTTGAAAAAAATTTTTTTTGGATGAACCACACTTTGTACATTAACATGACTGATATGTTTCTATAAATTAAGAATTGACTTAAGGATGGTTTTTTTCCTTGACGCCACTATTATTTTAACTACCTTCAATCCTTGGGCATGTTTGTTTTAAAAAGTGATGATTAGAATTGGAACAAAACCTTAACATTCAATGAAAGTGAATTTATACATTTTTTGTTCCTGAGAATTTACAAGAAAAATATTATAACAATAGTTAATTTCAAGAGGACTATTTCTTCAAGCTATATTTAGGTTTTGAGGATGTGCATTGTGGTCCAGTGGATATCGGCTCAGAACGAGAAACCGGGGAGCCGAGTTCGAATTCCAGTTGAATCCATTATATTCACTTACGCGCAAATACCCTTGGGAAAGGTATTAATCCGTCTCTTCCTTCCAGTTATGGGTTAAATAGCAGGACAGATTGGGTTCTATAGCCTTGGTCGGCAACCAGTCTACCGCAGAAAGCAATGGCAAACTACTGCGGGATAATCTTCTGCCCAGTCAGTCATGTCTCTTTCGGACATGATCACCCAAGCGTGTATCACGTAAGGCACTTAACTGACTGACTATCAAGAAATTGTTTAAAAATTCTTATAATTGGGCATTGTGGTGCAGTGGATATCAGCTTAGAACAAGAAATCGGAGAGCAGAGTTCAAATTCCAGTCAAATTCATTGCATTCACTTATGCACAAATAGCCTCGGGAAAGGTATTAATCTGCTACTTCTCCTTTTAGTTATGAGTTAAATAGCAGGACTGATTGGGTTCTATAGCCTTGGTTACCAACCAGTCTACTACAGAAAGTAATGGCAACCTACTGTGGGAAAAATCCTCTGCTCAGTTAGTCATGTTTCTTTTGGGACATGATTGCCCAATTGTGGATCACATATGGCACTTAACTGACCAATCTTATAAAATATTTCTTTGTCCTGGACAAGCTGACAAGATGTTATGATGTCATATATTGATGTTATCTATTATCTTCTTTTAGTGTAATAACAATTTTAGTGTAATAACAATTCTCCCATCTTAGTAAGAAATTCTAGATCTTGATATTTTCATAAAAGTAGTAATATTTATGGCACCTACTTTGGCAAATGGGGTTAAAGGACACTTAAAAACATTTATGGCACCACTGGCAAATGGGGCTTAAAGGACACTCTATAAACAACATTTATGGCGACCACTGGCAAATGGGGCTTAAAGGACACTCTATAAACAACATTTATGGCGACCACTGGCAAATGGGGCTTAAAGGACACTCTATAAACAACATTTATGGCGACCACTGGCAAATGGGGCTTAAAGGACACTCTATAAACAACATTTATGGCGACCACTGGCAAATGGGGCTTAAAGGACACTCTATAAACAACATTTATGGCGACCACTGGCAAATGGGGCTTAAAGGACACTCTATAAACAACATTTATGGCGACCACTGGCAAATGGGGCTTAAAGGACACTCTATAAACAACATTTATGGCGACCACTGGCAAATGGGGCTTAAAGGACACTCTATAAACAACATTCTGGCATTTAAACAATGGCAGTGCTTTTGAAGAAAATGTATACACAGGCTGTGATGGATAAATTGTTGCCATTTTATATCTTCAATCTCACAAAAGTGCATTGTTTGTGTTTTTTTTTTTTGTTGACTGCACAGTACAGTTGGATCAGATGAGCAACATCTGTGACAAAAAGAGCACCATGACACAATTCACTTCACCAGAAATTTGGAAACAGCCTACTACTGTACTGCTTGGCATTTGCACCAGACATTTCAGTGTTTCTGGGGTGTCAATCTGAGGACACTGCATAGGATTTGGAAAGAGTTGTATGATATATCCAGTCAACATCATGGTGGTTGGAATGATCACTAGTGATGGTGACATTCATCTCCATTAATCTTCCCACAGGGTCTCAGACTCAACACAAGGCCGAAATCAAGTGTCTTGAGGAGGTTAGTGCTGCCTTGGGTCAAGAGGTTGGCTGATGGAAGACTGTCAACAGGACTCTGCACCATGCTAGACAAGCAGCAGAACCAATCAGACAATTTCTGCAGCCACATCACCCCTTTCATCTGGCCACCTAATTCCACAGACTGAAACCCTTTTGATTATTATGTGTGGGGTGAAGTTGAGCAAGAAACCAACAAAACTCCTTGTAGCACCAAAGATGAACTGAAGACAACGATTATGGCAACATTCACCTACTTAAACAAGGAAAGGGTCCAGAAAAGTTGCAGGATATTCTTAAGTCGTCTGGAGACTGTGGTTGAAACGAATGGCAATTTTATTGAACAAATTTACTCTTTGGTATTTCAAGATATTTTTGAGCAGTTTTTAGACAACCAAAAGGAATATACAGAGTGTGATGGATTAATTGTAACACTGACATCTTATTTTAACACATTTATGTGTTAAAATGAGATGTCAGTGTTATTTTCATTTTGTGTAATTTAGAAGACAATTAATCCATGACACTCTGTATATTCCTTTTGGTTGTCTAATCGTTGTGATGAATTAGACAATTAGACAAGAAAACCAATGAAAGAAGGATAAGCAATAACATTAATTCTTCCATGATTGACAGAATATTTTATTATGACATTGCATGCTGGAGAAGATTTTGAGGCCAGGGTGAAAGAAAGGGGGGGGGAGATATATTTTTACTAAGGTTAAACACAAATTTCTCACCTGGAGAAAAGAAGAAAAAACAACAACTATCGCAATCATCAAGTTGCTAAATTCCTCAGTTAAAATTCTTTAAGATCGTCAAAATAATGCTCTGAATTTTCCAGCGTCTTTTACTCTCCTCGTCCATAAATATAAAAATTTACAGGCCAATGGCTACTTTATTTTCATTTTTTAAATTTTATTTTATTTTCCCTTTATTATTTTTATTTTTGTCCCAATTTTTGCATGAGAGGGAGGGGGCCTTTAATGCCAGATAATATATTTCTTGATTAAATAGTCTTTTATGTATCTATTGCGTAACGTTGGAGAAGAAAACAAAATCAATCCAAATAATTGAAATTTAATCTACAGAAATACAAAAAACAAAGAAATGTTAATAACCCCCACTTTTTTTTCTTAATTATATGTTTATTTCTGCATTCTCTTCATTAAAAAAATAAAAATCCTTATTTAAAAAAACGTTTTAGTTTGGTTAGAAATCTTGCAAGAATTTACCAAGTCAAAAAAAAAAAAAGAAAAAAAAAAAAAGAACTCTTCACAAAAAAAACCCTGCATAATTTTACTTGATACAATGAAAAATGCAAGATAATTTTGTGCTTAAAACTGGCAGATTTTAAAAGCATCTAAATATAAATTATAAATTACAAATTAAGAAATTTCTAATTCTGGTACATTTCTTTTGAAATAATAGATAAAGACAAATATCAAACATTTTACACAAAAATAACCGAGAGAGGAAAAGAAAAATGATTTGGTATGTAATAAAGGCTAAGTTGTTTAAAAAAAAGTTTTCTTAATGTTGGAAGAATATGTCTGAATGGAGTGAAACAATCTAAACTTATTTATAAATGGAACTTTGTCGTGTGTCTGTGTCCATTACCTATAGACTCTGAAATGGCTGAACCGATTTTCTTGAAAATTTACACAGATGTACTATAAGTGTCTGCAAGTGTTCTTAGCTAGGTTTTGTGTCGAGGAACCCCCGATAAATATTGAAAATTGATAATCGAAAAAATTAGGTTATAGAAGGAGTGGTCCAATTTCAATCAAATTTGATACACTCATAGACAAAGACCTAAGAAACGATATTCAGAAGTTTCAAGGGTGCAATTCTTACAATATTGCAGAAAATTGATACATATATATATATATATATATATATAAAGGCAAGATATATGTGTGTGTGTGTGTGTCTGTTTATCTGCCTGTATGTCTGTATTTTTTCAGCCCTTTTATTTTAGTTTTTGCTTCGGGTTTGGCTCTAAGTAGGTATAATTGTAGTTTTTAGTCTCAGCCATGATATCATTTACTCAGAGGACTTCAAGATTCAGTTTACGATGAAAAAAAAAACTTATTCGACTTACATCCATTCATTTTTCTTTCAGTCTACGGTTTCGCTTTAACTGGAAACAACTATTGCTTTTTAGTCTTTCATGCCAATGTCCAAAGAGTCTGAGCTCCAAGACTCTGGATTAGTTTTAAAGCTTTCATTACACCCGAGCAACACCGGGCTATACTGCTAGTTTGATATAAAATTCAGTTTCATATGCCAAAATCGATTGTGTTTAGAGAGAATTAAAAGAAGTAATTCTGATCTTGTCCGTGCAAAAATAAAAAGGCTGATGATTATATAAAGAGAAAGTAGCCAAGGATTGAAATAGTTTTAGCCGAATCAATTGTATTCCAAATCAGGTTCAGACAATTGAACAATTTCATATTCATAAGATTACCACATTTCAAACAATCCATAATTCAAGAGTGTAATAAAAAAACAACATATTTCCTAAGAAATGTCAAGAGAATTATTTATATCAATCAAATCAGACCTGGATATAAAGACGAATCTCTAACCCAGCCACCCAGATGATTCCAGTCAATACGAAGAGGGCATTTCTTCGACAACTTTGATGTGAAAAGAAAACTTCACATTATTGAAATCTATACTTGTCTGATTTCTCATGGCAGTGTTCTCTGTCAACAATCTGAACCACGTTTCCAGAAATGGCAACGGGTATCCTTCCTAGGGAGACTGAATTGGCTGAAAAATTGTGGTAATGACACAATAGATGAGTTCAATTGTCAAAATCAAATTTGAAATGCTGATGACTTCTTAAAGTTATAGAAAAAAAATTGTTTTGACATTAAGAATTATTAGGAGGAACCATAAGGAATTTCTGTTTTTAGAAACTAATTGTAATAATGAAGGTATCATCCTAAGTATTCCTTAAATATATCCAAACGAGTCATCCCAAAAGCTGAGCTTATGTGGTGGTGGGGAAATTAATGTTACGCATATGGTGGAATCATTGGGGGTACTGTCCCTTCAAAGATATTAAAACACACGTAAATACTAAATGCATGTTTATACATCCAGCAGCTGCAACACATCTATAACAGTTTGGTTGAGAAGCACTGTCCATTTGGCAATAGGAAAAATGTTCCCCACAGCAATGCAAAGGCGCATACAGCAGACTTGTCTTGCTCGAATCATTAGTAGTGAGTTCAATTCTCACTGGGTGCCCCATACTTTCAGTCTTGTGCCACATCTAAGTTGCACTTAGAAAAAAAATCACCATACAGCAAGAGTAACACAGGAAAATATTTGGACACTCAATAGGGTTCTAACCAATGGTGGCATCTTACCAGTTCACATGAACCGATTCTTAAAATCATGAAAGCTTAGCAAACTGGTTGTTAGATTATTCGAAAATAATCTTATATATTTATAGCTGATATATGATAGGTAAAAATATAATACCCTTGTTGTAATTTGGGTAAAAGCTGAAAGCGAGTTTTCTGTGAGGAAACAGACTGGGAACTAAGGGCCGATATAGGCTCAAGATTGAAATTCCCAGAGCAAATTGCCATCACAAAACTTCGCCCAGACATAGTTTTCTTCTCACATAATGTGAAGATAGTCTTGTGGGAACTGACGGTCCCCTGGGAAGAAAACTCAGAGGAAGCTCATGAAAGGAAGAAGTTAAAATATGACGAACTGCGGGAGAGTTGCAGGGTTAAAGGCTAGAGGGCTAGCTGCACTCCTATAGAAGTGGAGACTAGAGGATTTGCAGCTAGGTCCTTATGCAAAGCGTTAACAGATATTGGGGTAGTGGGAGTAAAAAAAAGGAAAGCACTCAAGTCCATAACCGAAACAGCGGAAAGAACAGCTAATTGGTTATGGATCAAAAGAGAGAGTGCCTGGATTCCAAATTGTTAGCTAAAATTCCCCAAAATTCTGCGTCTAAATTAATGTTTCGGACGAGCTCATGTGCGGTTCGCCTCTAAATGGAAAGTGGCTCTGACTGTCGCCAGTCAGAAGCATTTGCAAGGTTTCGTACCGGGCCTAAATGTAATTTTCCAGTGTCTGAAAGCGCTTATCAAGGGTGGGCCAGAAACTGATCATCTCTGGTCAGGTCGGCGCAGTGAGTGGGGTATGATGTTGAAAGACCTGAAACCCCCTAGTGATCCTCGTGATGACATCACTGATGACACCCTCTAGCGCCCCCATTACAGTGCATATGTTTGAAATTATATATTTATAGCTGATATATCCTTGTTGTAAGTTGGGTAAAAGCCGAAAGAGTTTTCTGTGATGAACATAATTTATTCCATCAAAAAAAAAAACCGTCTTGAAGTTGGTAATGTGACAATTTTTTTGTCATAAATTTGATAGGTCTTCCATTGGATCTTTGAGACTGTAGCGATTCAGGCAGAATGTGTCTAAGAAACAATAACACAGCTGATGACACTAGAGTCAAAAAGCATCAGACTTCTGAACAGAAATATGATGAGAACAGAATTTCAATCTGGAAATATCTTCATAAATAAATGTTTTCTATCAAATTATCAAAATAGTTAAATTTTATTTGATCGGTTTCCATTTTCAGATCGAAAAGAAAATAAGCAAAATAGGTTCCTAAAGATTGCTTATATTTATAGAACTGCTTCCTGGAAATTTGGATGCCATATTTACCTCATCAACTGATTATTACTTTTATTGATTGTTGCAAAACAATTTGATTGGGAAAAATTCCTTTAATGAAGGCCAGATTCAACAGTTTAACAACTTTTTCATATGAAAGTCCACAGAATTTTTACTCAAAATATATTGAAAATCTGCTTGATAATTAGCAGCAAATCATTATAAATAATGAATTTATAATTTAATAAATTATATATCAACTCAAAACAGGAATAAAATATTTTCATCAATTAACTTTGTCAAAGTGAAAAGCGCTGAACTTTTCAGTCCCTCCTCATTTCTATAAGAAAAGTGTTTGAAAGAAAACTGAAGGCAGGTGAACTTGCCATCCGCAGTTATCACCATCTGGATGGAATAAGATAAAATCATCTCTTACAAAAATTTCCACCATAAAGTTTCCCCCCTTAATTATTTTAAAATGTAATTTGAATTTTGTATGTGATGCAATATGGCTTCTTTTGTATGTGATGCAATATGGCTTCTATCTACAAATTTAGGGAATGTGAAAAGCTAAAAATTAACAAACAAGCTATCTGATGATTCAGGCTTCTTTAAGGAGCAGAAAATAAAACTTTTTTAAAGGGTAGGAAATTTTTTTTTTTCCTCCCTCTAAGGGTGAGAAAATAGAATCTTCTTTAAAGCAAAAATGGAACCTTTTTCTTTTGGGGCAAAAAGGAACCACTTTCTTTAGGAAAACGAGTTGTTGGGGTTAATGTTTTTTTTGTTTTTTTTTTAAGCCGAAAATAAAAATTATGGAATGCACAAAACCAGAAATGAAGGAGGAATCCACTCACTTTACAAAATGAAACTACAATTGTTTGAGCAAAATCTTAGATATCTTAATGACTTTTTCAGGTTCAGAAACAATTGATAATGATTTGCTGAGAAGAAATTTGATGGGTTTAGAAATTAATATCTGAAAGAAACTTTTTTTTTTTACAAAAAATGCATAATGAATTCATTTGAAATCTCTTAACAGATTTTATTCTCAGACATAATTTTTTTAGTTCTAAAGTGTCACTATATAAAGAAAATAACCTTAAAAAACAAGATACAGTTTTTAGGTAACACTAAATTGTTATATAAATTACTATTACATACATGTTAATTCGGATATTTTCATAAATAAGGAAAAAAAATGCTTAAAGAAAACCAAATTTAGCTTCACTCTTCATAAAGAAATATGTCTATTTATAAATCAAGTGAAATAAAGATTTTATTTTGCCAAAATGTTTACCATTGCTTTAGACAATTATTGCCAGGAAATACAAACTTATACAAAATCTCACATTAATTTGAATTAAAATTAAAACTAACAAAATAACAATACACACATTGTTTGCATGTTTTTACTTTCAATTCTTGTTTTATATCAGAAGGTTTAAGTATTTCTTCACTTTATCATAAAAATATGCCTTTCTTGATAACTTTAAATTATTTTCTCAAGATATATCGACATTTAATTTTTTTAATTTACATCAATATCAGTGGATGTTTGTACATTTTTCTTGTTTAGTATTCATAATTGAATTTCACTAATTCCTTAACAAGAAAGTACCAATAAAAGAATAAATACCAATAAAAGAATAAATCATACTATATCACTTATTGCCTTATTTAGTAAACTGATTTATTAAAACAAAATATTCTTTTTTTCTGAAATTTATGCATACTTCAATTCAAAAGAGGGTTCCATTAAAATTAAACTTTATTCAGAGGTTTATCTTCTTTTTTTTTTTTATTGTTTCACCCCAAGCAAGGCGGTATTGCCACTGATGTGCAGGGGGCTACATAAGAGTAAAAGTTTAGTCAGAAGGAGAGTGAAGAGAAAGACGAACCAGTTACAGGAGGTGTCAGAGAAAGGGCAAGAGATTGGATGGGAACACAGATGTGAAGAAAGTTGCAAAGTTAGAGAGAAAGGAAAAGAACAAGATACACGGGGTGATGTAGAAAGGACTGGAGTCAAGTGGATAAGAGATGGGAATTGACATTGCATTTAAATTCCTGGAGGTTGTAGAAAGCAAGAATATGGAAGGGAGTTCCACATGCAAGAAGTGCGAGGAAAGAAGCTGCTGGAATAGAATTGTCAGCTGTATTTGGTTGAGCTAACAGTAAATGGGTGGGTCCTTGTTGCCAGTCTGGTTTCACGAATAAATTCTTGTGGTGGGGGCACCAGTGACTTAAGTTTGCCGAAGCAGAAGCCTAGTTGTAAGTTTTAGTTTCTGTCTAAATTTCTAGAATGAGGTGTTATTAACATTATTTAGATTTGTACTCTTGTTTTCATCCTGGAGGGCATGACAGACAAAATATTCCGATAACAATAACAAAGAGGAGGACAATAGTCCGTGTGTAAGTAATTCTAGTTTTTAAGTTCAAATTTTTAACTGAAAAGTTGAAAGAAGGCATTCAAAGAAAAAAAAACAACAAAAAAACAAAAGTGGGTGGTGGGAGAGTTGGAAGTAAAAAAGATTTGATCCAAACCTTGCTGTGTGGAATTAGAATTTCACGAAGTTGATAAACATCAGCGTCAGAAGATAACATCTGGTGGTCTGAAGTTAACTGCCCCTGATCCCATATGTGTGAATAAAGTTCATGATCCATGAGGTTGATAGGATTAGTCAGGTCATTCACAATTCTTTGCCCAGGGGCTAATCTGTGAAAAATACACATGGTTTGACTGTAGAGGCACAAGACACAATTGAAAAAGTTGTTGAGAGATTTTAAACAAAGCAGTAAAAACTGAAGATTTGGGCATTTTTGTGTTTGGAATATTGTGAAAAAGAACAAAGAATCTGTCATCTTCAGTTCTTAAGAAAATTTTTAAAAATAATAATTTATAAACTCAGACTAAAACCAATTTTAAAAGACTAAAAATGAAAAACTTAAGACTAAAATCAATTTCTCAAATTCATAAATATTCGATGTATTTTATTTTAATGTAAATTTAAATCTAATTTAATCTTAAATTGGATGTGCGTTGCAGTATAATGGATATTGGCTCAGAATTAAAAATTCTGAGAGTTGAATTCGTTATATTCACTTATGTGCAAATACCCTTGAAAAAGGGTATTAATCCATCTCTTCTCCATCCAGCTATAGGGTGAATAGCAGGATAGATTGGGTTCTATAGCCTTGGTACTGCAGAAAGTGATGGCAGACTAATTAGGGAAAATCTTCTGCCTAGTCAGGTATGGATCAATAGAGACATGATCATCCAAGTGCGTATCACATACGGCGATTAACTGACTGAGTGAAATCTAATTCGAAACTACTTATTTTTATTTTTAAAAAGTAAGGGAAGCTCTGAAATGATTTCCTATATATTTTCATGCAAAAGATAGAAGGAGCACAATAACACCAGTGGATAGAGCAAGTTTTCAGTTACAAAAAGCAGTAATTTTTTTTTTTACAGTCACCACCACTTGCTATGCATTTTCAAGGCATTCTTCAATTTGTGAGTTGACAGCTGTGCTATGGTATCCTGAAGATGGCCACAATCACATTTTGCTGTCACTACTACTGAAATGCATTACCCACCACTTAATTTCATTTATATTCACTGGTTACTCTCCATAAACATGTAGCAAGCATCAATAAGTGTCATTTGGTGCAACTTTTCCTACACAATTACGGAGGAATTCAATTATATATATATATATATATAAATGATTAATGTGGAGAAGTTTGTCACTTAATTGAGCAGAGTCATGTCAACTTCGAAGTTATGATATCCTTCTTTTATTGGGGATTAATATCACAGCATGTCAGTTATCTAAAACGGCAATGCCAGAAGTGAGTAAAAAATGATACTGAGATTGACATACAAATGTTGACTGTAGACAGATTAGAATATTTATTGATACTTTAGACTAAACTATCGCCCGGTTCACACTCTACCCATGTTTATTGAACAGGTGTAGAGGCTCATCCCTTGTTCCCTGTTTAGGATGTGGTTTCCGGCTTTCTCTTTTCCAATCTTTTCACTCTTACGTAGCTCCCTGCACATCAGTGGCATTATCGCCTTGCTTGGGGTGATATGATTAAAAAAAAAAAAAAAAAAAAAAAAAAAATCTATTTTACTCTTCCAGAGTCTTTTAAACTTTGAAATTGGGATGAAAATATATTTACAGTACATTTTTTTTTAATTTTCTTATTTCTATTTTAAATATTCTTGTTACCATCATTTGGGTCGTAATGTTTCGTTTTGGTTTCCATCAATTTCGAGATTATGTCAGACTGAGTATTTGCACAAAAGTAAATAAGGATTTTTAAAAAATTAAATGAAGTGATGCTTCTCCCAAGATTATTAGTGTGAAATTGAATGCAACAGACTTGGCTGGAATTTTAACTTGGCTCACTAATCAATAAGCAATTGCACAGACTTCTCCATAGATAATTTTAATCCTGAATATTCACAAATTTTTAAACATTCTGGCCATTAGTAAAGTTTATACATATTTTACTAAGCATTAAAAAAAATAAATTCAAATTATATTTCATCACTGCTTTTTGTAGCATCAATTTATCTGTAGTTAGTAATTAGTTTATACTATTACAATATGAGTGGGAAAGTGTCCATGAAAAATGATGGCAAAATATTTATATCGATTTGACATCTAAAATGATGGTGTCATATATATTAATGTAGCAACTATTGAGTAACTTATATTAAGACATAAAAAAAAATAAAAGTTTAACCAAATCCCTGAGCATAACAGGAGGGAAATATATGTATATATTTTTTATAGATATCCACTACAAATATATGTATATATATCTAAATCTAATTTATCTAAACTTATTTATAAATGGAACTTTGTGTGTGTGTGTCCGTTACCTATAGACTCCGAAATGGCTGAACCAATTTTCTTGAAAATTTACACAGTTGTACTATAAGCATCTGTGAGTGTTCTTAGCTAGTTTTTGTGTCATGGTACCCCCCGATAAATATCGAAAATCGATAAAAATCGGGTTATAGAAGGAGCGGTCTGATTTTAATCAAATCTGACACACAGTTCATAATGAGGGGAGGAGAAATCGTGTGTAATAAATATATATATATATTTATTTTAGCGTTCTCCCCCTTTTTTTTGCTCTTCATTTTCGTTTGATTTGTGTTTCTAATGATTTTCTCCTGATGAGATGTTGGACAAGAGAGCTCTAGAGTGTTAATAAATTCCTTGTTTTTAAAATTATATATATATATATATATATATATATATATATACACACACACACACAAATTATTATAAGAGACTATATATATATATATATATATATATATATAATTTAGTTTTTGATCATAATTAAATTAAACCCATTCAGATTTGTATTAAAAAGTGTTCAATACAATTATATTGTAGAACTTAATATTTTTTTCATTTGTAAACGAAAATATAAAATGTTACACACACACAAAACGGCCTATATTATAATAGAAAGGATAAATCATAGGTAATGTTTAAACTAAGACCAGGAAAAAAAAAAAAAAAACCAACAGTGAATCAAAAGAATATTTTCTTCAGAGTGCTTTTCCTGTATACAACCTCTGTAATTGTTATCGTTTAAAAAAAACCTGCCTTCTGATATATTTAACTCCTCTGCTATCTCACACAACTTCAGTTTACAATTGGCCAAAACGAGTTTGTGAATTTTTTTTTGGTGTTTTCCAGGACAACCTGAGTATTCAGCACCATGTGTCTGTATGACTGCATTTAAAGTCAGTATACTATCTCAACTGTTTTTTCTAATGGAGCTGAGTCCTAATAACACTTATAAAGCCACTCAGTCAGTCAGTTAAGTGCCGTACGTGATACACACTTGGGCGATCGTGTCTTGAAAGAGACATGACTGACGGGACAGAATATTATCCCGCAGTAGGTTGCCATTGCTTTCTGCGGTAGATTGGCTATAGAACCCAATCTGTCCTGGTATTTAACCCATAACTGGAAGGAAGAGACGGATTAATACCTTTCCCAAGGGTATTTGTGCCTAAGTGAATGGATTCAACTGGAATTCGAACTCGGCTCCTTGTTCCGAGCCGACATCCACTGTACCACAACGCACATAAGAAATATTAAAATGTTAAATAAATGAGCACAAAACAAGGAGAAGAAATGAGATAACCTAAACTAAGTTGAAAAGCATTTTTAAATGATTCATTTTTTCTTTACAGACATTTTTTGATGGCCTGAAAATAATCTATATCTATAGAAGTGGCGAGGGTGGACGTTGTGTAAGTATTTGTTTGCTTGATAGATTCGATTTAGCATTTGCTTTTGCGGTTTAGCTCGACAAGAGTTGCACTCAGATGTAGATCAAAATTTTAGAATGCTAACGACACCTTGAAATTTTCCAGAAAGCCAAAAGTAGGGGTAAAAAATATATATTACCCCACAAAGTCAGGTATTAGTTTATGTATTGATCATAATATAGAATCGATCACCCCACTTTATATTATCTATATATGTTGCCTCCCCCACTCCCACCCTAATCCAATAAAGACATTCTACATTGTTATCTATAAGTGATGAGGGTGGACGATGTGTAAGTATTTGCTATGGAAATTCATCATATGTTTTTTATTCTTATTATTCCTTAAACTACCTGAGTGAAACTGACCTGCTAGTAGACAAATAAAAGTTGCCCCTTCCTTCCCATTTTCAAAAGGGTAACAAAAATTGCTTTATGATTATAGAATTTTAATTTATCCTGATTAGCTCAATTCAAAATAGGTTTATTTTGTGCATTTATTATAAATTTATTAAATTCTAATATTTGGAGGGGGGTTAGATAACAAATATGAAATTTTGAGATGCAAGTTTTAAACAAACTTACAGAAAAATAAAATAGCTTTTCTGAATATTATAATAAAATTCTTTATTGCTTAGGGTGTGCAAAAAAGAAAAAATAGTTTTGAACTGTGTATTCTGTTTTTAATTTTCTGAAAGTGCTGGAAAGTTTTGCACATACCTAATAATTTACTGTTGTGTACCAAATATAAGAACCATCCAGATTGGTAATGCTAGTGGAAATTTTCCAGTTTATAGAGAACAAGAATTCTTGTGTTCTAAATATAAGGACACAAGAATACTTGTTCAAACTCTTCAAAAATTTATGGTGAAAATCCTACTATTTTGAGGAATAAAATATTTTTAGTCTAAACAAAAATTGTCCAAACATTTTTATAGAGAAATGGTTTGGAGTTTGCTTTTATAGATTTTACAATTACACAATTGAAGAAAAAAAAAATGTTTTATTAATATTTCTCTAAACTATGATCATATATATATATATATATATATATATATAACTGTAAATTTATCTTTAAACACGTCTCGAAAAACCCACTGAGTATAAATGTGGAGGGGAAAAAAATGGAAACAAAAAAAGAAACAGACTAAGCACTTGAACATTAGTCAAAGTACTAGTCGAAAGAAAAAACCTCGAGACGAGGAACCTAACACTTAAAGTGCTCAATACAATAGCAGAGCAAATAAATAAGTAAGTAGCTAATCTAGAGCCAACAGACCTACCAAGGTTTCACCTAATGGGTCATCAGGGCAAGTCGGCTCACCAACTAGATAGGTCAGTTGGCTCTAGGTTAGCTACTTATTTTATATAAATATATATATGAAAGATATTACACACGTGTACACACACAGAGGTACTGAAAGTTCACAGCATGAGCCACATCAAAGAATTTGAACAAACATCAGAATTTATTTACTTTTTCTTTGTCAAGCTGACAACTTTTTGATACTTTAGAAGTATGTGTAAGATATATAATAGGATGTGCGTTGTAATGAAGTGGATGTCGGCATGGAACAAGAAATCAGGAAGCCGCATTCGAATTCCAGTTGATTTCCTTGCATTCACTTACGCACAAATACCCTTGGAAAGGTATTAATCCATCTCTTCCTTCTAGTTATGGGTTAAAAAACAGAACAGATTGGGTTCTATAGCCTTGGTTGGCAACCAGTCTACTGCAGAAAGTAATGGCAATCTATTGCGGAATAATCTTCTGCCCAGTTAGTCATGTCTTTTTAAGACATGATCACCCAAGTGTTTATCACGTATAGCACTTAACTGACTGACAATAGTATCTGAATTTTTTCATATATATATTATATATAAGCAAAAACAGAAAAATCTCTAAACCAAGTTTTAATAAATTTAATTGAAAAGGCCTGTTAGATTTTTATTGTATTTTTCCAATTTTTGAAAAACATACACATCCAAATAAAAGTTGCGGCTAGAATTTTTCAATGTTTCTTTTGATTTAGTTCTTTCAACTATCTCAGTCACCATCAAGAACTAGGTATTGTTTTACTCACTAAATATAAATATTAGCAAATAATACCAAAATACTATAGAGCACTCACTGCAAGGAAAAAAAAAAAACATTTGAAGTAATTAACATAGAAAAACAATCTCCATTGGGTAAAATATCTTTCACCACAAGAAATAGTATTCAAAAGTGTGTATAAAATAGGAAATATATATATTTTCAGCCACCCGTCTAGGTACTGACCAGGCTTAACATTAACTTCATGGTTGTACAGGAAGCTTTCTTTGAATGTGATGTGGCAGCAAGCCTAATTCATGTACATAACTATCATTACTTCACAAACAACCAAAATACGACTATTGATATTAAACAAATATTAGTAGCTAATACTAAAATACTATACAGTACTCATTGCAAGGAAAGGCTTAAAATACTAAAAATTTATTATTCAAAATAAACTACTCACATCAAATCTCTTCCTACAGGAAAGTACATTTTTAAGTGTACGTAAAATAATAGTATAAAATATTTGATATTATCAGTATAGCCCGGCATTGCTTGGGTGTAATGAAAGCTTTAAAACTAATCCATGGTCCTGGAGCTCAGACTAAAGAATATTTGTGTGAAGTTTGGTGAGAATCGAATAAAAATTGTGGATTTGTATATAGGACATACAGACAGATAAACAGACACACACAAACGCCTTATATATATATATATAATCGATTTTATGCACTATTGTAAGAACTGCAACCTTGAAACTTCTGAATATTGTTTCTTATGCCTTTGTCTATGAGTAAATAAAATTTGATTAAAATCAGACTACCCCTTCTATAACCCGATTTTTTCGATTATTGATTTTCGATATTTATCGAGGGTACCTCGACACAAAACCTAGCTAAGAACACTTGCAGACACTTATAGTACAACTGTGTAAATGTTCAACAAAATTGGTTCAGCCGTCTCGGAGTCTATAGGTAACGGACACATACACACAGAGAGACAAAGTTCCATTTATAAATAAGTTTAGATAGTTGTTTTCCAGGGCCTTTAAGCTCTGTGAAACATGTAATTTATGTGATACACATATATTTAAATTTGAAATATCACATTAACAAAAAACAAAAAAACTATATAATGTAAATCAACAAAATATTGTCTACCATATTGAAAACGAGTTCTTGATAATGACTGAAAATACTGAAAGTATATGAACAAAAACAGAAAACAGTTTATCCACCATTTTGATCTCAATATAAAATACCTTCAAATAAGATTGTAAAAATACAAGATAAAAATTAAATAGACAAATATTGTCAGTTGAAATTAGATACAACTTGTTTAAATGAATTCCCACTTTTTCACTCTCCTCTCATGTAACCCCCTGCAGACCAGTGGCAGTACTGCCTTCCTTGGGGTGAAACGATTAACAAAATACACTATAATTCAAACACACACTTTTTGAGCTCTAAGAAAACATTTTATACATGATGACACCACTTAAGTGATATGCCTAAATCTGAAATAAAATTGGAACTGTTGTCAAAACATGTCAACATGCAACCAAGGAAATTGGATGTGCCATAGTGAATTCATTGAAAGTGTTTGAAACACAAACAGAACAAAAACAAAGTTTGAACAGTTTATCCACTATTTTGATTTGGATCTAAAACATTCAAAAATTGAAAAAAATATGATAAAGAATTAGACAGCCATTGTTGGTTGAATTTCACAAAATTTGTTTAAATATATCTCAAAAAAAGTTTGTTAAATTCAACTGAAAAGGTTTAGCTGTTTAATTTTTTTTTTCCAACTACTAAAGACAATATTTATAAAGTTTCCAAACTAGTACAAGAGACATAATTCAAGTAAAAATAGGAACTCACCAAGTTGGCTTAAAATAGAAAAAATATATCTAAAGAAAAATTCTGACAGTTTGAAATAAACTAAAAATATTTTATATTGTTATAGTTATATTAATATATCAAATGAACCCATCACTAATATATCAACATGTCTATTTGTGAAAAAAATTAAAATATTCTTTTTTCTATTTTTAAGAATTATCAGAAATGTTTAATCTTCATGCCTGAAAAAAAAAAAAAAAAAAAAAAAAAAAAAAAAAAAAAATGGTGCGCACAAAGGACGTTTTTTCCTTGATATCACTATTATTTTAATTACCTCCACTCCTTAGCAATGTTTTATTTTATTTAAAAAAAAAAAAAAAAAAAAAAAAAATGATTACAATTGTAAAAAAACGTAAACATGATAAAAGTGAATTTATACATTTTTCTTTAGTTCTGGAGATATTCAGTCAGTTAAGTACCATATGTGATACACGCTTGGGCGAATACATCTCGAAAGAGACATGACTGACAGGGCAGAAGATTATCTCGCAGTAGGTCACCATTGCTTTTTGCGGTATACTGGTTTCCAGCCAAAGCTATAGAACCCAATCTGTCCTATTATTATTCAACCCATAACTGGAGGAAAAAGACAAATTAATACCTTTCCCAAGGGTAATTGCGCATAAGTGAATGCATGGAATTCAACTGTAATTCGAACTCTGTTCCCCGATTTCTCATTCTGAGCTGATATCCACTGTGCCACAACGCACTGGAGATATTACAACAATATTAAACATTATTTATTTATTACATTGCTTATTAACAGAATAATTTTATATTTAAAACATTCTAAAAACTAATAGAGTGCAATATTTATTATTTATCAGTTTATAAATATATTCATGAATTTATAAATATTTACTAAATTATTAAAATATGCAAACCAAATATAAGGAATTCCTTAATATTTTATAAAGTTTGAATTGATTGGCAATTAGCCAATGTTTTGCCAACCATTCCAATAAACAATCTGACAGTGTTTCATCATTTTCTTTTAAATTCTCAAGAACAAAAAAAAAAAATGTATAAATTCACTTTCATCGAACATTAAGGTTTTGTTGCAATTCTAATCATTACTTTTTAAAAACAAACATTACCAAGGAGTGAAGGTTGTTAAAATAATAGTGGTGTCAAGGGAAAAACTTTTTGATACACCATTTATTTGCTGGGCATAAAGGTTAAAAATTGCTGAATTATTATAATAGTGGTTTACTAAAATTAGTATTTTTATATTGGTTGTTTTAGTCACAACATTTCAACTATAGTACCACTCAAGCCGGTAAAATTTCGTTTTAATTCCCATTGCTTTTTCCCTTCAAACTTATCCAAAATTGCATTATCTCTGTGCAAATGTATATGCCGAACTCAAATCAAGTGTTAGTTAGTGAAGAAACTTTCCCTTTTTGCTTTCAATGTCCATTAAGAAAATGAACTATATCTTGCACGTTTTCTCTCCCGTAAACTCTCATGAAGTCATGTAATAGACTGCAGAATGGCGAACTGCGCAAGGTAACGAAATCTGACCCGTTTACATCCATCTGTTTACTTCCGGTTAGGGAAGTAATGTGCTTTTTTCCAAAAAAACACGCAACTTTCTGCTGAAATTGTGTGCCGAAAACAACCAGCGCATTACTTCCCTAACCGGAATTAAACAAGCAGATGTAAACAGCCCCCAATTTCGTTTCCTTACATAGTCCGTCATTCTGCAGTTAATTACATGACTTCATGAGAGTTACGGGAGAAAAAGTATGAGATATAATTTGTTTTTTTTATGGACATTTCGATAAAAAAAAGTTAGTTTCTTCACTAATTGACACTTGATTTCAGTCCAGCATATACATTTGCACGGAAATAATGCTATTTTGGATAAGTTTGAAGGGGAACAGCGACGGGAATTAAAACGAAATTTTACCCTCAAGCCTTCTTTAGGTATTTATTTTTTATTTTTATTTTTTAATTATTTCACTCCAAGCAAGGCATTCTACTGTCACTGTTGCACAGGGGGTTATGTAGGGGAAAGTGATGAGAAAGAGGGGTTAGTTATAGGAAATGTCAGGAGGAGGGTAACAGATGGATGAGAATACAGTGACTGGGGGTGGAGTAGATGGAAAAAAGAGCTTGAGAGAATGAATGCAAGTTAGTGTGATAGGAGATGTCTATTGACCTTACATTTAAATTCCTGGAGATTGTAGCTGTCGGGGAAGCAAGTATATGGAAGAGAATTTCACAGGCGAGAAGTGCGTGAAAAGCTTTTAGAGTAGAAATTGCGGTTACATTTTATTGGTTTTACTGTAAAATTGGTAATAGTTTGTAACCTCCTGGAAATTTTAACCCAAGCCTTTATTCAGTTCATAGGAATATTTTTCATCTGTGCTAAAGAACATCATTTATTCGTTAATTCTCCCTTGTCATTTTGATTGTCTCTTTCAGTGAACCAAAGAATTGAACTTTTTTTTCCTTTTTTTCAGATTAGCTCCCTTCTCAAGTTTAATCATTTTGAATCTTTCCTGCAGAAATGTAAATATGCTGATCCATAGAATTAAATCAACTTCATTTTCTCCAAAGGTAAGAAAGTCCCATTCGGAAATCTCGCCCATCCCCAAGAACTATCACATTGTGGGACAAACTCATCAGGATGTTTACCAGATCCCTACAATCTTAACCTCTTCAAGCCAATTATCAGTCATTAATGATCCTTCTCATCTTCCATTCCTACAACATCTTGCTTTTCATTCATGTTATATATACCTCATTATTATTTTCACAACAGCTCTACCTTGAGTGTCTCTTCTATGGATTTAACTGTTGCTAACTGGGCAAAGAATAGTTTGTTAAATTTAACGTCTCTAAAATTAAATTGCTCCTTTTTAATTGTCTGAAAGAACCCCTTTTACACCCCCTCCCGGTCAGCATAGTTGATGCTAACTTTGAGGAGAATGAATCATTGTACTTTCTTGGGCTAACATTTTCCACTGACATTATTTTTTTTTTTTAATTGTATCACCCCGAGCAAAGCGGTAATGCCACTGATGTGCAGGGGGCTATGTAATAGTGAAAAGATTGGAAAAGTGAAAGCCGGAAACCACATCCTAAACAGGGAACAAGGGATGAGCCTCTTAACCTGTTCAATAGACATGGGTGGAGTGTGAACCAGGCAATAGATCTATCTACTCCAATTGGAAAAAAAAAAAAAAAAAGAAACCAAACTTTCTTCAGGAGGTTTTGGTGAACGATGTGGATTAGTATGGGGACTGTGTGTCTGTTGTTCAAATCTCCAGCTTGTATGAAGTTCTGTGTCTGGCAAGAATGCGGTTGACCAGGGTCTGGGTTTGGTTGTCTTCCACCCTTAGCATCAACCTTTTTCTAAAATTCCTTATTTTCTCAAAATATATATATTCAAGTGGTTTTCCAAATTTTACGTTGTCCAGCCTCCTTTTGAGAATGGTCAGAGGAATCAAGGCATCGATTAATTCCAAATTCCATCATGTTTCATCTGGCACCATTGTTCCAAAAAGGTGGTGCTAATCTCTCTCCCTTCTGTCTTCCACTTTCTCAGCATCTAACTTCAGCCTGCTCTAAGGGTTGGTACATCATCTTGTGTCAAATGCAAACTTTAAAATATGTAGGTGGAAACAAAATGGATTTTCAGTCATTAATCTTTCTTTATCAGCTGGTTCCATGTCGGTTGTTTCTCCAGCTAGATCACTCAGCTGGCTATTGGGATGGTTACTCCAGGACTAATAATTAATTTTTCTTTATCCAATGGAATCTGAATTGATGTTGGATTAATTAAATTTTCTTGACAAATATACTCGCCGACAAAAAGGCATTTCCGATAGAAATTTTATCAACTTTTTCAGTTAGTGGCACATGAAGTAGAAAGATTTTACTGAAACTATTGCTTAGTTTGCTACCAGGAAAGTTGGTTCCCTGTTTTGTGCTAGAAAGTTTTTCTTGCCAAAATCTACCTTATACATCTAGAAGTCTACCATTTGCTCATGCATTGGATATTTCTGCCACATTTAGTCTGGTGTGCCTGCTCTGTATTTAAATATCTGCAATATTATTGATCCTGACCTGGCATATCAGCATTAGTCACTTTCCCACTGCCAAAATGTAATCTCTCTGTGACTTTTCTATAAATATTTTCATGGTAATTTTTCTGATTAACAATTTGTACCTAGACTTTATAAATTTAAGTGCTTTATTGGCAATAAGGTCTCAACATTTGACAATTGAAACGACTAGACGTAACTGTAATTCCTATGCTAACAATTTCTTTTTCACTCACTTTTCATCTGTAGAAATTGCTTCCAGTCTCACTTTTTTTGTCAACTTTCAACATCAATTGTTATCTTATGTCTTTATCCTTAATTTTTATATTTTCTCATATTCTCTCACACTCGGTAATCTCTTGCATCTTAGTGGCTTATTGCCTTGCTTGGGGTGAAATTTTATATATATATATATATATATATATATATATATACACACACACATAGTATTGAATTGTGCTAATTTTTAGCACCAAGGTTGTTATATTTTAGTGTTTTTACTAATAAAATGTATTTTGGCAAGCAGGTATTTTATTGTAAAGTGCTTGATATCAGGGTATCATAACGCTGTCCTCACGAAACTTCGCAGTTGGCATAATCTGTTCTATTAAAGAGATAAACTCATTGTGCCTGTGTGTGTGTGTGTGTGTGTGTGTGTGTGGAGGCACAGTAGAGTAATAGGTAGCAGCTCAGATTAGGGAATTGGAGAGCTGAGTTTGAATTCCAGTCATGTTTGTTACATTCACTTACATGCTAATATCCTTAAGAAAGTTATGAATCCATCTCTTCTATGGGTAAACTCTGAATTTACCATCAGAGGAGAGTTGTTTAGGGACCTTGTGATATAATTTGCACCAGTTCTCTAAATTTGGCTCTTCCAAAAATGTGGTTGGTTCTGCACAAACCTTCATGAGCACAATGAAATCATATGTTCGGCCTTCATATGTCCAAAACCGTTAGGAGAGTCCTCTGTCTCTCTCTCTCTCTCTCTCTATATATATATATATATATATATACACATATACACACACTGCTTATATATGACACGTTAAAATTTCCCTTCTCTGATTCCATGTGCCTATGGCTTAGTAAGTAGCGACTCCAACTGACACCAAATTGGTCAAGTTTTGATCCCGGCCAGAAGCAAGTGGATGTATTTAGCCACACTGATGAGCTGTGATACAGTTAAACAGGCTTGTATGTGGATGACTATATATATATATATATATATATATATATATATATGTGTGTGTGTGTGTGTGTGTGTGTGTGTGATTTTTAAAACAGTATTCTCTTTCATCTACTATCTTGAACATAACATTTAGGAAATCTTATTAAAAAATGCTCCCTCTGGCAGGATTCAAACCAGAGTCCTCCTTTACAGGAGAAACCACCAATTGGTCCAATGTGCTTTAACTAACTCAATGACAAAGAACTTATCTGCCTTTAAGAACATTTCACTCATCCAGGATTTTCACAAGTTCGTATTTGCTTAAACATAAACAGAGTAATTTCTAAAGAAATAACAGATTTTATCTATTAATCTGACAAATTTGTGACATTAATAAATAAAAATCTACTGTGTGTGTGTAAGTAAAAGATTGTCACGTAGCCGATTGATGTTATCCTCAGCATCCCAACTCCAGAGTTTTGTAGGCAGATTTTTTCCATCCACTCTTCAGGGGAAATTTACAATTTACTGTTTTTAGGGCAACATCATTCAGCTAAGTGACAACCTTTTACTTATATTATTTCTATTAATGTTCTATCTTTGATATTGAGCACTTTATTACAAAATTTGCTTGCCTTAAATGCCTTTCTATTAGTATTAGTCAGCAATTGTGGCTTTACAGTCTTTCACATCACTACTGTGTGTGTCTGTGAATGTGTGTATGTATCTGATTCAAGTATAATCAATGTTTTTTTTATACAAGACTATTCTGAGAGAACAATTCATGGATTGAATACATAGACAAATAAAAAGTCATATCTTCTGGTTTAGTGAAAATAAAACAGGGAACAATTAACAGATGTGAGTTATCTCCCCTAAGCATGGATAGAAAAATAAGTACACTACTCACACGGATTGTATAAAGGGTTAGATCTGAAATTCTCCAAAGGTTACCAACAACAAAAACAGAGAAATGAAGAACATCAGCTTATGACAGCAATGAAAATGAGGACAATGGCCAAAGTATATCAGTAGATAATAATAGAACGGATTCAAGATAATAATTTATCAGCACTACAGCAATGAAGACAGGTTATTAAACCATCTGCTAAAAGGATTCAAACACTGTCTTAAAACAAAATACTTACAACTTCTTGTTTCTTGCAGTTAATATGCACATAGTCCAGAATAATTCAGTTTGTAGGGAAATTTGCCTCAGTTTTTCAATGAAAGCTTTTTTGTTTTCATGAAAATGAAAACACAAATATGTTGTGGCAAAAACACTCACATTGCTTAACTCTTGCCAAAACATTAATTGGTGGAACAGGAAAACCAAGCAATAAAATACCTACTCTATGGTTTAAAAACACGAAAACAGTGTACATTTTAATGAATCTATTAGGTTGAGTCATAAGTAATTTTCGTTTTTGGGAACCATTTGTAATGACAAATACATTATCCTAATGATGAGTCATTAAGAATGGATTTGAAGTACATTAACATATCCTATACATTGCATAATAGCATATACAGTGGATTAAAGGATAAATTTTTTAACCCAACTAATAGTGGGATTGAAAGTCACAATGTTATGAGAGTTCAAGCAAAAGAATAATGCCAAGGAGACATCAAGAAAAATATGTGATGGTTAAAGAGTCATAACTAAGTAGCAAGCATGAAATTGGTTTGCAAAGTTTAATTTTGGAGAAACTTTAACAAAAGATGAACACAGACAAGAGTGTTTTTCAGGCCTTGGTGATTGAAACTCTTAAGTCGTTAGTGGAAAGTAATCCATGATAAAGTACTCAGGAATTATCAAAGACATTCATTGTGATGCAATGAATATTGTCTTCGAATGAGAAATCACAGAGCCAAGTTTGAATTCCAGTTTTATTCTTTGTATTCACTTACATGCAAATACCCTTGGGAAAGGCATGAATCCATCTTTTCTCACTTCATCTATGGATTGAATCAGTTAAGTGTCATACATCATACACACTTGGGAAATCACGTCTCGAAAGAGACATGACTGATTAAGCAGAAGATTTTGCTGTAATTGGTTGCCGTTTCTTTCTGCAGTAGACTAGTTGCCAAGCAAGATTATAGAACCCAATCTGTCCTGCTATTCAACCCATAGCTGAAGGGAGAAGAGACAGATTAATACCTTTCCCCAAGAGTATTTGCTCAAATGTGAATGCAACGAATTCAACTGGAATTTGAACTTGGCTCTCCAATTTCTCAATCCAGGCTGGTAGCCATTGTACCACAACATGCATCCATGGGTTGAATTACAGGACAGATTGGGTTCTATAGCCTTAGTTGGCAACCAGTCTATTGCAGAAAGAAATGGTAACCTATTATGGAAATATCTTCTGTTTAGTCAGTCATAGATTGAAAGACATGATTACCCAAGTGTGTATCACATACGGCACTTAACTGACTGACTGAAATGTATCAA
Source organism: Ascarosepion bandense (assembly GCA_037127315.1). Taxonomy (NCBI): domain Eukaryota; kingdom Metazoa; phylum Mollusca; class Cephalopoda; order Sepiida; family Sepiidae; genus Ascarosepion; species Ascarosepion bandense. The sequence goes on along the minus strand of JBBBDQ010001248.1, from coordinate 821,581 downwards.
AATCTAGCAAGTGCCAAATCTTGGAAAAGATAGGGAAGGTCAGTAAGATGGGCACTTGAATAGAACACACTCTTTGAGAAAGGAACAAAGCAGATTGAAAATTGGAAGTTATTTATGACTCAACCTCAGGATGACAAACGAAAAGTTTTCAAATCACAGAAAAATATCAAAATAAAATGTCAAGAAAAAAAAAAAAAAAAAAAAAAAAACATGAAAAATGAATAAAATTTTTTTTTTAAATTCAAGAATAAATATCCATATTTTCTCTTAATAACATTAGACTCATCTGCAAAATGTGGACTCAAAATGCCCATTCGATATTAAATCAATATTTATAGCGATATTATAAACTATTAAATTACATTCTTTTTCTATGTGTCGTAACCCTTCAGGACATGAGCAATAATGGCTCTCCACAACCTCCTGCCCCTTTAGCAGTGTTTGCCTTTTTACTAACACTTCCACAATATCCATTTACTCAAACCCAGTAAGTATTCACTGTCTTTTTCTGCAACTCTTGCCTTCAATATGTCCTGTGAGTGTCAAATTCTTCAAACCCTTTAACCTCATTGGAGAATTTGACACTCATAGGGGAATGAAGGCTTGGAGAATTTAACACTAATCTATTAAATGTTATATTTTTTTCTAACTAATTAATTAATGTTATTTAAGTTTCCTTCACAAGTTATCTATTTTCCATTCAATAAAAGTACTTTTCAGAAAAGATAATGGTGGAAATTTGAGATGAGAATATTAAAAGAAAGAAAAATTGGATATTTACCCTTGTTCATTTAGTCATTGAACAAAACCTAACCCCAATGGTCTGTCCATGATGTTCATTTTTGGAACAGCAAAAGGTCGAAGAGGTGGAATGCCCTTGTTGTGACACTCAAACCCATATGGTTGAATCTGTGTTGGTTGATGACTTTGGGGTGGAGGTGCAAGGGGGTTGGGAACTGCAGAAGCAGCAGCGGCAATGGCTTTATCGCAGACATCTCTGTGCTGTACTGATGGATGTTGCGGTAAAACAGTGGGTTTTAGATGGTTAATTGGTGATGGATACATGCTGAATGTCTTCTCTGAGCCTGCAAAACCAACTGACGATGGGATGGATAAAGGGGCCTTTGTGAGGTTTGGTAATGAAGTTGGTGTGGCTGATGTAACAGTAAATGAGTGTTCAATAATGTCTACTGGATGCTGCTGGATTTGATTTAAAGGGGTTTTGTGAGGGGAAGGTATTTGTGATGTAGGTGAGAAGTTTTTGTCACAGTCATTGCAATTTGGAACTGAGGCAACACCAGTGCCAATAATGCTTTGGTCTGTTTTAACATGGCTGAGCATGTGTACCTTCAGAGCACCAGTGTTAGCAAAGTTATTACCACATGTTTGACACTTAAAAGGTTTGGCTCCATTGTGGGATTTGACATGGATCCGTCTAGCTCCTGGATTTGAGAAATCTTTTCCACAGGTCTCACATTTGTAAGGACGATCACCAATGTGGATTTTTAAGTGTGTTTTCCAGGCACCAGAGTTAGCAAAACGCTTGTCACAGACTTCACAAGTGTATGGTTTTTCACCTGTGTGCGTGCGAGAATGTGTCTTCTGAGCTCCAGAATTAGCAAATTTGCGACCACACGTGTCACATTTAAATGGTTTTTCTCCCGTGTGAGTTTTGGCATGAGTCTTCCAGGCTCCGGAATTAGCAAAACATTTACCACAAACATCACATTTAAAAGGTTTTTCTCCAGTGTGAGTCCGTAGATGAGTTTTCAGATGACCAGAACCAGACAGGATACGACCACAAATCTCGCAGTCAAAAGGCATCTTCAGTGTTGAAGAATCGTTGGCAACCGAGGTGGGTGTGGGATACGTAAAACCTGGTGGTGGCGGTGGAGGTGCCGGTGGCGGCGGCGGTGGTGCTGCAGCAGTCGCCAGTGTTGGTGGTGGTGGCACCTGGGGTTCACTTGTGTTCTGCAGAGCAGTAATACTGGTAAAAAAATTGAACGGGTACCAGTTTTCAGCACCAGCTGACGTACTGAAACAAGGCAGCGTTGTCGGCGGCGTTGGACAGGGGGACTGTTGTTTACTCATTCAACAATTAGGGAAAAAAAGGATTCAATGATGTGATTTCAGATACACCGTTTTTAGGACAAAGAAAACCGAGAAAAAGGGTTTTCTCAAGTCAGCAACACGCAGTTAGTTTTCTTGGTTTGTCATTTTTTTTCTCTTGATCGTTAGAAGAAACAATTCATATATATATATATATATATATATATATATATATATACACACACAAATATTTTGATTGCAGTTTTATGAAACTGCAAATCTTTGAATTTGCAGTTTAAACAATTTACTAATCCATTTTAGATAATGTTTCAAGCATTTTTCCTCTTAGATTGTTGGACAAGATTTCATTTAATCTGAAAGATAAAAATAAAAAGAGAATTAACCATGACATAAAATGAGTTTTCCAATTAATACACTAATTTTTTTAAAAGAATTATGATTATAAATATGAATTTTTAAAAACAGAAAAAAATAAAAATAAAATATATCATTTGTATTCAAAAGCAAAAATCATGCCACTTACAAGTTAGTCTTATAGCAGACTAGTTTTTCAAGCAATTCGTACTTTTTTGGTTAACCTGTCAAGAGTGGGTGGGTGTTTAGGTAGGTAGGTAAGTATTGGCACCGTATCCTTTTAAATAGATGGAATGAAATATCCTTAATGCTGACTAGCGTGTGGGTGGGGGATACAAAGTCTGTATTTTTATCCATTTACATTTACAGCCCTCTTCTCTTGCCCACCTTTCTCACTCTCTTTGCAGAATGCACTTAGCAGGACACTGCTGGTGAGCAAAAATTTTGTGAGTGATCTACTGCTCTGAACACCTAGCCATGGCACAAAACAGGCTGTTTGTCCAGCAATCACTGACAATCTATGTTAGAACAGAATGCCAACCTAATGACATTCTGACCATGGTGGTTGGCATGATAGATGTCATGAATATCCAAGATGACTTGACCATAATCAGTCAGTCAGTCAGTCAGGTGCCATATGTGATACACGCTTTGGGCGATCATGTCTCGAAAGAGACATGACTGACTGGGCAGAAGGTTATCCCGCAGTAGGTTGCCATTGCTTTCTGCGGTAGACTGGTTGCCAACCAAGGCTATAGAACCCAATCTGTCCTATTATTTAACCCATAACTGGAGGAAAGAGACGGATTAATACCTTTCCAAAGGGTATTTGTGCATAAGTAAATGCAAGGAATTCAACTATCCTTTGCAAAAAAAAAAAAAAAAAAAAAAAAAAACTTGATAATTTTTTTTTTTTTTGCTTTTTGAGATAACATTTGATATTTCTCAAGTGAGGGATGATACTTTGAAATATGAAAATGAGAGAGAGAGACAATAAATACAATATTTGTTCTCACAGAGTTTGCAGTCTAATCATTAAGTAAAATTCCCTGACAGTAATAAATGTGTCTATATATATATATATACTAAAGTATAGCCCGGCATTGCTCCAGGTGTAATGAAAGCTTTAAAACTAATCCATGGTCCTGGAGCTCAGACTCTTTGGCACGAAAGACTAAAAAGCATTAGTTGTTTCCAGTTAAAGTGAAACTGTAGACTGAAAAAAAAAAAAATGAATGGATGTAAGTCAAATTTCGATTTCCTGGTATCAATATCAAATATGTTTTTTTTCGTTGTACACTGATTGAAGGCTAAATAAGTCCTCTGAGTAAATGGTATCATGGCTGAGACTAAGAATGACAATTATACCTATTTAGAGCCAAACATGAAGCAAAAACTAAAATAAAAGGGCAGAAAAAAAAAAAATACAGACATACAGGCAGATAAACAGACACACACACACAAACATCTTGCCTTTTATATATATATATATATATATATATATAAAATAATGAACCTAATCACAGTAAAGCAGCACTAATAATAACAGACTGAACTTCTGAAAATAGTAATTTAAACCGTCTTGTAACCCGATGAGAACTACCTCGTGGGTTAAATAATGGGGAGAGAAAAAAACAAAAAAACAAACAGCGCACAAGAACAATACGTCTAGTGCCCGTTAGAAAAAAAACCCAAGACGAAACCTTAACAATAAAGTGCTCGATACGAAAGTAGAGCGAGAATACAATACGGTTTCAAACAAGGGTTCTTCAGGGTAAGAGCCTCTTACCCTGAAGAACCGTTGTGTGAAACCACAGTAGGTGGTGGCTCACTTCTAGATTTCTTGTATTTTGTATATATATATATATATATATATATATATATATATGTATTTTGTATATATATATATATATATATGTGTGTGTGTGTGCTGGATTACCACTAAAAAGATAAATGGACAAAGAAAACAGGCTTTTTATTCAAATTTTACCAATCCTAAAAAACAACATTCAACATTTATTTTCAAACAAATTTAATAAAAAAAAAAGCATATAATAAACATGTCATTCTGTCACACTTTCCATCCCTTGTCATGGTGTGATGGCTTGAGTACCTCTGTGACCCAGAGAGTTATGCCAGCAGAAACATTAGCTCTTGGTAGGTCCACCCAAACTGGACAGGTTGAACAGTAGAGGTCAGATGAATGTGGACCACCTCACCTGGAGGATAAAATGGTTTGTGTAGGTGTAGGGTCAACACCCATATCTGTAAAAAAGACAAGTTACAGAAGCACTGATGACAACAAACCAAGACATTCACCTGAGCATGGAATGGTCTCTATCCAAGAGACTTATGAGCTGCCCAGAATAGAGTGTGCTGGTGAGTGGTTGTCGATGGCCTATGCTCCACTGGGAGTGAAGGGCCTAAGAAGAAGAAACATATAATTTATGTCTATTGCATTAAATAATTTTGATTTCCCTGTCAAGAAACTAGAATTTCCTGATTTGCCTAAGAAAGAATAATCAATAAAAACCAAGTGTTGAGAATTTTATTCATATAAGGAAGTTATTTTATTGAGAATTTGTTAAAAATAAATTGGCAAACATTCCCCCTTTTCAATTATAGATATTTTTTCATAAAACCATCAAAGTCAGTAAAACTGTTTTATTTATTGTAAGTTTTACTTCATATTTTTTTTTTTTTTGCATAACACTTGATAAACACGACTGATATTTTGTTTCAGTGGTTAATGTGCTAGTTCTTTCAATATGGGGAGTTTGTTTTGTTGGCATAAGCACATTCTTTTTGAATGGATGTCTTGTACACACAAATGCACACAAATATTCACATGGGAAAGCAATTTAACTGGTGATAATCAATGCAAAATAAAAAACAGCTGTAAATTAATGGCATTGAAAATATTAGACAATAACTTTTATTAAATTAAGGTTTCTTTTGTTAATCTGTTTCCTTTTGAAAAACCTGAGCACTTTCAATAAAGATGACATGATCTGACACTGTATGAATTTCAGGGATGAGGAGTTACAATTTATTCTAGTGAGGATAATGCCTGGCCTAGTGGATTAAATCAGAGGTTCATGAATTTGGTGAGAGTAATAGCAAGTTCAATCCCTGGGTCAAGTAATTCAGACATTTACTGGAAACAAGGCAAGCAGTAACCAAGTAATACTAAAGATATCCCTAAACATGGATAGTAGGACAAACCCCCCATCCCCCCCCCACCAGCCTAAATAAAAAGTTCAGTTTGAAATTCCCTGAAGGTTATCTAGATTAACAAAGCACCTGAAAAAGACTGCAGGTTACAACAGTCAAATCATTTTGTGATAGCAACAACAAAGATGAGGACAATTGTCTGAATGTAAATAATAATCTCACTATGATGAAATTCAAAAGCAAAATAAAAAGAGTAAAAATAAAGATATTTAAATTTCTTTTACAAAATTTTATGAAATCCGTTTTTAATTTATTTTTTTCAACATTATTTTTAATGGATACTTGTATTTGAGGAGATACTGTTTTTTATATTTAAACACTATATTCAAAGAGGCATGACTGACTGGGCAGAAGATTATCCCGCAGTAGGTTGCCATTGCTTTCTGCGGTAGACTGGTTGCCAGCCATGGCTATAGAACCCAATCTGCCCTATTAGTTAACCCATAACTGGAGGGAAGAGATGGATTAATACCTTTCCCAAGGGTATTTGTGCGTAAGTGAATGCAAGGAATTCAAATGGAATTTGAACTCGGCACGCAGAGTTGATCCACTGCATCACAATGCACATCCCTGCTTGAATAAACAGTCTCCCAGTAGCATTAGGATTAGAACCTGCATCCCACTAGGGGGAAACTCTCAATTGATCTGACATGTCTTGAGTGCTCGACCACAAAGAACTTAAAGTCAAACAAAGGCAAAATTAACTAACCACCCTAGTAAAATGGTATGTTTGAAAATGAGCAAGTATCCTATATATATATATATAATTTTTTTTTTTTTGTAATTGTTTCACCCCAAGCAAAGCAGTACTGCCACTGGTGGGCAGGGGTTACATAAGAGAAACAGATCCTGGGTGTCAGAGAATGGGTAAGAAAAGGATGGAAACACAGGTATGAAGAGAGCTGTGTGAGAATAGGACGGAAAGGGAAAGCAGGATACAGGGGGTGTCAGGGAAAGAATAAGAGTCAAGGAAATAAGAGATGGCAATTGACATTGCATTTAAACTCATGGAGATTGTAGCTGTCAGAGAAGTAAGTATATGAAAAGGAACTCCACAGGCAGGAAGTGTGCGAAAAGCAGCAACTAGAGTAAAAGTTGCAGTTATATTTGATTGTTTCCACTGTAAAAGGGTGGGACCTAGTTGCTAGTCTAGTAGCTTGAGTAAATTCATGCAGAGGGGGTACCAGAGAGCTAAGCTCATTGAAGAGGAGGCAGTGAAAATATTTGTGGAAGAGACAGAGGGAAACCATATCTTGTCAGTGAGAATTTATATATACGACGAGCCGTTGTGCGAAACCGCGGTAGGTCTTGGCGATCTTGCGATTTTTTTCGTGTGTTTTTGCTCTGCGTGACTGCCTTTTTGTTAACCCTTTTTGGTTAGTTTAGTATCGAGCACTTTTCTTTCCTTGTGGTTCGTTCCGTTTGAGGGTTTTTTTTCTTTGCTGTGAAGAACTGTATGTATTGTCGGTCCTACGCAGTTTTCTTTTTTTTCCCCTCTTTGTCCAAAGCTCTACAGCCGAGGACAATAACGGAGTTAGATTCTGCTGGTTATTCGTAGTCTTTAAAAATTACTTGTGTAACATTTTAAGATTAGAATATGTACAGAGTCGGTTTTATTATTATTATTATTATATATATATATATATATATATATATATATATATATATATATTTTTGGTTTTTATCCTTTTTTTTATTTTAGAAAACTGAAAATATCTTCTAATTTTGTATTCAAAAATGTTTTGCTGAGAATTTTTTTTCCTTCAAAAATGCGTTATGGTAATCCATTTTTCATCAAAATGTTTTGGTAATATTTTTCCTTCAAAAAATGTATATTTTTCTATATAGTCTAGTTTTATGTATATATTTCTATAAAAGTGTATCTTTATACTTTCATGGTGTTTTGACCCCAGTTTGGGGGTTAACTATTTGCCCATAGCTGGAACCCCCCCCCCCAACAGGTGCTACCACTCCGGGTCAGGGTGGACCTGGGAACAACAGCAATTAAGAAATGATTCCATGCTCCTCACAACCTCCCAATCCAAGGCCTTGCTGCTGGATGCAGTTTACCATCATGCCCAGGACCCTAAGTGAGAGAGAGAGAGAATGAGAATAGGAGAGTGAGAGGGTGTATAATCTGGCATTCTTGCATGATCAAAAACCAGTTGAAGAAAAACCAGCAAACATCAAGCTGTAAGTCACAATGTCTAATGTCTTCTTGCCAAAATCATCTCCTCACAAGTTTTTTATGATTCTCCAGATACTTCTCAATGCTACAGAATGTCAGAATCATCCCCACCTAGGATGATTTTATCAAGAAGTCACTTTCCTGACAAATCGAGCACCCCAGGTCTCATATCCAGAACACTAATGTTCTAACCACTCTGCAATGTGCTCATTATATAGATTTTAATGAAAATTTTTGGTTTTTATTCTTTTTTATTTTAGAAAACTGAAAATGTCTTCTAGTTTTGTATTCAAAAATGTTTTGCTGAGAATAATTTATTTCCTTCAAAAATGTGTTATGGTAATCATTTTTTCATTAAGAATATATATAAAGTGGACATTGAAATCAACACCTAGTGGTGACAGTCTGTTTCATGTATAAATGAAATTGACAGTTCATTTATTTACATACACCCCTATCCCTGATATTGAGCACTTTAGCCCATAAATATAACATACATTAAAAATTATATTTTTGTTATATACATTAAAATTTGATCAGGAACTTTGCTTTCAACCTAATGTGTGTGTGTTTAGTTCACATTTAATTCAATGCAACAATGAAATTTTAAAAAATGAATAACAAACGAGAAGAAGGAGGGTTCATTGTTTTAGCAGTTTTAAAAACTTATGATCAAAGTGTAGCATCTGCTAATTTTTTTTTTCTCAGTAAACTAAAGAACAAGACATTTTTGCTGGCTAAAAAGTTGCATGGTTTAGACGGATATCTGGAGGATTTAGTTCATTGAAACTCCATCTTAGTCACAACGATAATCTGTAATAGATGAGATTTATTTTGACATGATACCAACAAATTGTAAGATCTGCTTTATTTTTTACTCCCATCTACCATTAAATATAGTGATCTGATAAAAAAAAAAGTATGAAAGAAATGAACATGAAGAAATGTAAGGATTTTTTTCACCCCTCCTATGTTGAATTTTCAAATACATATTTTTAAGAAAAATTATTTAAAAGAACTGGATTCTTGTATTTTCCACGATTCAGTTGTAGATTAATGTTCGGACAAACTGCCTTTATTAGTTCTACCAGCTGAATCTTGTACAACTAGGACCCATGTAAACAGTCAGTTAAGTGACTTTCCTTTACAGCTACGGCCACTTTACAGATTCTACAAACGGTCAATTAACTTTCGATACATTTTTGGTTATTAGTCTAAGAGAATTAGTAATATTCCTTACATTTTGTTCATAGTTAAGATACAGAAAACGTTTTGAGAGAGAAAATACAGTTTCCATAAATTATTGAAGTCTCAAGATTCCATTGTGGAAAAAAAAAAAAAACCCAAATCAATAACAATTATTGAACAGACCCGGCCATATTGTAGTGGGTTTTGGACTGAAGCCAGTCAATACAAGTAAAGTTCACATAAAGTAGGTAAAAATTTTGATTTCTTTTATATTATTTCCATACATTTTCATTCATGAAATCTACAGTCGAGGACAAAAAACAGATTTTCAAATTGTTGTAGTCATCTCTAGAAAGATATTAATGCAGCCACATTGGCGGAACAAATTTAACCTCTTATTAATGGCCATGGTTTCACTAGTGGAATTTAAGACTTTTTTTTTTTTTTTTTTTTAAATACCAGGCGTGCGTTAATTGTATTTTAACACGATATGTGAGCGCATATTGTAGTTTAGTCTTTTCCTTGTATATTATCGATAAAATAAAAATCAATGCTTGTCTGGTATAAAAAAAAAAAAAAAAAAAATTCCAAAATATGTTCCACTAGTAGAACGAGCAATAAGAAAAGGTTAATGTTATCTCAGTGAGTCATTTATAAAAGGCCAAAGGAATTTCAGTAAAGATCATTTAGCAATCTTTCTCCCCAAAGAAATGCTAAAATATACTCTTTATATAGTTAATATACTTGAACAGAGTTTATAGGAACATTTAATTGTGACCCAAAATAAACTAGAATTAAACTGACAAAAAAGAAAAAAAAAACAAGAAAAAAAAAAAAGACATTTAATTGAAAGAAAATCTTAATGAACACTGATCAAAGTTGCTGAGCCCCTGCCAGTCACCTTCATTCAAGGTTGCCGAGTCCCTGCCAGTCACCCCCAGTGAAGGGTGCTGAGCCCCCACCTCCAGTTTTTTTGTGCTCTAAATCAACAGCAGAATTTTTTAAAGAGAATTTACATTCTAAACTAAGGATATCATTTCTGTCTCACAACAGCTGACATATATGAAGTACGATAAATGTATGAGAATTTAATAACTATTAAGGGACAGTGATTGTGTAGTTTACCTACGTCCCATGAGAGTTGTTGCATTTAGTGCATGAAATGTGCATGTAAATGTACAATTGATTATGGGATGTCTAACAACAATATACTACAACCATCCCATAATAGTTGATACATTTAAAAAAAAAAATTTTTATAATCATTTCACCCCAAGCAAGTCAAAAACACTATTGGTGCTCAGGGGATCATAATGAGAGAAGAAACAAGGTACAGTCGATGCCAAAGAAAAGATAAAAGATGGATGGGAATCAAGTAAATAAAAGATGGCAATTGATGTTGCATTTAAACTTTTGGAGATTGTAGCTATTGGAATGTTGAAGAAAAGATAAGAGATGGATGGGAATCCAGTAGATAAAAGATGGTAATTGATGTTGCATTTAAATTTTGGGAATTGTAGCTATTGGAATGTTGAAGAAAGGATAAGAGATGGATGGGAATCAAGTAGATAAAAGATGGTAATTGATGTTGCATTTACACTTTTGGATATTGTAGTTATCAGGGAAGCAAGCAAACGGAAGGGAGTTCCACAGGTGGGAAGTGTGAGAAAAAAAACAAAAAAAAAACTGTTAGAGTAGAAGAGGCAGTTATATTTAATTATTTTGACAGTCAAAGGGTCCCACTCTTGACGCTAATCTAGTAGAAACCAAGAAAAAAAAAGCTCATCAGAGCAGTTGGCTTGAAAATATTTGTAGAAAAGACAGAGGGAAGCCACATCACATCAGTGAGAAGGTGACTGAAGACGGGCTGCCAAGTCAGGGTTGATTATATTGCAGATCCTTCTTTGGATTTTCTCAAGAACCTGGAAATGAATAGCAAGATAATCCAACCAGATTTAGCAACAGTATTCGCTGCATGAACGAAGGGTAGATTTATAAATGTGCAAAATGGTTTCGGATGAGAAAAACTTCCTGGCCTGATACAGGGACTGAACTTTCCTAATAGCAAATGCAGCTATCTATTTAATGCATGAATTGTGTATGCAACAAAAGCAAATATTATGAGACAGAAATTTCATGAACATTAAACAAATGAGATGATAAAACACTTTCTGAAATTTTAACAGACAAAATCAGTAGAATGCAATTTTACTGGTGACCGCAGTAAAATTTCTCTCCTAATAAATTTCTCAAAAAAAAACAAAACAAAAAAAAAAACAAACAAACAAACAAACATGTAAGTTATAAGAATTAATTTTAATTAATATGGCTTTGCACTTCAAAAGAAATTTCAGTTGGAAGTTAAGAGATTTTCATTTTTGTTCCAATTTAAAAATTCTATAATAAACTAATGAGATTATATATTCCAAAGAAACAAACAAGATATCCTAAAAGAAAAGGTTAAATAGAATTGTCAGCAGCAGTAATCGAGATGCACATCTGTAATTTGTTAAAATTGCAGCCAATGTACAACATTCATTGTATAAATATCAAACAATGCATTTTAGGCTGCAGTCTGCTGGGTGTTAAAGTGTTCATCTCAAAGAATTACAGGCAACATTGAGAACCAGTGACCAATTTATACTTGGCCTTCAGCACAAAAGCTAACCATTTAGATAGAATTTTTATGCAAAACTTCTTTAATTGTTCCAGCAGACACAGACAATGGCAAAGATTTAATGTTTCACATTTTCTTTTTACATTTGTTCAAATATACATTAACAAAAAAAAAAAAAAAAAAAAAAAAAAAAGAGAGAGACAAGAATCAAGGCAAGTACCATATTTAGAAATTAGAGCCTTTAAAAGACGTACTTATTCAAGAGTGGGAAACACATGCGAAGTAATTGCATTCATTTAATACTTGCAATATAAGATTAGCAACTAGGTCCCACCCTTTTACTGTGAAACCGATAAATTGAAAACACAAATTCTAGTTCAGTAGCTTCTTTTCTTGCACTTCCCGCCTGCTTCCCCATCAGCTACAATCTCCAAGAATTTAAATGTAAAGTCAATAGTCATCTCCTATCTCACTAACCTGTACACTCTCTCTCATGCTCCTTTCTCCGTCCACTCCACTCATCAGTATTGTCATCCATCTCTTACCCACTTCCTGACACCCCATATAACCTGTCACTCTTTCTCATAACTTTCCTTCTGTGTAACCCCCTGCAAAACAGTGGCAGTAAAAGGCCTTGCTTGGGACAATATGATTATAAACAAAAAAAAAATAAAATAAAAATTATGTTAATCCTTTCAAAAAGTAGCAAAAGGTTTCTTCATCGGTCGAATACTCCCTGTTGCTGCAGAATGCACATCAACATTAGATATTATTCTTCTGTTAATTTTTTGAGCCTACTCTTCCAAGCTGGCTCAAGACCCATAAAACTTAAGAGGGAATGGGATCCACAGGAAAAAAAAAGCTTGAGATCCACTGGCTTAAACTCTGAAAATCTAAAGAAAAGGGAGGTGTTGAAAAGTTCTCAGCCTGACTAAGATATCCTTACAAAAAAAAAAAAAAAACTAGTCTGATGCTTTATCAGATTTGGGGAAGTGAAGAATTTTTTGAGTCCATCTGATACTTGTTCACTGTAAAAATTCTGTTTTTTTTAAATCTTAAAAAAAACAAATTAGTTATCCACTTGAATTTTGTATTTTAATAATCAGCAAGTATTGTTTCCAATTGTGTCAAAAGAGTTCTGCCATAGTATGAAAATCAATTCGAAATATAATCATTTATTTAATATTTAGAGACCAAAGCTTTCCAAAGCATTTTGCATTGACAACACTGTTTAAAAAAGAAAATATTTTTTGTGAGCTATTTACCATATATACACATGTACAAGCCGATTTCATGTATGGTAGAACCCCCTGGCTTTTTTGCTTGAATTTTAACCCCCTGCTAGAAGAAATTTACAGGTGTATAGTGCAACTGGTTACTGAAAATTCATGATTTTTAGCCTCTTCAAAAAATATTACATGTGTTATAGTACAGCACCCTATTTCTTGCATAAAAAGTCTGATCATAAAAACTCATACTATACTTAAGTATATATCGTAAATATAATTCAAAATGTATATAAGTCGATGAAAAATTGGTCAATAATGAAAGATGGAATCAGTAATTGAAATGTCACCAATTGTATATCTTCAACCACAGATAAAATGGAGTGTTGGTCATTTTTTTTTTTTTTATAAATAAATTTTTTTAAAACATTGTTGATATTTTGACTATAACAATGTATTTTATACTAGCAGTATAGCCCGGCATTGCTCAGGTATAATGAAAGCTTTAAAACTAATCCATGGTCCTGGAGCTCAGACTCTTTGGACGTTGGCACGAAAGACTAAAAATCAATATTTGTTTCCAGTTAAAGCGAAACTGTAGACTGAAAGTAAAATGAATGGATGTAAGTCAAATTTTGATTTCCTGATATCGATATCAAATAAATTTTTTTTTGTCATAAACTGAATTTTGAAGGCTAAATAAGTCCTCTGAGTAAATGGTATCATGGCTGAGACTAAGAAATACAATTATACCTACTTAGAGCCAAACCCGAAGCAAAAAGTAAAATAAAAGGGCTGAAAAAAACAAAACAAAAAAAAAAAAAACAAAAAAAACACACATACATACAGGCAGATAAACAGACACACACACACAAACATCTTGCCTTTTATTTATTTATATATATATATATATATATAAAAAAAATCAATTTTCTGCACTAATGTAAGAACTGCAACCTTGAAACTTCTGAACATCGTTTCTTATGTCTTTGTCTATGAGTGTATCAAATTTGATTAAAATCGGACCACCCACTTTTTCGATTATCGATTTTCAATATTTATCGGGGGTACCTCGACACAAAACCTAGCAAAGAATGCTCGCAGACGCTTATAGTACAACTGTGTAAAGTTTCAAGAAAATCGGTTCAGCCATTTTGGAGTCTATAGGTAATGGACACACACACAAAGTTTCATTTATAAATAAGTTTATATTTTCATAGTGTTTTGTTTTTGATTAAGAAAGTCACTATTTGCTCATAACTGGGACCCTTACAGAAACTACCACCACAGGTCAGGGCGGACCAAGGAACAAAAGCAATTAAGAGGTGGTTACATACTCTTCAGAATCTCTTATCTCCTCATCAGAGGCCTTGCTGCTGAAGGTAGTTTGTCGTCATACCAAGGACTTTCCAAATGTTAAATTCTAAGCTCACTGTCTTTTGAAAGATGTAGAAAAAGTTGAGTCATCTATTTTATTGCATCAAATAAAATCTCAACTACTTATGACCTCAACAATTAAGCATATCTACTCTAATCACAAAATGAGACTGTCCAAATTTTTGTCATCAGAAATTACCATCACTTAAATTATTTACTGAAATTTGAACCTTACTTTTGGATTTCTCGTTCCGAGTTGATATCCCGTTCCGGAATGAGAAATTGGAGAGCCGAGTTTGAATTTTAGTTGAATTCGTTACATTCACTTACTCGCAAATACACTTGTAAAAGGTATTAATCTGCCACTTCTCCCTCCAGGTATGGGTTAAATAGTAGAACAAATTGGGTTCTATAGCCTTGGTCAGCAACCAATCTACCACAGAAAGTAATAGCAACTTACTTACACAATGAGTTCAATTGCAGGAGAATACAGTCTAGCCAAGTTCTAATATACTAATTATTTTCCATCTTGTTCACCCACATTTCAAACAAAGGTGAACAAAATATTATTCAAACAAACAAGGAAGCCATGTTTGTGTTGGTGACAAATAATATTTAAGTGAATAGCCATGACCCAGTTACAAGCAAAGAAGTAAGACAAGACAACTAATGCTCTTAGGAAAGGCATGTATCTACTTTCCCTGTGCTATGTCTCTATGACAAGTCTCATTACTTGTACATCACAATGGTTGATGAAGAAGAGAGTAATTGGGCAAATCAGTCATCACAACTAATTCATTTGTACAATAGTAACTAAAATGCTGTTACTCCCATATCCAACCATGATTTTTTTTTTGATTAGCTAAAATTAAGAGGAATTATTGTCACTTAAAAAAATGATATGTGAATTAAGCTAAATAAAGTGCTAAATTACTAATTAAACAAAGTACTAATTATTTGGAAATAAAATGCCTTCTATGAAAACAGTAAACAATATATTTTGGCAAAATTATATTACATACTGTGTCCATTCAGGAGGTGGGTGATCATGGTTCTTCACAATTTCCTATTCTTTCTTACTATTCCTCCCACTCAATGTTCTTTTATCAATTAAAAAAGCTTGTTAGGTAAGTTATTTGCTGTTTCCTTCTGCTTCTTGTGCTTACATTATGCCCTGTGAGTGTCTAATTTTCCAAGCCAGCTTTCTTCATATGTTCTAAAAATTTAAACTATTCCTTTTTGATTTTAAGTCTTTTTTGATTCATCTTCCTTAAAAATTCTTTGTTCCTTACATGCTCCATCCATAGTATTCTCAGCATCCTTCTGTAGAACCACATCTCTTGCCTCAAGCTTCTTTTTTCATTTTTGAGGAAACTAAACCATTCACTGCCATATAGGAGGAAGTAGAAGTTCAACATTTGATTCTAACAAAATTTTCTTTCTTGATACTTTGTTTAACTTTTGGAAGGCAACTTTTACTATATATATTATTCCATTCTTTTTACCCTTACGTAGCCCCCTGCGCATCAATGGCGTTATCGCCTGGCTTGGGGTGATATGATTAAAAAATATATATATATATATATATATATATAAAAAGTGAATATTGGTTCTGATCTCTTAAAACTCATAGACATATCCTGCAGATGCATGCTGCAATTTCCTCCTAACCAATAAAAATGGAAAATTCTTGATCGTACACACATTTTTTATCTTGCTTGATTTAAAGTCAGATGGCTATAATCTCTAGACTGTATCCCTTTTATGTGAGAGCACAATTTCTATTTTGTGAACTCTTTGCACTGTCTTGTTTCATTATTTTACTGTTATTATTATTATTATTATTATTGAGAATTTTGTCAATAACATTTAACCAAGCCTGCTTCCACAACAACTAATAACCATCAGATAGAATTCTATTAAGACGTAGGAAATCCACATGATTTATTTACATGAAATAAAGCAGCAATATTCTTTTGTTTAAAAAGCAGAGTAACATTTGCACAAATACAATAAGTTAGGCTAATTTAAATGCCATATAAAGTTTTGTTTTTAGCTTATGAACTACCTCGACCAATCATCACTGATAATTTGAGTTGTTTGACCTACTTTTGGTATGATTTAGGGGGAAAAAAATATCCCTTTTTTGTAATTTAGCACAAAAGATAAAAGGAGAAAAAATGGGGGCATGTTTTCACTTTTTACAAAAGTTTGCACTTTGTGACCCCTAGGTAAGATTACCAAATCAACAAAATTCTCAACAAAGGTGATAAGTGAAAGACGAACGTCTATAAATATACATTTGTTAAAATATAAAATTCGTACAACTTTTATAGCATATTATCTCTTAAAAGCAGATTATTTCAAATAAGTGTATGATGGACAAAAATAAATCATATCAGTACTTATATAAAATAATTTTCAATTGGTAGTCATCCAATGAATAGAGTTGAATTTTTTCGTTTATTTTCGAGAACAAGATTATCTTATAAGTGAAGCAAATATGGTAGACATCAGTCGACAGTGAAACATCATTTGACCTTAATATGTTTGGAGTAAAAGTAATAAAATAAAAAAGTATCAAAAATTAAGCTCAATGTACAATATTAAAATTCCTTAGGTGCCAGGTGTGATGGATGCTTGGGTAATCACATCTCTTTCCAAATCATGATTAACTTGGCAGAAGAATTCTCACAAGGCTGCTATTATTTTCTGTAGTAAACTGGTTGCCAACCAAGGCTACAGGATCCAGTCTGTTCTCTTTACCCTTTTTATATTGTTTGGACTGATGTCCTCATATTTATTGTCATATTCACAATGCTTCAGCTATTGTACGCTTCGGCCTTCTTCAGGTGATACCCAATGAAATTTCAAACCAAATCCTTTATATTGTCCACCAGGATAAATTGTTCTAGTTCCACATTCCATGCCGTTTCTAGATATCTCAGTTTCAGTTATTTTGCTTGTTTTAGTAAATCAAGTCTCCAAGTTTTTGTTCACCTTTACTGTAGCCAGGTATTGAATTTTTAGAGTTAAGTCACTGAATTACTCCAACCAATGTCTTTTATACACTGAGCCATGTGTCCTTGAGGACATCAGTCTGTTCTATTTAATCCATAGCTGGAGGGAGAAGGTATGGATTCATACCATCTCATGGGTATTTGCAAATAAATAAATGTAATGAACTCGATTGAAATTTGAACTCTGCTCCTCGATTTCACATTCTGAATTGTGATTCATTACACCACCCACTCATTCAAGCTTACAGCATCTGGTATTCATAAGTAGTCCCTCATCTAGGCACTGATCAGGCTCAACGTCACTTAACTTCAGTGATCAAATGAAAACTGGTGTTTCAATGTGATATGGCTGTAATATAAAAATTACAAATATATATTTATTTCTATTTGAATTATATTGAATATATAAACAGTTGTTCATATCCAAGTATGCCCGTCAGCCACGTGTGGGTTATGAAGCATTTATGCTGAATTAAACATGAGTTTTTGGGGGAAAGCACATAATTTGGTGGGACTAACAATTTGAATAAGACCAGTATGCTCAAACCTTCGGTTGTGATGACTGGTGACTATTTCCTTCCATACAGTTTCTTTCACCCAATTTCCTCCACAAAGCTTGAGTCAACTCTTGGCATTGTTTTCAGACATTTCCCAATGACATCGCATGCTGAGAGCATCTCCCCAAATCGATATTATTAATACTCATCTTCCTGATAAATCAAGCATGGTGATATTTGAACCTAAGTCTCATGGTCAGAATGTTAACCCCTTGGCTATGTACTCATTATAACCCCTTGGCTATGTACTCATTATATAGCAAGCTTTTAGTTAATGTATTTACAGACACAAAAAAGTTATAAAAATCTTTATTTTTCCATAGACAAAATACAAAACATTCTTTCAATTTTAAAAACACTAAAATGGTTCAATTCATGATAAATAATCTAAAATTATTGGATTAACTATGGCATGATTTAGTTTAATATATCAAAAACTAGGTTTTTATAACAAATGACCTTTTCTGATAATATTTAGATAATATTAAAATAGGCAGAAGTAAAACATTAATAAATTTTATACTTTCCTTAACACATATATTATGTCCTCATAAATAATATTTTCCGTTATAAGTATTCATTATTTTCTTTATGTATGTTGCTTGATTTTTTTTTTTTTTTGCATTTTAACATATTTACTATGTACAAATCCAATCAATTTGTTCAGGAAAATCTTTTAAAATTTTATTAATTGTTACAAATATTTCAAACAGAAAACAGAATTCATTGCATTCACTTTTGCACAAATAACCTTGAGAAAGTTATTAATTCATCTTTTCTCTCTCCAGCTATGGGTTGAATAGCAGGACAGATTGGGATCTGTAGCCTTGGTTGGCAACCAGTCTACTGCAGAAAGAAATGGTAAAGGAGGAGATTTTCTGCTTAGTCAGTCATGTATTGAAAGAGACATGAATAGCCAAGTACATATCAAGTGTATGGCACTTAACTGACTTACATGTGTGTGTATATATATACATACACACGATAGAGATGATGCCACTTATGATTAGTTTGGGATAAGTTCTTTTCAATAACAACAACCAGCTGATAATATTAATTTCAAACTATAATTTTGAAAAGTAAAAATTTCAATGAGACACATTTTGAAAATTTCCACATTTTCATTTGAAATTAAGAAAATACAAACTGTAAGAAAAATAATTGTATTAAGTTTAAACTAATGCCAGGAGGCCGTGTGTTTAGCCCAGAATATAAAAATCAAGACTGTTTCCATTGTCATAGATTCAAATGTTATAAACAATTTTACATTATAAAAAATTAATATAAAATATATTATTTCTTCTTTTGTGCGCCGTGAAGGCGATCATGGCTCTCTACATCTTCCTGTCTCTTGTATTTCTCTATATATTTTGTCTTGTTATTTCTCCTGCTCTGCCATTTGTTCAAGCCTGTAATATGCTGTTTTTTTCCCCCTGTCCCTCTTTTCCTCAATTCACCCTGTGAGTATCAGATTCTCCAAGCCTTCCTTCCTCATTATGCATCCTAGAAACTTGAGCCGTTTCTTCCTAATGTAAAATATAACTTTCCTTTTGTTTCCATTCTCTCGAAAACCTTGTCGTTGCTCACTTGTTCAGTCCATGGTATCCTCAGCATCCTACTGTAGAACCACATTTCTGTTTCCTTCACCTTTGAGAAGATTGTCTAGCATTTGCTATAATATAAGAGAACATAACACATAACAGTTCAGTAATCTTTTCTTTGTTGCCAATGAAATTTTCCCGTCTCTTGATACTCTGCTTAGCTTTTGGAATGCATCCTTGGTCATCTCAATATAACTTTGGATCTCAGTGTCACACTTTCTGTCCTTTGTTAAAACTCTTCCCACATATTTAAGTTTTTCTTACCTATTTGATTTTATTATCTTCAACCTGGAATTGCATTTTGGGCTCCTCTTTTTGCTAATGATCATACTCTTGTGAAAGTTCATTTTAACTCATTTTTAAATCAAATCTTTTGAATCAACTGATTTTGATAACAATGACATTATCCATAATTCCTTTGTATCTAAATTCTAACAATATAACAAGTCAATCAAAAAATGCGTATTAATAACTGTCAACAGTTTTCATAAACAATATTTATGAAAATAAAGAAATTTTAACATTAATGTGGTTTATTAGGCTAATCTAGTTGACCAGTACAATTTAATAATGTGATTGATGCTTACTGGGTGCCACATATGAAACTTAACCTTCAGTAGCCCAACAAGCGTTGACCTGTAAAAATCAACCATTGTTTATAAATAAGCACAATATTATCTAAGATATCAAATACGTTTTAAAGAAAACTTAACATAATATTCAAGTATTTATAGATCTTGCTTGTCCAACACTTGTATGATTAAGCTTTTGTAAACTATAAGAATTGGAATGAGGGAAGGATAAAGTTATTTAGACTTTTTAGTCTTAATTTTTATATATATATAAAAAAATTTTTTCAAATTAATCATTGCTTTAGAAGCAATCCTTCATTAATGCACGTTCGATTACAAACAAAAAAAAGTTTTTTCTACACAAACTATTTATTTATTTCTCCCAGACAAATATCAGTCAGACCAGACCAAAACTGGAGCATTGTTACCATATCTAGGCTGGAGTTGCTCACTTCCCAGCCATGATCAGCTTCAATATTGTTTACGTGGTCTTGTAGAAGATGACTTATTTTCTACTCTACAGCCTCTTTCCTCACAGACACAATGTTGCTACTCTCACTATTTCCATGGCAAATGTTCAGATGAGTGCTCCATTCTTTAGTTCCATCAGTTCAGACCTTTACAACTAGAACACACCATTCTACATCCACAGAGATGAATCACCTATATTTCCTCCATATTCCATTTTCAAAAGAATGGAATACTCAACCAGTCCCTCCCAAGAGCTGCTTCCCTGAAAACTACAATCTTAACCGCTTCAAGTCAATTGCTGTCTAACATCTTTTTCTTCCCTTTCTTTTAGCTCCCCTTACATTCATGACATATGTCATAGCTCTTCCATGAGTGGTTCTTGTTTTCAGCTATTCATAGTTAAGGTTAGGTTATTGAGAAACATTTCCAACTCTTGTTGGATTATTTAATGTTGACTATACCTAATTGTGGATAAATCTTTTCCTTCCCTCACTATAAAAAAAAATCATTTATTTTATATTGTGCGTGTAATTTTATCATCACAGCTCCTATACAAGATGCATGCTTGGATAATCATGTCTCAAAAAAGACATGACTGACTTGGCAGAAGATTTCCCCACAGTAGGTTGCTATTACTTTCTGTGGTAGACTGATTGCCAACAAAGGCTATAGAACCTAATCTGTCCTGCTATTTAACCCATAACTGGAGGAAGATGCAGCGGATTAATACTTTTTCCAGGAGTATTTGCACATAAGTGAATGCAATGAATTCAACTGGAATTTGAACTTGGCTACCTGCTTTCTCATTCCGAACTGATATCCAGTGCACACTACCCTGCCAATATGAGTCAACAAATTCATCCCTTCTCACATTATGAACAAAAAAATACCCAAAAGCTTGCTCATGTCTAAGTTAGTTGTTCTGCATTACAATTGCCTCTCCACCTCCAATGAGAACCCCTGCCCTGAAATAAAACAAATTTTAATTATTTCACTGGTGGTGGTTGGAAAGTTTTCTTCCCTTCATTGGAGAGAAACTAGAATAGACTTTGCTGACCTTAAAAGTGAGCATGTTTGTATTTGGGGTAGGCAGGTCAAGCTCAATAATGATACTGGAAAGGTGAGAACAAATTTATTAAAACTTAATAAAATTTGAGGAAAATACTGGTCCCCCACAAAAAGATATTCTGCAAGTGGCAAGTGAATGCAATTTTTCCACATGGAGAAATTTGGTGTCACATTTAAGCACCATATTTTTTTTTTTTAAATCATTTCACCCCAAGCAAGGTGGTACCACCACTTATGTGCATAAAAGAGTTAAAGTTTTAGGCAGAGGGAGAGTGAAGAGAAATATGAACCAGTTACAGCGGGTAACAGAGAAAGAGTAAGAGAAGTACGTGAACACAGGAGTGAAGACAGTTGCGAAGGTAGAGAGAAAGGAGAAGAACAAGATACACAGGGTGATGTAGAAAGGACTGGAGTCAAGTGGTTAAGAGATGGGAATTGACATTGCATTTAAATTCCGGGAGGTTAAAGCAAGTATATAAAAGGGAGTTCCACAGGTGGGAAGTGCCAGGAAAGAAGCCGCTGAAGTAGAAATGTTGCCTGCATTTGGTTAATTTAACTGTAAAAGGGTGGGACCTTGTTGCCAATCTGGTTGCATGAGTAAATTTTTGTGAAGAGGGCACCAGTGACCTAAGTTCATCAGAGCAGAAGCCATGAAAATATTTGTAGAAGAGACAGAGGGAAGCCACATCCCACTAGTGAGAAAGTGGCTGGAATCGAGTTGCCAGGTCCGGACTGATCACATTACAGATTCAGATTCTTCTTTGGAGCCTATTGAGAACACTGAGACAAACAGCAGGGGTGCCTGACCAGATATGACAACAGTATTCCATGTACGATCAGATGGTTGATTTGTAAGATTTTCATATCAGGCATCATGTTACCAGATTAAAGCTCAGCATATAAGTATAGCCCACTCCCCACATCACAAGGGAAATTATTGTTGGGAAAGTTTGTCTGCTTTGCCAACATCTTACTAAATACATTATTACAATCTATGAAACAGAGACTTATCTGCATTTGCATTGCTCAGTCTGATCATAAAAATTGCATCTCTTGTTCCAGTGAATTGGGGGGAAAAAATGTTCTTATCCTATTTACAGTTGATTCAATGTATCTGTAATGAATAAAAGTAAATATCTATTCTGAAAGATCTGACTTTTGAATAAGTTGAAAGGCAAGGGTAAATGAAAAAAAAAGAATTAGATTAAGCAATAACTTCAGATTTTTCTGAGATTTATTGCAGACAAAGAAAAAAAAAAACCTTTCAAAAGTAAACGTTTGATATCAAAATAAGCATTTATTACGTTTTATGAAATCAATAGTCAATGAAATAATAAATAAAAGCAAATTCCTTTCAAAACCCATTTTTGATGAGTATTGATATAAAAGGCAGCCATGATGAACTGCAACAACAGTATCAGCCATTGGTCAATCAACAGAAGCTGAAAACATGGTTGCCCAACTGATATTCAGCTATTATGAAAGGCAGTCAGCTGTAACAATCAAATATTTATGAATATATTGATGAGCAAGGGAACAAACAGGAAACATACATTGTGAATACGTTGACCTACTGACTACAGCTGTGGTTCATTCCCTATAGACACAAGTAAGAGGTTTATGATATTGAGCAATCAAGGTTAC
Source organism: Ascarosepion bandense (assembly GCA_037127315.1). Classification (NCBI taxonomy): domain Eukaryota; kingdom Metazoa; phylum Mollusca; class Cephalopoda; order Sepiida; family Sepiidae; genus Ascarosepion; species Ascarosepion bandense. The sequence goes on along the minus strand of JBBBDQ010001248.1, from coordinate 798,394 downwards.
ATGAATTATTATAGGTATTTTTTTTTTCAACTTGATATGAAAAATACAAAAAAGAACTTTTATAAGTTGTAATTGCTTATTATTTTAGGAGGATGTAGCATTTCTTGACTTATTTAAAAAAATGATTAATTTTTCTCTGGTCTTAAAATAAATCTAGTCATACCTAGTCATAATCATGCAATTAGTAAAATCTAATAAAAAGGAATATTTACAAGAGTTTCTGGTTTGACTAAATTATAACTGGTGAAAACCTTAAATAATAAAAAAAAAAAAGGGTTTTTATTTAGTTACTTTTTTTTTTTTAAAAATGAACTCTCAAGAATATTAATAAAACAGCTCTTGGCCATATTTTAATCCTTAATGTAATCTGTTGTATTTATTGTAATAATTTCACACTTTGTGTACTGAATTTTGGAACATGTTTAATTTATTTTTAAATTTCTTATTTACGATCACTCAGTATTACATTGTTATGGTTAGGCTTAGGGGATCAAAACTTGTGATTTTCAAACTACTTTGACTCAGGTAACTTTAAAATGCATATACATCTATATTTTTCCATACTATATTTAGGGGACAACAATGTTGCAAAATATTATCTAATGAGAATATATATTAGGAAAAATAAAATTCACCATCACCAGAAAACTTATTTGAATGAAATTATACACACACACACACACACACAGTCAGGGAGGTGACTTCTTGATGCTATCAGTCTGGAGTGGGTGATCCCAGCATGCAACACCTTTGGAAAGTTCCTGAAAACCATATCACGGATTGATACAAACCTTATGAGTGAATTTGGTAGACAGCTTCCTTTTAAGAGCTGTCAATGGTTGGGCTAGTTCAAAGTCACAATTTATCTTGATCAAGGGTTTGAGCACCCTGGCCTTGCTCAGGCCAGAAAATACATTCTCTCCGTAAAAAAACTATAATTAAGGTCTGTTCAGCATAGTTCAAATATAAACTGCAGGTGGGCTATGTGGGTATTGAACAGACACAAGTGTGCTTGAGCAAGCGTCTGCAATAGGGATTAGCTAGCTGCCCTGGTAGACAAATATCCTTGAATACCAGTGGCCAGCCATATTTAATAATATATATATTATAGGCACTCCAACTGACACCAAATCGGTTGAGTTTTGATCCCAGCTGGAAGCAAGTAGATGTCTAGCCACACTGATGAGCTGTGATACAGTGAAACAGGCTGGTATGTGGATAACTAATATATATAATAAAACTATAAGTATATATATATATATATATATATATATATACATACACACACACACACACTGGTGATTGAAATAAAAGGTTTGGCCCAAAATTCCTAGCATCTAAAAAAAGGCCAGAGTGTACAACAACCAAAATATCGTAAACATGGCAATAAAAATGAGGACAACACATTATTTCATGGTAAATCAGAAGTATGGGCCTTTTTCAGGTGAACCATCATCAGCTTCTGTCTTTACATGAATCCGTGTAAAATCCCCTGTACAATAAAGACGGAAGCTGATGATGGTTCACCTGAAATAGGCCTATACTTCGGATTTACCATGAAATAACAGGTCTGCCTAAAGTTTTTCTTATATTTGCTTTATATGCATTTATATACATATATATTTAGAGCTCTCTTAGAGAGTTATCCTACCACTGTATGTACAGGATACTCCTTTGGATTCTTCTATATCTACACCGCATGCACTTATATAATAAAACTATAAGAATAAAAAAAAAATAAAATTTAGGCCTATACTGAGAGAGGACATAGGGGAGGGAACCACACTAGAAATATTCCTCAGTAGTTACAGAGCTACACCAAACCCCAACACACCTAATGGTAACTCCCCAGCAGAAGCACTGATGAATCGTAAAGTTCATTTGCATATGGGTGTCATTCATCCTACTTCAAAACATTACCAAAAAAGGAACATGGTGATGGAGAAACAACTTAGTCAACATCATGGAGCAGTGAAACACACATATGTACCTGGACAATCCATACTTGCTAAAGACTACCACAATGGGAAAGAAAAGTGGATTCAAGGACACATTCTACGTTGTTCTGGAAATTTTAGATATGATTTAGATATAGAGTCTACAGTTTGGGTTTAGCATGCAAACCAATTACGATCCTCTCACCCTCCAGAGACCAAATCAAACTTCACCTGGTAGATATCCTACTGGACCCCTTCAAACTGACTCTAGAATGTTCCCAAGATATACCAAAGGATAATCCTAGGACTCCATCAAAATGTGTACTTAGGAAATTATATAGACTTCGAAGAAAATCCTATTGACTGCAAATATATTCCAAAAATAAGTCATACAAACAAAAGGCTAAAAAGGGGAGGTGTTAGGTGATACAACTTTCCCCTAATGATTCATTGACTCTTCACGAAGAAAGGAACAAAGAGAGCAACAACATGACTGCTGGACAATGCACGTGTAGACAGTAATTTGTTATCCCACCCAATCCTGCTGTATCCTGGTCAGTGAGAATAAAAAAAAGAAGAAAGAAAAAAAAAAAAACGAATATTGTTGTGTTTTAAAATATATTTAACTGTGTTTGTTATATTTTGCTGTTCCTGATACTTGGGACTACAACAAATAGAATAGAAATTTCCAATTTGAAAAAAAAAAAAAAAAAAAAAAAAACAGCTTACAGCTGGGATTTAATAAAGTTAGATACACAAAACTTCAAGCTTCATGCTATGAAGCAATCCACATATAGTTTAGTGGATCAAAATGAAAAAAAAAAAAAACTCCATTAATATATCTAACCCATGGGAGGGGGAATCTCGCCTTAAATAAAATTGCCTGCATTAAGATAAAAATCAGGGGAAAAAAATTTTTTTACAGCACAGTGGGTTAGATATTATTTTTCCTTGTTCTCTGTACAGTTGTTTGAGGATTGTTTCATAGCATGAGACTTGAAACTATAATGAAATTTTATATATGCCTTTCTTGTTGATTACATATAAATAAAAAAAATATAAACATGATCATCCTTCATAAATCTCATGATCAAAAATATCTTACTGTCAAAGACACCCTCTACATAAAACATCTGGCACCCATTATTAATCTCACCTTATTTAGCAGTAAAAATCCTGTGTTAAAAGTTTGTTTTTTTTAAACAGAAAGACACCAACTCAATGTCCTGCTAGATTCCCTTTGTGGGGATCAAAATAAACACTCCTACTATAAACAGAATGCAACAGGCAAATTGTTACTATTTTCATATTTTTAATTTCTATTAATTCTATTTCAGTTTTTTAATTTTGTTGTTTGTTTTTGTCAACTGCACAGTATAGCCAGGTCAGTTGGGAACCATGTGTAAGAAAAATGATGCAATCCAATCTGCCAGAAATTTGGAAACGGCATGCTGTACTGTTTGGCATTTGTGCCAGAAGTTCTAATATGACCATTTCAGGCTGTTTGGGTGTCAATTTGAGGACAGTTCAGAGGATTTGGAAAGAGTTCGATGAATCTAATTCTAATGGTGATTACAAAGGTATGGCCACTTGGAAAATTTACTCTGTTTTGATAAGAAAAGAACTACTGAATTTGTTGGTGAGAGCTTCAGGTGCAAACGTAGAGGCCTACATCAAGTGCCTTGAGGAGGTATTGCTGCTCTGAGTCAAGTGGGTGGCTGCTGGAAAACCCCACGTCTGGCAACAGGACACTGCACCATGCCACACAAACAGGTGAACCCAGTCATGGCTGTAAGACAATTTCTGTGACTATATCATGCTTTACATCTGGCCAGTTAACTCCCCAGACTTCACAGTTGAAGCAAGAGACCAACAAAATTTCTTGTAACACCAAAGATGAACTGAAGGCAAGGATTATGGCAACATTTACCAACTTAAACAAGGAGACCGTCCAGAAGGGTTGGGAGATAGTCTGAAGTTGTTTGGATGCTGTGGCTGACGTCAATGGCAATTTTGTTAAATAAATTTACTCTTTAGTATTTCAAGATATTTTTGTGCAATTTTAGTAAATATGTATGTTAGAATGAGATGTCAGTGTCATTTTCATGTAAATTAGACAATTTATCCATCGCACTGTAAATGCATCATCTAACTACGACTTAAACAAGCATAAAGAAAAAAAAAATTAAACTTGACAACAAACCTCCCTTGAAATGGCAAAAGTGGCTGAAAGCACTTGGGACAAGAAACAACAGACAACTTTTAAACTTTCTTACTCCCACTGAATGAAAAAATGTAAGAATATTTGAAAAACTAAATAAAAAAAATTATAATTTTCCTTGTCTGTCATGCTCAACTAAACATGTGTGAAAGTTGCTACCCAAATATATATATATATATATATATATATATATATATATATATGTAAACATGTTACAGAAATTAACAAATTTTAACGAAACTTGGTTATAAACAACCAGCAATTTGAAATGAATTGTTCGAACATTATTTTTTATCGATACTCGTATTTAAGTAGTTATTCTGTTTTTAATTAAACAGTATTATATATTTATATCTACTGGCCTGGTTATTTATGATAAATTTTTATTACCAAAATGTATGTCATTCGGCAGGATTCAATGTAGATAGGGGTCACAGGTTCAAATCCTGCCGAATGACACATTTTCGTAACAAAAATTTATCGTAAATAACCAGGCCAGTAGATATAAATATATAATACTGTTTAATTAAAAACAGAATAACTACTTAAATATGAGTATCGATAAAAAATAATGTTAAAAAAATTCATTTCATATATAACATAGTACACTTGGTATATAATCCAGGTAAATTCCAAAAGAGATAAACTCAAGAGAACTCAATGTTAAATCCATTTATTTAATTTAACAGAGTAATATAATTTATAAAAGGTTTTCGATTATTACTATGGATAATACATATTTCACCGCTTTGATGTTATTGTTGCGGCTCGTCAGATATATATATATATATATATATAAAATTATTACAATAAATAATAATAAATCGTCATTGCCCTATTTTTAAATTAATGTTTTGAATGCTGCAATTTCATTCTTCGTTTGGGAGATATATATATATATATATATATATACACACACACACACATATGCACAGAAGGTGCACTCCAAGTAATTGAGAACAAAGAATGACATGATATTAACAAAATCAACATGTTCAACTTAGAAAAAGAGTAAATTTTATTTAATAAAGCTGTCCACAAAATCAAAGATTGCTTTGATGCAGTCTCAAAAGTGACTCATGCTTGAATCAGCTGACTCATCAATGTTGGCAAATACCTCCATGGTAGTAACCTTCAAGGAGCCCTTGATATTGTAGGGCTGCTTATTGGTTTTCCCTTTGACACTAGTTGAATGGATTCAAATTAGGTGCACTAGGAGGCCACATGATGTGACGAAAGATTCTCAGCCATTCACTCACTGGTTATGTAAGAGGGGATAGAATCCTGCTGGAAAATGGACAGCTTGATCAAAAGCTTGACCATTAAGTTAGATACCACAAAATACGCCCTGGCATTGATCCTTGGGAAGAATTAGGCAGACATGACATAGCATTTGCTGTTCATAACCCAATGATCATTACCAATGAAATGAGCTTGGGTCTGCCTTACCAGAGGTACCAGGTAGTATGATCACTGTGTGTTATTCATTACTTGTGTCAAATTAAAAGCTGTCATGTTAATGCACTTAATACAAATGAAAGAGAAATGAGGTAGTTAAAATCTGGCCCATACTATGTAACATTAAGCTGATTCTGATTTATGATATGCTAAATTTGTGCTCTCAAATACCTGGTACACAGTGTGTGTGTGTGTGTGTGTGTGTGTGTATGTATATATATATATATATATATATATATATATATATATATGAATTGGAATCAAATACAGGTTGGAATCTAACAATGATTATATACTGAATAGGTCATATTTATCAACCTAACATGTTTCATAGTTTTTCTGATTATCATGCATATAGCTAATGTCAGGTACATATTGAAAACTGACCCTTGTAAAATTTAAATATTAATATTTATAACCTAGTGTTAAGATAACAAAACCATCCATTTACTAATGAAATATAATAAAAATATTAGTAAAAAAAATAAAAAATTATTAAACACAAAAAATAATTATTTGTTTACAAATATTTTTTTCATAAATTAACTGCTCCATGATCTTAAAAGTAGTCTATAATATTAGTATTAAAATTTTACAATGGTTAGTTTTAAATTTGTGCCTGATGATTGCTATGTGCATGAAAGTGTTTTACCAAATTATGGGAAACAAATGTATATACTTATTGCAGAAAGAGTGAGATAAAGAGCAAGATTATATATATATATATATATAGATAGATAGATAGAGAGAGAGAGCAAGAGATGATAGATATATAGAGAAGTGTGTGAGACTGAGTGATAGGTAGCTAGTTATTAGCTAAATTTGGATCAGAAATCTTCATTGTATAATGCATAGTCTATAGAGAAACATTGTATTAATTACATTGATAAAGAGATTATGTTGAAAAAAATAAATATTGCTTATGCAACATACTGGTTCATCAGGGTTGCAAATTAATTAAAAAATCTCTTAAGTGAGAAAAGTAAAATAAGTATTCATCACTGTTTCCAAGTAACTGAATTATCAGAATTATTTAGTCAAATTTAGTCATATGATATATTTGAAAATACATATGCTACTAATGCCATGACAATGGTCCATAGTATCGATGTAGGGTTGAGAAAAAACATCCATCTCTTTTCTCCCCAGCTAAAGATAAAATAATAGAGCAGATCGGGCTTGATGCCTAGAAAAGACAAACCATGGTGAGGATAATGAGAAACTATTTAACTAACAGCAATAGTAATCTGCAGCTTAGAGTTATTAAAAGAAAACTGGAGAGCCATGACTGTCTATGGGCTGAAAGGACATGACATTTTAAAGGCATTTAAATTGCTATAAAAACGGCTGCTAAAGTTGGTAGGTGTAACATTTTATAATGGCTAACGAGAGAAACTAACCGAATCTCAGATCAATGAACGAAAAGAATAAGAACGACAAATACAATGGCCTAAAAAGAGGGTCCATTCGGAAAGAAACAGTTGTAAAAACAAGTCATGTATACTAAAGATAAGACGGCAAACAACTATGTTGCCGACATAATGTACTATTCAACAACAAAAGATCTCAGTCAGATACAAACAAGGTTTAATCTCAACATTCTACTTTGTTAAAAGAAGGAATATCAAAAAAGCAGATGGCTGTCAATAGTTTTTTAAAAATAACAAAAAGAAAGCAGATTGAGTGTCACCCTCAGAAATTACTTATTTGTCCAACCCAGATCATGATGAATACTAATATGAGGTGATATCAGAAAGTTCCCAAGCTTAACATGCTCTACTTTCTGTTTGAAATCTAGAAATCAAGACTGTCTCATTGGACAATAATGGAAGCACATTAGCAGCTCAGATTGAGTATCTGCAGAGTCAAGTTCAAATTCCAGTAGAATTTGTTATATTTGCTTACATATAAATATCCTCAGGAAAAGTATAAACCCATCTCCACCCCCACCCAAGCTATGGGTAAAATAGTGGGATAGACTGGGTCCTATAACCTTGGGTGATAACCAGTCTGGGAGAAGGAAACTCTGCAAAAATTCAAACCAGATTGCACTATCCAAAGCGTGTATTCATGTGGCTGTGAATCCAAATTCTTACTGATGCTCATATTACACTGGTCAAGATGATTTTTGGTGGACAAAAAAAAAAAATAAAGTAGGTTTTTTAGTTCACTTGATGGAGCCTGATTCTGGAAATTATCTTAGCTTTTCATGGTTGGCTACCAATTTTGCCAAACTAAAATTGCTCGTTTTTGGAAAAAAAATCATTTTACGATATTGGCTGATCGCAACATTTAGTTAAAGGTTGTGAAAACCTATCAATTTTCAGGTACGCCAAGCAATTTATGTCAATCACCTAATAAACTAAAACTGTTTTTGAGTTTAAAATTTTACATGAGTTAAGCATGATGCTGAGTCGATAGCAAAATTTTAGACCAAGGTAAAAATATTTTGATTCAACTACCAGTAAAATTATCCAGTCATTTTTTTCAAAGATGCTACCTAATACTTTGGAAATTTTAACAAGCAAAACTTGAAAGACATTTTTAATGTTTAAATATTTGAAAACGAGAATGTGTAAACAGACAGGTGTGCATTTTTAAAGGCTGAATCAACCAGTCACATTTGTTTTATGAATTAACTTAAACTATCGTTTACTTGACACAGGGTCATGGGTCGATCACGACTGAATAAAGTAGTAAAATAATTCATAAATGGAATAAATAAAGCTTAACTGACTAAAAGAAAAGTCTAATGATACAATCTCAATATTTTGACAAGTACAACTTGAGCCTTATTTAAAAAAAATCAGATCACTAAATAAAATTACTGCTACTTCATTTGTAACTTATGTTGAATTGAATTTGAATATTGCTTAGCGGGTAATTTTTGAATCATTAATTGTTATTTTTAGTATTTTTTTTTTTTTTAGTTAATTCTTTGCCACTGTAATTATCAGCATTGTACAATTATTTAAAAGTTTATTAATTCCGTTTCAGTTTTTAGTCAAGTCGGCATCTTCCTCCAAGATGAACCGAGACCCCCGTAAAGTTTACGGTGTAAACGGTAAGCCAATTAATTTTTAACCTATTTAATTGCAAATGAAGGGAAATTTCATCTATGGTTCATCTGCTATTGAAAGAAATGTGGGTCGAAGATAAAAATCAAATGCAATTTTTGTTTCAGGAAAGATTTCAATAACTTACGTAGTGAACGCAACATTAATTGTTTGAAACAAACACATGTACGGATGAAACTACAGGTGCAGAACTGAGTGTGAAAATATTAATTTGTTGATCTAAAAAAAAAAAAAGGTAAGAAATCTGCAGTGTGTAAATACAAAGAAGAGTAGTAAATAGTAATTTAGGTAAAGTAAGATGAACAAAAAGCTTTTCACATGCCAATATAAAACAGTGTAGATAAATGATGATGATGATGATGATGATGCACGTCAGCAAAGAATAAGCTTTTTGTACTTTGAATCAGAGATCTGAGCCATGCGCCCAACATGCAGCTGGACAAACAGCATTTATAAGAAGACACCTCCCGGCTCAACGTCCACCCACACTGTTGACATGAAGGTGACTAGCAAAACTGTAACATGGCAACCGGCCAATTAAAAATTTAAATCTACCAAATTTTTAACAAAGGGAACAGGAAATACTCCAACCAAAACAGGCACGTTGAAATTGAAAAGAAAAGAAAAAATAAACAAACTAAATTTTAAAAAATGCCGTTCATTCATTTGCTATTTTTTAAATATTTAGTTTTATTTTTTTTTTTTTTAGAAAGTTTTTAAAAGAAACTTTTTTTTCCATCTTAAAATAAAAATATAACACTTCATTCATTTGAATATGAAGAGTTTTTTTTAGAGAGTGAAATATACTTGGAAACAATTTTTTTAAATCTTAGTCACTCAAAAGTGTAACAAATTATTACAAATTTTACGTGTGTACTGAAAGTTATCGGCTTGACAAAAAAAGTAAAATACTAATAAAAAAGTGATATTTAGTCAAAATTTTGGAAAATGAACCTAGTGGAGAACTGACAAGAAGAATATGCAAAATTCGGAAAGTTTTTTTTTATGTTGTTTTTAATTTTAAAATATTGACATTTTAAAGTTTAAATTAATGGAATCAATATTTTTCTGTACAAATAGTTTTTTTTCTTTTTGTATTTTGTGATTCAACTTTTAGTTTAAAAACCAGGTAATGATTATTTTTTTTTCTAAGAATAAAATAAGACAAACAAAAAATTAGATCTTCAACTACACGCATTTTTAAATTTACATTAAAAAGTTTTTTTCTTCATAATTTTGTATTTTTAGTCCAACCAATAAGTGAATAAAAAATTAAAAATTGATGGCAACAATTCAACAAATATTCTTCCAACATTTACGCCTTTTCTCTTTTTACGAAGTTTTTTTAAAAAAGCCTTTTTATCAGCATAAAAAAAGTAAAACCACAAGTTATGTTCCACACAGTGAGAATCGAACTTACCACACAGTAATAATGGCAACTTGACTAGCTCGTTAACCATTACACCATCTCTAGACACCCGATAGCCAAACTTTTTTATTTTAAGTGTTGCTTTATGTATTAGTTTTAAATCAAATTACGTTTTCACTTTTTTTTTTTTTACTTTTGCAAACAACTTTTTGGCGTTAGGTTCGTAATAACGTTTCATTCATTGAAGCGTCTTTTCTGTCTTCTTGTTTGAATAGAAAGAAGAGATTTTTGTTTAGTTTGACAAGCACGTTTAAAAATAATGTACATTGTAGTGGTGTTAATAAAAAAAAAATATTATCAATCAATACCGAATCAATCAACTGAGCAAGAAAACATAATTTAGAAAAATCTACCAATATTATTTCCCTTACACTCAACAATAATAGTTTCTGTTTAACTTTATATTTTCGAAATTATTTTTGAAACGTATAATGATTAGGACTGTAATTTATCAAACTATTTTCTCTTCCCAAAATGTTTTATTTTTTAAATCCAACCAAAGATTGATAAACAAAGTCATTAACCTTCCAAAAAAGTTCTATAGAACGTTTTTATTTTGTTATATTATCCAATATTAGAGAAAAATATTGAATTGGATAACATTATGATAACAATTAACATTTATGAATGAGAAAACTATAATGAACAGTACATCAAGCAGTCAACAATAAGCCAGATTAAAAAAATATATATATATATACATGAAAAAAAAAAAAAAAAAAAAAAAAAAAACAAACACAGAGGGAAAGAGGACATTAATAAAATAAAAAAAAAGAACAATCAGAAAGAAAAGGGAGAAAAAATGTAACCAGAGCAAAGTATTCAAAGTTTTTGTTATTAACTTTTTCTAGGTTTTATTTCTTGTTTTCTCAATACGCTTTACTGTTTGGTTTCCTTTTGTTTTAGAACCGAATCACAGAAAATGAAAAGAGTACATCAACAATAAAAAAAAAACAAAAAAACAGTAGCTTAATTATTTTTGAAAGAGAGAAAGGGTGTGTGCGTGATAAAGAAAAGTGTTAGAGGTTGGTGAGCAAAGAAGGGAGGGGAAAAAAAAAAAGAAGGTTGGTATGAATCAGCCTCGGTCGGCAGCAGTGAGCTAGAGTCGACGGTAAAGACGATGACGAGGGACACCGATTCTCTCGTTGAATAGAGAAGCTACAGAGGTGAAGGAAAAGCGATATTGGCAGTCATTGAAATGGCCCTTTCGTTGTCGTGCTTACTTGACGATCATGATAATGATGATGATGATAGCTCATAGTGTCATCAGGAACACAGAGAGAGAGAGAGGGAAAGAACGAGCCGGGTTAAATAAATAAAACCCTTCAGATAGAGAGAGAAGGGTACCAACAGCTATTGGGGCACGGTTGTACGTTGGCCATAAAGTGAGGGGTCAGTATTATTATCAATATGAGAGTTTTGTTTTTCTTCATCTCGACTCATCGTTTTTTTTTTAAATTTTAAAATAAAGTACTTTTAATAATGTAATATACACGAGAGATACTGCTAAAAAAGTGATTTTTAGGTTAATTTCAAAATCATTACATTTATTGAATTAAAAACAAAATTCGCTAAACCACAAACGTGAGAAAACAAAACAAAAGTGTTTAAAAAAGTAATTGACGGATATTAAAAACTTTATAGATGTGAATTGGCTCCAAATAAAAAAACTAAAATAAACAAATGAACTTCGAGAATTCAACTAGAAATTTTTTTTAAATTCAATTACAGCGGCACATACATGACTCAACAGTAAAACACCTTCGATCTAAAAAGAATTAAGACGGGCACGCAAAATGAAATAAATGTTTCTAAAAAAAAAAATGTCAAAATAAAAATTATATTGCAAACTTTAAACAACTTGGAAAATATTTTTTTTTCTTTTTCTCGAACTAAGGAGTTATGAAGGGTGAAAATAATAAATAAACGTGTTATTTTTTTTTTATTTTTTTTTTATCCCTAAACTAAAACGATGATAATAAGTAAAACATTAAATAAAAACATTTTTTTTTGACAGTGTCATTGTTGGAAAGTTTAGATAAAAATAATATAATTGTGTTGTAAACAACAAATAAAAATGTTGTCAAAAACTTGATTTACAAAGGAAAATGAAAAACGGCGTGAAAAACGATTTTATCAAAAAATGATGCCAGTGGAAAAAGAGATATAAATTTAAGATTAAGAGTTGATTCCCTCCAGTTTTCAATTTTAAAAAAATAAGTGGGGGAGCTACATTTAGTATTACACCCTGTTGGGCTTCACTTGCTACAAAATAAAACAAGCAACGAAATGAATTTTCGTTGTCAACTCAGCAGCACATGGTTCCTCATGTTCTAAGCGCAAACAACGTTATCTCGATTATTGTCTTTTTGAAAAGAAAAGCGAAAGAAAGATCAATTTTTAAAAACAAGCTTTTTTTTTTTATAACAAGTTATTTTTTTTTTATTAGATTTTAAAAAAATGATTTTTAAACTTAACAGTTTAACTTTCAAACGGCTGCGTAAGGTTTTTACAGAAAATATTTATATCATTATTTTAAAAAAAAATGTACATGAAATTAGAAGGGGCCAAAAAGAAAAGAAAAACAAGATTAAAATTATTTAACCTCATAGAAAAAGAAGACAAAAAACTTTACACGGCGAACGAGAAGGAAAAAAAAAGCGTAAACAGGGGGTGGGGGAAAGAGATGGGGGGGGGGGGCAATAGTGTCCCACTAGAAAAAGAAAATCAGTTTCTTGCACTTTAAGTACATGCACACGCGGGCGGCTGCAAACAACAAGAAAAAAAAGGGGGGGGCATTACGATGATCCCTAATTTCTGAACACAGAAGGAGGTCATGAAGGAAGGAAGGGTTTTACACGGAAACAGGCAACTTAGTGTATAACTGTAAACAAAATAGACAGACAAGCGATTAACGAAGCCAATGAATTCAGATTTGAAAACTTTAAAAAGAGGAAGAAAAAAAAAAAAAATCTCCGATAATGAAACCCTACGTAATGAACACACAATAATTGAAGATAAGCAAATAACTTGTGAAATCATTCTTATTGTAGGAGGCCGGTGTTTTTTTTTTGTTTTTTTTTTTGAATGACACAAGGCAAATTAATGTATTGCTTATTTAAAAAAATATATATTGCTTATTAAAAAAAAAAAAAAACACAAAAAAACAAAAAATTCGGGAAAAAAAATGGTCCAACTCCAAATTATTGTACAATTGCGTGCGCGAACAACTCGTGTGTCCCACGAAGAGGAGTTGTCAGTTGTTTGTGCACCCCCACCAAAAAAAAACAACCGTCAAACAAAAAGGCAAATTCAGAAAATTATTTGTTTTGTTTTCTTAAATGAAAATAAAAATTTAAATGAGAATGGTTTGTACAAGTTTGGATTTACTTTTTAGTTTTGTTTCCGTTTTTTATTTTATCCCCCACTCCCCCACGAAAAACTGATGCAGAAACGGTTTTCCGCCGGGGTGACAATAGACGAAAGAAAAAGAAAAAAGTGAAGGAGGACTTACGATGTGTGTAGCGACAGCATCAGGCTCCAAACTAAGTCTGATTGCTTAGTTCCATTCACTGAAGCAATGTTAACTTTCTGACAGAGATTGGCCAAGGGACGTAACTCTACAAGCACTTGCTCTACACGCGCACATAGTTCCACCAGATTGTTGTACAAAAACCATTAACACATTCGCTTTTTCCTTTTCTCTCCTCATCATTTTAGCATATCTCGGCTTTTATTTGTGCTGTTTTTCTTCGTGTTTCGATCTAAATAAAACCGGTGTGTTTGTTTCATTTTTTTTTTTTGTTCATTTGGTAAATATTTTTCCCTTACGATTTTTTATTCAACTTTTTGCACCTTTGGTGTGTGACTTTCTCTGTCTACTTTTTTATTTCTTCCCTCACAGATTTTATTTTTTCTTCCTTTCGTCCAATTCTTTAACTGTCCATCACAGTCGCCTTCGTTTTCTTTTTATCGATCTCACTTGAGATTTTTAAAAATAAATCCCACTTTAACCTCTCGTAATTTTATGTAGTACACATTTTTGTTGCACGCTGACTGACTATGCTTTTTGTTTGTTTATTTTTACTTTTCATTCTCATTTTTTTTTAAATGATGGTATTTCGAACTTCGCTACTTATCTGCATATGCCATATTCAACAGAAATTATGTTTATTTTCATTGCAATGTAGACGGGAACACAGACAAGCAAGTTCAAGGTAAACAAAAAAAAAAAAAACTTTAAAGGGCTAAATTTTACTTTTTTAATATAAAAGTAAAACTATTAATGGTCGTCTGTCTATGTTTCTGAGATGAGGTTACATTGTTCAGACTGTTGTCCTCATCCTTGTTGCAATGTTGCCATATTCACAACGTTTCGACAGTTGTACGCTCCCGCCTTCATCAGATGTTCAGAATTTCGAACCCTCAAGTTCAAGTACACATGGCCCAGTGGATAAAGGCGTTAGTTGTTGAATCCAGTGGCTTGACCCAAAGAGTTGTGAGTTCATTGGCTACAGCAGAGGTAAATCAAAAACTTGGAGAATTGAAAAGGAAGATAACTGATACTGAAATATCTGGAAGAGGCATGGCTTGTGGAACTAGAACAATCTACCCCGGTGGACGAAATAAAGGGTTCTGTTCAAAATTTCAAATATCTGAAGAAAACCGGAGCGTACAAGGTCGAAACGTCGTGAATATGGCAAGAAAGATGAGGACAACAGTCCGAACAATGTAAGAAGTGTAAAAATAATTTAGTCCTGTCTGTGTGTGCGCGTTTAGTCTTTTCATCACAAAAAAGAAAGAGTGAGTCAAGAATTTTTTCTTTTAACCTTACTAGTACAGTTTAATTATGGTCCAGTGGATATCGGCTCGAAACGAGAAATCGGAGAGCCGAGTTCGAATTCCAGTTGAATCCATTGTATTCACTTACGCGCAAATACCCGTGAGAAAGGTATTAATCCGTCTCTTCCCCCCAGTTATGGGTTAAATAATAGGACAGATTGGGTTCTATAGCCTTGGTCGGCAACCAGTCTACTGCAGAAAGCAATGGCAACCTACTGCGGGATAATCTTCTGCCCAGTCAGTCATGTCTCTTTCGAGACATGATCGCCCAAAGCGTGTATCACGTATGGCACTTAACTGACTGACAGTTTAATTCACGATTCACATTCAAAGATAAAGATTTTGTTTTTGTTTAAGACGAACGAAAAAAACTGAACTCTCTTCGGGACGGGGACAGGTTTACGTGTGAAAATGACTTTCTTTACAGAATTCACTCAGTACAAGAAAAGTGAGTACTGGAACTTCTAATTCTATAGGAACGTGGAAGAAATCGCGTACTTGCAACGATTCAAGAAGTGCACTCACCTAGGTAATCAATTTCTTCCTTGTCCATGACTTTTCTTTTCTACTTAAATCGTCACGTGAATAAGAGTTTGTTGTTTGCTTTTAGTTTTCTTCTTTCGTTCTTTCTTTCTTTCTTTCTTTTTAACACAAGCAATTTTGAGAGATTGATTCAATGAAAATTTTGTTTCGTGTTGCACGTTAGTCTTCTTACGCATGAAGTACAAAAGAAGACGAAAAGAAATAAGCTCTGTTTTTGATGAACTTTTATTTAATGTGAAAGTTAAGATTGCTACAGGATTGTTTACTTTTTATAGCCTGATGAAATGTAGGAATTATAAAAAGTATTTTTCCTTTTAAGTCTGAATTAAGACTTTTTAAAAATGTTGATCACTTTTTAAATTTAAAAAAAAGTCATTCTTCTTAATACTCGCATCATCACAAAGTTGTTAATTTTTTTTTACGATTGAATGAATCTGTGCGCATTTTTTTAATACTCAAATAATTTTAGTCAAATTTAACAATCGCCCGTAACAGAAGGAAATTAACACACACAGACACATTATATAAATTTTAAATTAAATAAAACAAATAAATTAAAACTAAAACAATTTAGCCAGTTGTCAAAATTATACGATTGAATAAAAATTTAACGAACGAAACAAAACTTTTATTTATTATTTAAAGAAATAATACTAAGTAAATCCATTTTTATTCGTTGTTTTAAGTGTATAAGTTGTGGATCGTTAAAAAACTGTCTGCAGGTGACTTTTTGTTTGAATTTGGTATTTCCAAGAAACACTAACTTCGGAAACCTCGTTTTTATATATATATATAAATCAATTATTCCTCTCCTGATTTCAGTCGGATTTTCACTTGTAAAGCTGATATTATGATTATTATTCCTTTTCCAATAAAAAAAAAAAAAGTCAAATCAAACGAAAGTGTGTGTGTGACTGGATCTGACGACAAATGAGAAAAAGTAGTGATCATTGGTTAGAGACACCAGAGAATAACAGAGAAAATTAATCAGTTGATCCTTCCTTTTTGCATGTTCATCACAAGGTTCTTTTATGCTATAAAGGGTCTCTGGTCAGTGAATATCTTCCCTTTTAGCTGTAAAAGCCTTTAACGCTATCATATATCGTAATTGTCGCTGCTACACACACTACTCGTCCGGGTTCTCTAGAACGCGTAGCAGGGGAAAGGGTGCGAATAGGATCCCTAAAGAAATGTAGAGGTCGAGGGGTAAGAATGATGAGACAAATAATAATAATAATGCGGATTAGAATTTTGTAAAATTGCTGTTGGAAACAAAACTTGACTATATAGAAAATCGAAAATCTGTCTATGAGATTGTTAGCACGACTGGTCCACTCGTAAAAAATAGGAAAACATTTTTTTTGAAGAGAAACAGACAATGTTTCTTTATCTAAATTAAATTTAAATATACCCTGAAATCGAATTCTCTGCTCAAAATAAAAATGGGAATAATTATTTTTTAAGAAAAAAATTGTTTAATTAGTATCTAAAATTAAAACTAATATTGTGTTTAACGTTCTTTTGAGAGGAAAAGGAAAGTTCATTACCATTCGATTAAATGAAAATAAAAACTTAATTAAATAAAAAAAATATGCAGCGCGTTTTTGCCTTTTGCTACAGAATTTCTTCAATAAAGATGCAAAAAAATAAATGATGTCTCTTGGTCTTGAAAAAAAAAGAGTTTTCAATCATTTATCATCAACAATTTAAACAATATTAACTTTATCGACAAAATAGTTATTGAACAATGAACATAATGTAGAGATTCTATTCTTTAAGCTTAAGATGAAAAATAAAACCTGTTTTAGAAACAGATTTTTTTTTTTGCCCTAGGATATTTGTTGCCAGATAGATTTGAAAATTTTCTAAAATTTACTTGAAGGAAAAAAGTTTGCTTTGAAAAATTCCAACCCAGTCATTTTATATTGGCTTGTGTACTTTCTGTGGTCAACCGGCCAAAATACAAATTGTATTTTTCTTAAAATAAAATTAGGAAGAAAAAAAATCTCATGAAATTGAAAAAAGAAAAAATGTTTCAGTTTGAAACAAATTTACACTTTTTTTGTTTCGATAACAAAAAGAAGTTACTTTCTTCATGGTAACCCGATTTCCTTACCATTTACACATATTTTTTATTTTTTTATTTTTTTCTTGTTTTTGTATATTCGACGACTGAGTGACATGAATCTTTCCAGAAATACATAACAAGCTCGACGCACAGATGAGAAGAATTCGTCAATAGTAATACTACCCTCCCCATGTTCTTTTATCATATCTTCCTCTACTTGCCTCTCCTCTCTCTTATTTATTTGTTTTACCGCGAGCCATATTTTCTTGAAGATGATCCGTATTTTTCTGAATGGCACCGAAATTAATATTGGATTGGGTCTCCTAACAAAAAGTGGCTGCTTCACAGGAATTTCAGCACACACACAAAGCAAACTTATTCTTACAAATTCTCTAAAATAAAATTTGTACATTAAAAGATATCAAATCGTTTTTTTTTTTATTTAAATTTAAAAGTAAGTCCTTAGAAAATTATATATTCTTCTTTAATGAAATGTTTGATGATTTTTACAAAAATATGGGCACTAACAACACAATATCTACGAATTATTTGCAATATAGTTATAAAAAGAAAACATGGCAATGTTTTGTTTTAAAAAGCAATGATTAGAATTGTAATTAAAAAAATAAATAAATATAAAACGAAATAAAATAGAATTCATACGTCTTTTTGTTCTTGACATTTATGGCAAAAAAAGTGTGTGTGTGGGGGGGGACCCACTATTTATTAGATACTCAAAAAAAAAAAAAGAAAGATTAAATTCTCCAGAAAAAATGTATAAATTCATTTTTATGTTGAATTTTTTTTTCTACGCGATTCTTATAATCGCCTAAACAATAAGCATTGCCAAGGAGTGGAGGTAGTTTTAAAAAAAAAGCAAGCGGTGCCATGGAGAAAAACAGCCTTTTTGACACTTTTTACGTCTTATTGCGGATACATTTTTATCCATGTTTGACAGAATTCCATTCAAATTGTGCGTGTTCGGGTGCACACACACGCACGCACGCACGCACACACACACACACACACACACACACACACACACACACACATATAAATAAATGACAGCCCTAAAATATTTCTATATAAAATAAAAAAAAACTTAAAAAAGATAATCTTAATGAATAATTTTCTAAACGTTCAATAAAGTCTTACATACAATTATCTAATTTTTTAGTTTTTTTTCTTCTGAATTCTAATTTTAAAGAGATTTTCTAAAGTGTAACTTCGAACTGTGGCATAATATCGAAAAGTATTAGGACCGAATGTGAGGACCGAATTCACTATATTCAGTCATCATAACTGATCTCTAGCGGGACAAGCTTGTTAACCATCACATCATGCGTAACTTAGATGTGACCCAAAATGCTGAAAGTATGGAGCATGAAGTGAGATTCAATCTCAGATCAGTCAGTTAAAAATATCATGCATGATGCACACTTGGGCGATCATGTCTCTTTTCACACATGACTGACTAGGCAGAAGATTTCCACGCAGTAGGGTGCGATTTCTTTCTGCGGTAAACTGGCTGCTAACCAAAGCTATAGAATCCATTATGTTCTGCTATTTAACCCAAAGCTGGAAGGAGAAAAGATGGATTCAGACCTTTCCTAAGTGAATGCAACGAATTCAACTGGAATTACACGACAAGCTTGCTAACTATTACATCACATCAGGGTGCCCCCTATCTCCAAAGTTATGATTTTGTTGCTCAAACCAGAGTGGGGCTGGTTCAAATTTAGTGGGTGATT
This sequence comes from Ascarosepion bandense, assembly GCA_037127315.1. Classification (NCBI taxonomy): domain Eukaryota; kingdom Metazoa; phylum Mollusca; class Cephalopoda; order Sepiida; family Sepiidae; genus Ascarosepion; species Ascarosepion bandense. The sequence goes on along the minus strand of JBBBDQ010001248.1, from coordinate 779,068 downwards.
TTTTTTCATTTATATATATATATATAATGTCACAAGCATATGTAAGTTACTCAGGCATAACACAGGCATACCCATATACATTTTTTTTTATTTAAAACTTTGAGTGGATACAGGTGTTTGAAATAGATACCCCATTTTTATTTTAAACAGTGTATATTAAGACCGGGTATGCGTTGTGGTACAGTGGATATCGGCTTGGAACGAGAAATCGGGGAGCCGAGTTTAAATTCCAGTTGAATTCATTGCATTCACTTACGCACAAATACCCGTGGGAAAGGTATTAATCCGTCTCTTCCTTCCAGTTATGGGTTAAATAACCGGACAGATTGGGTTCTATAGCCTTGGCTGGCAACCAATCTACCGCAGAAAGCAATGGTAACCTACTGCGGGATAATCTTCTGCCCAGTTAGTCATGTCTCTTTCGAGACACGATCGCCCAAGCGTTTACCACGTATGGCACTTAACTGACATATTAAGACCTGACTGACCTGATACACTCAAGAAATCTTAATAAAAAAAAAGTGCTCTTTCCTGCAGGATTCAATCCTGTATCCACTTTTTGTAGGAGAAACCACTGTTTAATCCTAGATGTGCTTTAGATCGCTTGGCCATGGAGAGTGCCAAAGCACAGCAAAGTTTTTAAGGAATCAACGTCATTCGTACAAATTCACATGCAGACAGTATGAGACGGACAGACAAATGCCAAAAGTATCATCATAAGGATGACTTCAAAGTGTTGCACATTTCGGGTTAGAAACTTTTACAGTTACCCGGGGATTGTTACCAGGTAGAAAAGGAATCGAAACCGTTTACTTATTACTCAAGCCACAAGATTAGCAACTAGGTCCCACCCTTTTACTGTGAAACCAATAAAATGTAAACGCAAATTCTACTCCAACAGCTTCTTTTCTCGCACTTCCTGACTGTGGAATTCCCTTCCATTTACTTGCTTTACCAACAGCTACAATCTCCAAGAATTTAAATGTAAAGTCAACAGTCATCTCCTATCTCACTAACCTGCATCCTCTCTCTCATGCTCCTTTCTCCGTCTACTTCACTCTCATCAGTATTCTCATCCATTGTTTCTCTGTGTCTCTTCTACAAATACTTTCATGGCTTCTGCTCCAATGAACTTAGCTCACTGGTACCCACTAGATATAAATTTACTCGAGCCACAAGATTAGCAACTTTTACTGTGAAACCAATAAATTGTAAACACAAATTCTACTCCAACAGCTTCTTTTCTCTCACTTCCCGCCTGTGGAATGCCCTTCCGTCTACTTGCTTCCCCAACAGCTACAATCTTCAAGAATTTAAATGTAAAGTCAATAGTCATGTCCTATCTCACTAACTTGCATCCTCTCTCTCTCATGCTCCTTTCTCCGTTTACTTCACTCTCATTAGTATTCTCATCCATCTCTTACCCACTTCCTGACACCCCCTATAACCTGTCACTCTTTTTCATAACATTCGTCCTATGTAACCCCCTGCAAAACAGTGGCAGTAAAATGACTTGCTTGGGGCGATATGATTATTAAAAAAAATGTCTATCTTCTAATGTGGATATAAAGTGGGGGATCAATTCTACATTACAATCAATATATAAATTGATCCCTCACGTTATGGCCACTGTCATCCTTCTCTTACCAACTTCCTGATACCCCCTATAACCTGTCACTCTTTCTCATAACTTTCCTCCTATGTAACCCCTTGCAAAGCAGTGGCAGTAAAATGCCTTGCTTGGGGCAATATGATTATGAAAAAAAAAAAATTCTAAATGGATATTTTGAAAACTTCATCTGAATTGTATTAAAGCCTTTAATCCACTGTGGATTTATAATATGCTTTATCTGCTCCGTGCCATTCGTTTTTTATTTGCTTTGAATATTCTTTCTCTGATCAAACGAGTTTCATTCGTGTTTCAATCGCTTTGACTATCTTTTCTTCATCAAGCCAATTTTATTTGTGCTTCAACCGCTTTAAATAGGCTTTCTCTTTGATCCAATCCGTGTCATTTGTGTTTCAATCGCTTTTTAACAGGTTTTATTTTATCCACCCAGTTTCATTCGTGTTTCAATCATTTTAAATGTACTTTTTTTATCTACTCAGTGTCTTTCGTATTTCAACGGCTTTGAACTATTCTTTCTCTTATCTACAACGTATCATTCGTGTTTTATCGGCTTTCAAACATACTTTCGGTGTCATTCCTGTTTAACGACTTTGAACATGTTTTTTCTTCTCATCTACAATATATCGTTCGTGTTTCAGTTGCTTTTTAACAGGCTTTATCTACCTAGTTTCATTGGTGTTTCAACCATTTAAATATGCTTTTTCTCATATCTACTCAGTGTAATTCGTGTTTCAATCGATTTGAAACATTCTTTCTCTTTGACATAACCACAAATGATATTTTACTCAGCGTCATTTGTGTTTCAATGTCTTTGAATATCTAAACTTATTTATAAATAGAACTTTGTGTGTGTGTGTGTGTGTCCGTTACCTATAGACTCCGAAACGGCTGAATCGATTTTCTTGAAATTTACAAAGTTGTACTATAAGCGTCTGTGAGTGTTCTTAGCTAGGTTTTGTGTCGAGGTACCCCCGATAAATATTGAAAATCAATAATCGAAAAAATCGGGTTATAGAAGGAGTGGTCCGATTTTAATCAAATTTGATACACTCATAGACAAAGACATAAGAAACGATATTCAGAAGTTTCAAGGATGCAGTTCTTACAATAGTGCAGAAAATCGATAATATATATGTAAAAGACAATATGTTTGTGTGTGTGTCTGTTTATCTGCCTGTATGTATTTTTTCAGCCCTTTTATTTTAGTTTTTGCTTCGGGTTTGGCTCTAAGTAGGTATAATTGTAGTTCTTAGTCTCAACCATGATACAATTTACTCAGAGGACTTATTTAGCCTTCAAAATTCAGTTTATGACGAAAAACACTTATTTGATATCGATACCAGGAAATCAAAATTTGACTTACATCCATTCATTTTTCTTTCAGTCTACGGTTTTGCTTTAACTGGAAACAACTATTGCTTTTTAGTCTTTCGTGCCAACGTCCAAAGAGCTCCAGGACCATGGATTAGCTTTAAAGCTTTCATTACACCCGAGCAACGCCAGACTATACTGCTAGTTGAAAGTAAACTAAAATGCTACAATGCAGATACAACAAAAGAGTTTGTTGATAAATGTATTTTTGTTACTGGAAACATTATTATAACGGACACCTATTTGAAATAGATGTTTATTTTTATATATTAAACAGTCTGTTTGCATTTTATTCAAGAAATAATAGGATTTATAATTGGGACATTTATGGCTTCTATTTCAAATACAAAGTATCCACTGAGTTTTAACTAATAAGAATATCTGATTAAAAATAGGTCTATTAATTCTTTCGAGATAAGTGTATTGTAAGACATCCGATTTCAGAAGCATTATGAAAAAGCTTCATCAGTATTTATGTTATAGTGCATAAAAACACCTACAAATATATCACAGAACAAAAAATGTATAATTTGAAACTGGATTGTTTTACCTAGAACAACTGATTCAATGCACAAATTATTTTTTAAAATAAAGTAGCCCACTTTTACTCGTGGTAAGTTAAATATTAGCCTCATAGGGAGCTCGATCATGTTTATTAAATTGGCCTTGTGCCAAATATAAACGAACTCCCCACAATTTATGATTATCAGAAGGTTTGAAAAAATCAAACTGTTTCGTTTGTATAAATAATTAAATGAAAATTTATTTTTCGAACAGCATAGCATCAAATTGTATGCATGAAATTATTAACTGTGAAATGTTCTTAGTGAAAGTGTGGTAGGAGTTTCAAGAATCAAGAGTTCGTTGGTTGGTTTTAGCGAAATGTGCATTGTAGTGCAATGGATATTGACTCGGAACGACAAATCGGGGTGCCGATTTCAAATTCCAGTTGAATTCATTGCATTCACTTACGCAAAAATACCCCTGGGAAAGGTATTAATCTGTTTCTTCCCTCCAGTTATGGGTTAAATAATAGGACAGATTGGGTTCTATAGCCTTGGCTAGCTACCAGTCTACCACAGAAAGCAATGGCAACCTACTGCAGGATAATCTTCTGCCTAGTCAGTCATGTCTCTTTCGAGACATGATCGCCCAAAGCGTGTGTATCACGCATGGCACTTAACTGATTGATGTGTAAAGATAAAGGTAAGTGCATGTTTTCGCTGTGTATCAACAAAGGAGCCGTAATGTCTTGTTCCTCTCTTTTTCTTTTTGTGTACGGCGAGTAGGTGAAGAAGAAGAAAGAGAGATAAAGAAAACAGCATGCGATAAGGTGAGGGAGTGTAAATGTGGGTTGCAGAAACAGTAGTGTCCATCAGCGGGCGACTATTTCTGTTATATTATGCTGTGTTGAGTGCTCTCGGATTCCTCCTCTCTCTGTGCTGACCGACCGAAAATGTAGCCAAGTCGATCACGTGGTCAGCTCGAAACGTGCACTCATTTTTGGGCGGGAAAACATATGACACAAATCATTGAAAGTTCAGTTTGTTGTTTCCTGTAAACCGCTCTTTTTTCATTAGTTTATAAATATTTCACACTTGCTCACGAAATTTTCCTTGATTTTTTTCTCAGCACGGAAGCAATCTTTTTTCCTATTGGTCAAAAATAAATTTTCACACTGGATCGCGAATTTGCTTTTGTTTTCTAATGTTTTCACACAGCAGATTGAAAACAAAAACTCCTAATAGATGAGGACATCATAGTGGGGGCTTCACGAACCTTCATAGTCAGCATGGGTCTGCTCAGTTAAGTGACAAAATTCTCCACATTAATCCTATCAATGCACTATTTCTATATCGACATCAAGCACTTTACGACAAAAAACCTGCTTGTCAAAATAATTTTTTATGACAACTCATCAGTACAGCTAGACATCCATTTGCTTCCAGCCAAAATTGAAACCCAACTCATTTGACATCAGTCAAAAATTCTACCTTTAAGCTACCAATGCACAGTGGATGAAAGCAGATTTCAGCATGTTATATACACAATGTAAACAAAAGCTAGTAGCCAAGAGTGTTCAATTCATTGCTGAAGAATGATTAGCGGTTATATATTTATATATATATATATATATATATATATTGATTGATTGATTGTTTAATTACTTAACCAAGCCTTACAACAATGGCAAACTATATGGACTGTGCCAAGAAGAAAAGTTAGAGATTATGCTATTCCCAAACAAAAACGAACTATTGAATGAAAAGAACAGAATTTATGACTAAGTGTAACCATACTAAAAAAAAATACCTCTTAGGTTCATACAACCATGAATGAAAACGTCATAATTCATTGTAATTTTAAAAATTGCGCATTCAAAAATTCCCTGCCACGTGAGCTTAAAAAAAAAAACAAAAAAAAAAAAAAAAAACGTTATATGAGCATTCTATACAAAATAAAAAAAATAAACGATAAACGGTAAAACCAGTGATGGAAAATCACCTGAAAACACCATGTCAGTCATCCATAATGAAACTATTTTTAAAGAAATGTTTAGGTGTTTTAAAGAGAGCAGAGCAATCCTGGAACTAAAGCTGCAAATGCTTGGGTTATAATACTAAGCCGTATCCCAAGCCATATCCCAAGTAGTATCCCGAGCAATTGTTAACTAGCTGATGAGCTACTTTAATTAACTTGAACTTGATTTTATATAAGCATAAATGTTGTGGGGAGTTACCCACTTAATAATGGACTCTTCCTTGCCTATATTAACCGAGAGTTAATCACTCTCAAGGAGAGACCAAGGGCAACAGAGACACTGGTTTCCAGTACGACTTCAGTTCAGTTCAGCTCAGCTGAGTCTAGTCTGTCTGTTGGTCACTTGTAACCAAGCTATTATTACTCTTTCTCTTTGTATCTCTTGCTGACGTAATATATGTTCTTGACCCACCACCGTGTTGACTCATTATTTTATGGTCCCATACCGGGTCCATATCAACAAACAAGACCAAACAAACAAAAACCAAAAGAAACCAAACTAGAGCAGCTAAAAAGAGAAAAAAAATTTATATATTAACACACCTCTCATGTCTGAAACAGTTTATATCTTAACACACCATGTTATTTTTTCATGACTGAGAATATTGGACTTGATGCAAGGAAAATATTTATGATGGTAAAAATATAATTGAGTATTCTTGGGCAAATCTAATTCTTGTTTGTAAAATGTCTTTTCTTTTTTTAATCATTTTATCCCAAGCAAGGTGAAATCACCACCATTTTTCCCCCAAGATATAGGTAAAATAGCAGGACAGACTGGGTTGTATAGCCTTGGGTAGCAAGTGGTCTAAGAGAACAAAAACTCTGAATTCAAACCAGCCTGAAAAGGGTTGGGCTCCATCAGGATGTCTCTCCCTCCAGCTATGGATTAAATAGCAGGACAGATTCAGTTCTGTAACCTTGGTTGGCAATCAGTCTATCACAAAAAGTAATGGCAACCTATTGTGGGAAAATCTTCTGCCCAGTCAGTCATGCCTCTTTTGAGACATGATCACCCAAGCATGTAAGTATTTACCCTACTCCCTCAGTGAAGCGAGATGCAATACAAGGTCTTTTTTTAAGTATGAGAACCCGACAGGCGAAGAAAGAAAAATTCTCCAGTCCCCTCAACTACCAGTTGAGCTGGCCCCAGTGACGAACACCTGGTCCACCCCTCAGCTGCAATGGAGTAGCGCGGCCACGGGACACTGTTTCCCGGGATCGGGCATCTACTCAGTGTAATTTTTCTCAGATGTACCTCAGCCCTCGGAGACGGAGCTACAACTGAGCCGCACTCTGTCTTCGAGGACGCAACTGAGAGATGATTTTTGGTCCCTACCCGACACAAAAATGTGCCCAAGCATCTATCATGTTTGGAACTTAACTGACATGTGTAATAAGTTTATGTTAACCAGACCCAGACAGCTTTAGTGTCTCTTTTTCTATCATTTGTAACATTTCTAATTTACTACTAAAAGTCTATACTGTACAGCAGTATAGTGAACAGTAGATGTAATAAACAAATTGGAAAATCTGCTCTGTATTTCATACATTATGTCTGTTTAGAGTGCAAATAATTTTTTTTTTTACTTTATTTATTCATTTTATTTGATTTTAAAGAAAAAGAAAATCAAAATTGTTGTACAACCAGGGCCAGATTATCCTACAGGCTAGTATAGGCTACAGCCCAGGGCTGGATTATCCTACAGGCTAGTATAGGCTACAGCCCAGGGCTGGATTATCCTACAGGCTAGTATAGGCTACAGCCCAGGGCCAGATTATCCTACAGGCTAGAATAGGCAACAGCCTAAGGCCAGATTATCTTACAGGCTAGTATAGGCTACAGCCCAGGGCTGGATTATCCTACAGGCTAGTATAGGCTACAGCCCAGGGCCAGATTATCCTACAGGCTAGAATAGGCAACAGCCTAAGGCCAGATTATCTTACAGGCTATCATCTACAGCCCAGGGCTGGATTATCCTACAGGCTAGTATAGGCTACAGCCCAAGGCTGGATTATCCTACAGGCTAGTATAGGCTACAGCCCAGGGCTGGATTATCCTACAGGCTAGTATAGGCTACAGCCCAAGGCTGGATTATCCTACAGGCTAGCATAAGCTGAATCCCAAGGCTGGATTATCCTACAGGCTAGCATAAGCTGAATCCCAGGGCTGGATTATCCTACAGGTTAGTAGAGGCAGAAGCCTAGGGCACCTCCAGCTTGGTTATAAAAATTTTTTAATTTTTTTATTTAATGGTGAAAGTGAAATATGTGCTATTCCGTTAGCAACAAATAGTAAAATAGTGGTATTTCTTAAAGAATGGTTTTATTAACGAACAAAATATAGCTATTCTTATTTATTTAAAGAATTTGAAATAAGTTTACTTCAAGCTATAAAAATGTCACTTAGGATGTGGTTTCCGGTTTTTTTCTTTTCCAATCTTTTCACTCTTACGCAGCCCCCTGCGCATCAGTGGCATTTTCGCCTTGCTTGGGGTGATATGATTAATATATATATATATATATATATATATATATATATATATATATATATCACAAGTAAAAATATCCAAGACAAGGGCGGGTGAGTTAGAGGGTGATTCCATCTGGTTGCTCATAATTTCATTTATCTAGGGGCCGCTAAAGATCATAATAGAGCCCTGCATACGACATACAATCATGAATGATTGGATTTTTAAAAACTTTTTTTTGAGATTTTAAGGCTGATTATAAGTCTGCATAGGTGGGAGATCATTAAACAGGCAAGTTGTTAAGTGAGAAATTGCCGTATTCTATTTTGGAGAGAATAAGAATAAAAGTGATGTATGTAAATCAATCTGGTAAAAATTAAAGATAACAGTAAAAATTTTAGGTAGACGATCAAATGCATTAATGGATGACGTTAGTATCACTCTTGTCATTCAGTGAGTTAAGTGACATACGTGATACAATGCTTGGGCGATCATGTCTCGAAAGAGACATGACTGACTGGGCAAAAGATTTTCCGGCAGTAGGTTGCCATTACTTCTGCAGTAGGCTAGTTGCCATCCAAGACTACTGAACCCAACCTCTCCTGCTATTTAACCCATAGCTGGTGGGAAAAGTGACAGATTGATACATTTCTTAGGGGTATTTACATGTAAGCGAATACAACGAATTCAACTGGAATTTGAACTCGGCTTTCCTATTTCTTGCTGAGAGCTGATATCCACTGCACCACAATGCACATTATTATTATATGGCTATTGTGGTGCAATGGATATCGACTCAGAACGAGAAATCGGGGAGCCGAGTTTGAATTCCAGTTGAATTCGTTGCATTCACTTACTCACAAATACCATTCAAATACCACTTCCCTCCAGTTATGGGTTAAATAATAGGACAGATTGGGTTTTATAGCCTTGGTTGGCAACCTACTGTGGGATAATCTTCGGCCCAGTCAGTCATGTCTCTTTCAAGACATGATCGCCCAAAGCATGTATCACATATGGCACTTGACTGACTGAATATAATAACTGAAAACATAATTAAGGCTTCTACTGGGCATAAAGTGGGGGATCAGCTTTCTATTGTTATGAAGTAATAAACTGATCCCCCACTAATTACTACTTAATAATATAATACACCTCTTTTCCCGCTAGCTATGAGTCAAATAAACAGGACAGATTGGGTTCTATAGCCTTAGTCGGCAACCAGTCTACTGCAGAAAGCAATGGCAACCTACTGCGGGATAATCTTCTGACCAGTCAGTCATGTCTAATTCAAGACATGATCACCCAAAGCATGTATCACGTATGGAACTTAACTGACTGACTAATAATCAATAATAATTGATACCATATTAATATTAATGAGTATATATATATATATATATATATATATATATATATATATATATATATATATAGAATTAAACCCGTACAACATTTCTACCGGCACTAATTCTTTGTGGAAGCAATGATATTTATATTGTCTGGTTATCTTGTCTAGAAAGTGATTTTTTTAACACTGATAACACAAAATGCTTAAGAATACATGAAGTCAAAGATAAAGAAATAGGAAAAGAAAAGTTGCATTTCTTTTGAAAGCCTCTCATCTGACTTTTGATCGTCTCTGATGTGTCTCTGTAGACTGTAAATCAATTTAAGCAATTCTGTGTCATCAGTTACCGAATAAATGAATAAAGATGAGAAGGCTGTACCAAAGTAGATGTGAATGGGAAAAATGATGCTTGGTCTCAAACGCAAATCCAGACAGACATTTCAAGTCTATTGATTTGGTATGGATTGAATACATGCTGGTCGTATTGAAGTTACAATGCACATATTATAACCTTCCTTGACGGTACAGATAACATACTAACCAATTTATTGAATATTGTCCTTCTATAAAGAGTTAAAGAAACTCTCAAAATGGCTACATGAATATAAAAAGTTGCAGAATTCCTTTTCTAGATTTGGTAAATGAATTTTGTATGAAAAATGAGGGGCTTTCAAGGTTAAGGTTGATTGATGACAAAGAGTTAAAAATAGGATTTTCTTAAAAAATACTTTACCTAATACAAGGTGCAAAAGCCTCTCAAAAACTAGTTATTATTCTAATAACTAGCAGTATAGCCCGGCGTTGCTCGGGTGTAATGAAAGCTTTAAAACTAATCCATGGTCCTGGAGCTCAGACTCTTTGGACGTTGACACGAAGCGTTGTCTTCGAAATGTTCACACAAGTTTGTTATCTGCTTGTAAGTTGGCTTGAATGTCTTTTGTCTGTCCGTTATTTAATTTTTGAAATGTTTTAGTTTTAAATGTTTTTGTCATTGCTAGTATTTTGCAAGTTACGACTACTATTGTAAAGTATTTTGATTCTTAAGTTTGATTTCGACTTATACTAAGTTAAAACTTAGTAAATTTTTTAATTTGCGTTTTTTTTTTCCAATCGGAATAGACTGTACCTACTATTGCCTGCTTTTCTTTAGCTTAATTTTAAAACTCTCCATGCCCAATTGAATGTTTTTTTTTTTGGTTTTTTTTTTTCAGAAATTTTTCTGGTTGCCGGATTACTTGTTTCTCGCTCTCCTTTTCATAGTGGAATGTTAGATTACTTGTTTCTGTGTTTGTCTTTCTCTGTAACGGCCTTTAGATTATGTCTGTTTTTAATGGGCTGTTGATTCTAGTCCCTGGACCCCTCCGATGTACAGATACTGGCTACAGTTGACAACCGACCCTCATTCTGTATCATGCAGACTGACCAAAATGGTTTGCAACTTTCTTTAAAATATTCTCAATTAAGTCATTTTTTTCTCTTGCTTAATTTTAAAATTCCCATGCTTAATTGAACGCTTGGTTTTGTTTTTTTAAATTGACAAAATTTTTTTTCTGGTTGTTGGACTGAAGTTATAACTTAGCAGTTCACCACACCTCTTTTTCGTTTTTCTTTTTTTTTCAATTGGAGTAGATAGACTAAACTATCGCCCAGTTCACACTCCACCCACGTCTATTGAACAGGTGAAGAGGCTCATCCCTTGTTCCCTGTTTAGGATGTGGTTTCCTGCTTTCTATTTTCCAATCTTTTACTCTTTTCTTTTTTTTTTTCAATTAGAGTAAATAGATTAAACTATCGCCTGGTTCACACTCCGCCCACGTCTATTGAACAGCAGGTGAAGAGGCTCATCCCTTGTTCCCTGTTTAGGATATGGTTTCCGGCTTTCTCTTTTCCAGTCTTTTCACTCTTTTCTTTTTTTTTTTTTTTCAATTGGAGTAGAGAGACTAAACTATCGCCCGGTTCACACACCACCCACGTCTATTGAACAGGTGAAGAGGCTCATCCCTTGTTCCCTGTTTAGGATGTGGTTTCCGGCTTTCTCTTTTCTAATCTTTTCACTCTTACGTAGCCCCCTGCGCTTCAGTGGCATTACTGCCTTGCTCAGGGTGATATGATTAAAAAAAAAAAAAAAAAGACTAAACAGCAATAGTTGTTTCCAGTTAAGGCAAAACCCTAGACTGAAAGAAAAATGAATGGGTGTAAATCAAATTTTGATTTCCTGCTTTCGATATCAAATAAGTTTTTTTTCATCGTAAACTGAATTTTGAAAGCTAAATAAGTCCTCTGAGTAAATGGTATCATGGCTGAGACTAAGAACTACAATTATACCTACTTTTCTTTCAAGAAAATCGGTTCAGCCGTTTCGGAGTCTATAAGTAACGAACACACACACACACACACACACACACACACACACACACACACACAGAGACAAAGTTCCATTTATAAATAAGTTTAGATAGATTAGATAGATAGATAGATAGATAGATAATGTTGTGTGATATGAATGAAAGAGAAGTTGAAAGGAAGTGGGGATAAGTGGTTCATAATAAATAATGAACTTTGACTTAAGACGTAAAGTAAAGCATCTAAGTGGGAGTTTTTTTTCCACAATGTAGCAGTTCTTGGATAAAAGCTGTCTAAGTGAAAGCTTGCCTAACCTTTTGAATACAGAGGAAATTAGGCTGATTCAATTCCATGAGAGTAGTCTGGCATGTCATAGAGGTAAAGGTCTGAACTGGTGTAACTAAAGAATGGAGTGCTCATTTGAACATTTGCCATGAAAATACTGAAAGAGTAGAGAGAGGCTTAGTTGTAAAAGTTTGAACTGGTGTAACTAAAGAATAAAGTGCCCATCTAAATATTTGCCATGGAAATCATGATTGCGTGTACACTAGAAAATCCTGTTATGGATGCCTGCCCAAGCATATTTGTGCTTCTTCAACATCCACCTGAACAGACCTTAGTGACATTTTCAGAGAGAACATTTTTTTTTTTTAATCATATCACCCTGAGTAAGGCGGTAACGCCACTGAAGTGCAGGGGGCTACGTAGGAGTAAAAAGATTGGAAAAGAGAAAGCCAGAGACCACATCCTAAACAAGGATCAAGGGATGAGCCTCTTCACCTGTTCAAAAGATGTGGGTGGAGTGTGAACCGGGCGATAGTTTAGTCTATCTACTCCAATTGAAAAAAAAGAAAAGAGTGAAAAGATTGGAAAAGAGAAATTTTGGAATATTTTATTTTTAAAATCATTTAACCCCAAGCAAGGCAGGACTGCTACTGGTGCACAGGAGGTTAAAGTGAGAGAAAAAACAAAGTAGAGTGGGTGTCAAAGAAAGAAAAAAAGATGGATTGATTTCAAAGAGATAGAAGATGGTGGTTGATGTTGCATTTAAACTTTTAGAGGTTGTAGCTATCAGGGAAGTAAGTAAATGGAAGGGAGTTCTAAAAGCTGGAAGTGCGAGAAAAGAAACAATTAAAGTAGAAGAGGAAGTTACATTTCCCTATTTCAGTCATAAAAGGGTAGGACCTAGGTGCCAATCTAGCTAGCAGCACATGTAAATGTATATGGTTGGTGCACCAGGGAGAAAAGCTTGTCAGGTGCCATAAAAATATTTGTAGAAAAGACAGAGGGAAGCCATATCACATCCATGAGAAAATGACTGACGTCAAGATGCTAAGTCAGGACCGATTACATTGCAGATCCTTCTATGCATTTTGTTGAGAACCTCGAATAAATAACAGGGACACGCAACTATTGACATTTTTTTGTCCTCAACTTTGTTGTAATATTCATGATGTTTCAGCTGTTGTATGCTCTGAACTTCTTCAGGTGATTAGAATTGCCAACTGATAGATTGTTCTAGTTCTATGAGTCATGCCTTTTCAAGATGTCTCAGTATCAGTCATCTCCCTTTAACATGAAAGTTTTTTTGTTCACCTCTGCTGTAGCAAGGTACTGAACTGACAACTTTTTCGGTCAAGTCACTGGATCCAATTAACACTTTTCTCCACTGGGCCATGTGTCCAAACACCTGAAGTAGGTCCTAGTGTACAATGGCCAATATGTTGTAAATATGGCAACAAAGATGAGGACAACATTTTGAACAATGTAAATAGTTTAAATAATTATAATACCTCATCTCAGAAAATATAGACAAATTAGTCTTTGATATAAACTCATTTATATTTAATAAAACATACAAGATTTCACCCTGACTAATTGATAAAAATATTTTCTTTTACAAGTACATAATTTACAAGAATATAAAAGACAGCTATCTTAACCTTCTTAGGCAACTGAAGAAGTTAGGAATATGAAGGTGACGGTCATATTTGTCAGTATTGGATCATTGGGAACAATCTCAAAGAATCTCAAGAAAAGGTCGGAGAAACTGGAAATAACTAAAAGAGTAAGGACCATCCAGATTATAACGCTATTGAAAACAGCAAGTAAAAGGCAAGTGTTGGCATAGTGAGGGGATTTGCTGTCACTTGGTCTCCAGTTTAAGCCACTAATTAACACTGAATGAGCGAACAAAAATAAATAAGTAGATTTAATAATTAACAAAGTACAGGGAAATGAGGATAAAGAAGAGACAAATTTTGATGACAAAAATTAAAAAAAGAAGTTATCGTAAACGAAAGATGGAAAGTGTAGTTTTACAAAAGTCAAGTTTTAATAGACATTTTGAGTTTTTACCATTTAGTTTTTATTTGATTTTGTTTTTTTAATCATTTCACTCCAGGTAAGGTAATAAATCCACTAAGATGAGCAGGGAACCTACTAAAAATTAAAAGAAAAGGATTCTAAAAGACAAAAAATGACAATAGACATTCCATTTAAATTTTTCAAGAGCATAGTTGACAGAAAAGCAAGAAGCCAGAAGAGAGTTCTATAAGCGAGAAGTGCAAATGAAGGGACTAATAGAATAGAATTTATGGTTACATCTGACAATTTCAACACTAGAATGATGAAACCGAACTGCTAATCTAGCACTGAGTTTAAATTCATAAATTAATTGATTTTGTTTTCTATGGCTTTACAAATTATTTAAAGTTAGAAAATATTTTTAGTTTGTAATAATTGTTTTTTGAGGGAGGTATAATAATGATCTAGTGATGAATGACTTACTAATTAACCCATAGTTTGGGAAGGAAGAGGTGGATTCAAACCTTTCCCAAGTGTATTTGCATGTAAGTGAATATAATGAACCTGACTGGAATTGGAGCTTGTTTCTTCAATTACAATTTCTGAGCCATTATCCATTTCCCCATTTGCATATTCAAACTTACAACACCTGGTCTTCCCAAGTAGTCACCCATCTAGATACTGATCAGGTTTAACATTGCTTAACTTTGGTAATTATAGTGAAATTTTAATGTGATGTGGGCATAAGCCTTAAATTTATAAAGTCTATATACCAAGTAAAAAAGCCCATCAGATTAATTATTTAATAATTTAAATAATTATTCTGATAGGCGTTTCCTTAATTATTTTGATGAAGCAATGTGGCTTCCCTGTGTCTCTTCTACAAATACTTTCACGGCTTCTGCTCCAATGAACTAAGCTCATTGGTACCCCCTATATATAAATTTACTCGAGCCACAAGATTAGCAACTTTTACTGTGAAACCAATAAAATGTTCTACTCCAG
Source organism: Ascarosepion bandense (assembly GCA_037127315.1). NCBI lineage: Eukaryota > Metazoa > Mollusca > Cephalopoda > Sepiida > Sepiidae > Ascarosepion > Ascarosepion bandense. The sequence continues at coordinate 764,049 of JBBBDQ010001248.1, read as the reverse complement.
CAGCTTCTTTTCTCTCACTTCCTGCCTGTGGAATTCCCTTCCATTTACTTGCTTTACCAACAGCTACAATCTTCAAGAATTTAAATGTAAAGTCAATAGTTATCTCCTATCTCACTAACCTGCATCCTCTCTCTCATGCTCCCTTCTCTGTCCACTCCACTCATCAGTATTCTCATCCTTCTCTTACTCACTTCCTGACACCCCCTATAACCTGTCACTTTTTCACATAACTTTCCTCCTATGTAAGTCCCTGCAAAACATTGGTAGTAAAATGCCTTGCTTGTGGCGATATGATTAAAAAAAAAAATTATTAAAAAAAGGCAAAGGGAAGCTGTTTTATTGTGGTAAGAAAGAGTCTGAAGCTAAGATGCCAGGTTAGGACTGATAACATTGCAGATTATTCTTTTAGATCTGTCAAGAATTTCCAGACACATAACAGAAGCACCAGATCATATGTGGCAGCAATATTCATTGCATGGCTAAATGGTAGATTTATACAAGTGTAAAATAGATTCTGGTGAGAAGAATTGATTTATTTTTGATGTGTGGATGGTATGATGATTGGTGACTGAAAGATAAATTGACAAGCCAAGTTTGAATTCCAGTCAAATTCATTTCATAACGTTCACTTTCACACAAATACCCTTGGGAAAGGTATTAATCAATCTGTTACCCACCAGTTATGATTTAAATAACATGAAAAGAAATGAATCCCAAGATTATCTTGCCCTAGACATACCACTGTTGCTATGGCTACAATACCTGTGGTGCCCATACAAAACTAATGGGTTACAGAACTTGTGATACAATGTGGCATTTTATTTTTTTAGATCTAAAAGAGTAAGTTAGGAATTGACTACAAACATCACATCATTAATTACCCAGGAAGGAGAGAAATTTTATCCAGTACACTACAGCTTTTAAATTCATCAACATTTTAAAACAATCAAAATGAACAGTTAGAAAGTACTTTATCTTATTGCCTGTAATAAACTCTCATATTTCACTGTGGAAATGAGATATGGAAAATTGACTGTGTTGAAAGTAAGTACATTTATATATATTAAATGTAAGATACTCTTTGATATAAAGTCATTTATTTTTAATAAAGCATACAAGATTTCACCCTGACTGATTGATAAAAATATTTCCTTTTAAAACAATCTGAATTAAATATGATTGCTTGTAACTTAATAATGGAGGTCACTAAAAGGTTAGAGGTCACTAAAACAGAAGTTAAATAAGACAAATTGGGGCAGTCTATAGTTTTTTATTATTAAAATAGGCAGATGAAATAAAAGCAACTAGGAAAAAAAAAAGAAAAGAGAATTCATAAAGAAGAAATATTTAGTCAAAATTGTTCATTAGTAAAAAGGACTCTGTCAATGCAGTTGAGTATAGCAACTGCATCAACTACAGAGGAGTAAGAATGACGTCATAGTGGCCATCTACCTAGTAAATGCTCAGAGATCTAAACTTATTTATAAATGGAACTTTGTCTGGGTGTGTGTGTGTGTGTGTGTCCGTTACCTATAGACTCCGAAACGGCTGAACCGATTTTCTTGAAAATTTACACAGTTGTACTATAAGAGCCTGCGAGTGTTCTTAGCTAGGTTTTGTGTCAAGGTACCCCCAATAAATATCGAAAATCAGTAATCGAAAAAATTGGGTTATAGAAAGAGTGGTCCGATTTTAATCAAATTTGATACACTCATAGACAAAGACATAAGAAACGATATTCAGAAGTTTCAAGGTTGCAGTTCTTACAATAGTGCAGAAAATCGATAATATATATATATATATATATATATATATATATATATATATACATGAAATGAATTGTTTGAACATTATTTTTTATCGATACTCGTATTTAAGTAGATATTCTGTTTTTAATGAAACAGTATTATATATTTATATCTACCGGCCTGATTATTTACGCTAAATTTTTATTACGAAAATGTGTTCCATTCGGCAGGATTTGAACCTGCGACCCCTATATAGGGGAAGCTACCATTTGATCTGGTAACGTCTTTGACCTCTCGACCACGAATAGCCTCCAGTCTAAACGAGGTTTTTATCAAGCCTATATAACACAATTTTTGATCCATCATAAACAAACATATCTGCTCTGAAATGTATCATAATGTCAACAAATGTAAACATGTTACCGAAATTAACAAATTTTAACGAAACTTGGTTATAAGCAACCAAATGAATTGTTTGAACATTTATATATATATATATATATATATAAAAGGCAAGATGTTTGTGTATCAGTCTACGGGTTTCGCTTTAACTGGAAACAACTATTGTGTTTTAGTCTTTCGTGCCAACGTCCAAAGTATCTGAGCTCCAGGACCATGGATTAGTTTTAAAGTTTTCATTACACCCGAGCAACGCCGGGCTATATGGCTAGTTGAAATATAAATTGTCATTATTTAATTTTCTCTGAACCAAATAAAAGCATATAGGCGTAAATATAACAAACCAATATTTATCTGTCCTTGAACCAAGTAAATGCTTATGTGTGTGTGACATCCATTGGTTATAAGGCAGCTGCTGATGTCAATGCAGCATTTTGTTATGGCTGTACAGTCCAATACAGAAGTGACAGTCTCAGTTATAACGAATGCATGCAATGATGTTTTCCCCTGATATCACCTTGTTGTTTTCTTTCCGTTGAGCACGTTTCCCCTGTTACAAACCTTTGTTTCTCTTCTCTTCACTGCATCTCTTGGTGCAAGTCATGTTCACATCATGAGCGATCGTTTTCCTACTTTTCAATGTCCATGTCTATTGTCCTAATGTCCCTTTTTCAGAGGCCCTTGAGTCAAAAATAACGTCACCTGATGCAAGTAGACAGATTCTCGTACAGAAGGACCTTCAGAATCTTCTCATTTGACATGGTGTGTACATGTCTAATGCTTATAGACTCAAATATCAGTCAGTCAGTTAAGTGCCATACGTGATACACGCTTGGGCGATCATGTCTCGAAAGAGACATGACTGACTGGGCAGAAGATTATCCCGCAGTAGGTTGCCATTGCTTTCTGCGGTAGACTGATTGCTGACCAAGCCTATAGAACCCAATCTGTCCTGCTATTTAACCCATAACTGGAAGGAAGAGATGGATTAATACCTTTCTCAAGGGTATTTGCGCATAAGGGAATACAATGGATTCAACTGGAATTCGAACTCAGCTCCTCGGCTTCTCGTTCTGAGCCGATATCCACTGTACCAAAATGACCAATATCTAACTTTCTCTGATCTAAGTAAATGCATATAAAGTCAAATTATAAAGAACCAATATTTATCTGTCCTTGTAGCAGTAAATCCTTATCGGCTCAAATGTATCAAATATACTCTCTTCCTGACACCCCCTGCAACCTCTCACTCCTCATAACATTCCTCCTCATCCATCCCACTCTCATCAGTAGTCTCTTCCCTCTCTTACTCTCTTCTTGACACCCCCTGCAACCTTTCACTCTTCATAACATTCCTCCTATGTAACCCTCTGCACAACAGTGGCAGTAAAATGCCTTGCTTGGGCAACACAATTAAAAATATATATATATATATAATAAAACCAAATAAATTCTTAAATACTCAAATATAAGTGATCAGTATTTACCTATCCTTGGACCGAGTAAATGATTTTAGACTCAAATATAATAAATTAAACATGACTGGTTTTGACACTTAATTACCCAACCAGGATATGAGGCAAAATTAACCAAACCAACCCAACTCAATAATGAAAAGCAAAATTGTTGCTCACGGTAAAGAAAATCACGGCATACTGTGAAGCTTTGAAGGGTTAGTGGAATGTTAGTCAATGCCTATGGATAGTTAGTTTATATTTGTAATTATAATAATCAACAGTAAAGACAGATGATATTTAAAATATTTAATCAATTCTGTATTCAAATTTTATTGCTTTTTTTTTCATTTATATCTAAACAAGTCTTTAATTTTCATTATTTTAATTCTGGTTTTTAAACAGAATTTAGTTTATTCTGTAATGCTTTTTCTCATTATACACATTCAGATATAAAGTTATGATTTTTGCATATCAACAGCAAATATAAGTAATATATTGATTTTTTTATTGATCAAGTCTATCAGATTAGAAACCTTGCTATGGAAGTTGATGGCTATTTTATAATGTTTCTTTAACACTGATATCTTTTAAGCAGTCAAATTTGGAAAGGCAGCAATAAAAGTTCATTCTGACATTATTCACTTTTTAAAATTCTATAGAATAAACAAAAAGATATTTGATTTACTCAAATAGATTTTATAATCTTGAATGATTCATTTTTAGGAAAAATGGACAATAATCATTATTTTATAGATAAATCTTTTTTTCAAACATGGCTTTATATAACATTTACATTATTTACATTTAGACCAACATCCTCATCTTTGTTGTTATTATCACACTCTGGTCATTTTCAGATGTCTATCAATCCAAATAACCTTCAGGAAATTTAAAATGGAACCCTTTATTTAATCTTCAGTTCTAGACTGTTCTTATTCAACTGTCAATGTCAAGGGATATCTCATTATGATTTCTTTATTACTCACCTTGATTCTAGAGTCGAAGTCTGTACAACTCGGTCCAGGAATTGAACTCACAATTACTTTGACAACAAATTCCTGAACCAACATTTTCATCCTTGAGACTATTATCATGTGCAACTACAAGGACAGCCAAATAAGAGTGCACTACTCCTCCTAGATTAAATACAGGGTTTTGTTTAAAATTTACTGAAGGTTACCTAAATTGATAGACACCTGAACATGACTAGAGTGTGATAATAACAACAAAGATGAGGATGTTGGTTTGAAAGTTACCCAGATCAACAGAAAGCTGAAGAAGACCAAAAGTTACAACAGCCCAAATGTTGCAACAATAACAATGAAGATAAGGATATCAGTCTGAACTTTTTTAGTTTTCTACTAAAATTCCTCTAGTATAAGGCTCGAAAGCCACTCAAGATAATGTGTTACTGAATGATGTGTGTGATATGAAAGAGGTATTTACCTATCCCTGAACCAAGTAAATCCTTATAGAATCAAATTTAAATGACATATTTACCTATCCCCCAAACCAGTAAATGTATACAGACAGCCAGAAGTCGCAACAGCCTAAAGATATTAATAATAACAAAGAAGATAAGGATAACAGTCTGAACTTTTTTGTTTTTTTAACTAAAATTCACTTAGTACAAAAGTTAATTTGACTCTGTGGACTGTAAAATCTGAACTGGTGGAGTTCATCTGAACATTTATTATGGAAAGAGTGACAGAATAGCGATAGGCTTGCAACTTTGCATCTGTGTGGAAAGAGGTTGCATTGTGAAAAATATGTCATCTTCTATATAAACATGTGAACAATTATAAATTCTATCAAGGATGAAAAATGAGAATTGGACAGATCCAGCACAGATGTGGCAGCAATATTCACTTTTTGGTCTCATCTGACTCCTGTAGAAAAAGACCTTGAACCAGTACAAGAAACTGACCATTTTTTCAAGCACCTTTAGCACCAAATCATATATATGAGTTTCACTTGATACCTACATGGTCAGCAAAATGAGAACAATCTACTTCCCTATAAATTAAATAAAGGGTTCAGTTAGAAATTAACGTGAAGGTTAACCAGATCAGCAGGTAGTTGAAGAAAGCCAGAGGAAGGACAGAACGACTGAAATGTTATAATAATAATAAGTGGAAAGTGCAGTCAAAAATCGCAAACCTCTGCCAAGGCAACACAACATCATCTCAGCAGTTAGCCAGGGATGATTATTAAAATGAGGAAGAATGACTGCAATGAGCTTGACCGCTCTTAAGACTGAAAATACAAAAAAAAAAATGAACTTGACCACTCTCAAAATTAAATGCACATTTGAAAAAACAGGGGAGGTAATTCAGTATTTAAAATGATCAAGGAGAGATAATTCAGTAGTTGGCATTTGAAAGGCAAAAATTAAATTTTATTAATAAAATCAGAAAAATAACTAACCCTAAATTTAATCACTTTGTGCCAGTCATAAGGCTAATCATTTTCAAAGTTTATCTGAATCCATATAGCAGGTCTTGAGATATCTTGACCATTGACAGACAAACAGTCAAACATAACCAAATACAATACCTTTGCCTTAAGGTGGCGGTAACAATGAACATTGGGATATTAGTTTGAATATTTATTTTTACTAAAATTAACCAAGTACAAAACTTGAGAGTAACTTAATGTAAAGTGTTTACTGAATGAGAAGTGTGATATGAATGAAAGTGGTGGTTGTGGTAGGAAGTTACTATAAGATTAAAGAAGAGAGATACTGATCGACCCATGACTTGTTATGTTCAGGAAAGCATCTATACGAAAGCCTGTTCTACAAAGTAACAGTTCTTTAAATATCTGAGTGGAACTTCCTCCTTACAATTGAAATATAGGGAAAATGAGGATGATTTAACTCCATAGATGCAGCATGGCAAATTGTTGCTGCAAAGAACTGAATTGATGGAACTAAAGAATAGAGCAGATCTGAGCATATTTTTTTATAACCATTTCATCCTAAGCAAGGCAAGAATTCCACTGGTGTGAAGATCTAGAAGTTTCTTTTCTTGCAAGAAACTTCTAGATTTGCCATGGAAAATAGCAATAGGTTTGTAATCATGTGCCTGTGTGAGAAGAGGCTGCAGTATGGCAAATCAGTCAACCATCACAAGACAGCATACTTGATAATGAATTTTGTCATGGTTGGAAAGAGAGGATTCAGCAGCTTCAGACCAGATATGCCAGCAATATTCTAATTTTCAGTCTTTTCTAACTCTAGTAACGAACCTCACCCATCCAACAAAGTCTTGGCTTTCTTGTCTTGCATTCTAAGTCTTCACTCATTCTGCTATCTATGTCTAGAAATGTCTTGTCTTTTTTTGGTTGGGATAACAACAACAGCAAAGATGAGATCAAGAGTCTAAAAGTAAATAATGATAACGCTCTCATCCTAAAAATTAAAACAAAAATTGTTTTATACATATTACTGAAAGAGATATTTCATGACTGACTGCTGAAGATAGACTTATATATAAATTCTTAATTCTTCTGTAGAAGTTTTAATTATAAGCTTTAATGTAATTATATATTGGCATAATTCATTTTATTGAGCCACACGGATATTGTGCTTTGAATGCCTGTGGCAATCCTGTATTGAGTAAGTTGATCAGTGCCATATTTTAGCAACTTCATTTCTATTGCTCTCTCATATTTTGGAAGTTATATAAATTTTTGTTTTTTTGATGGCATAATATTGGACACTTAGTAGTCTATAATAGTGTTTCTCAACTCTGGTTCTCTGGAACCCTAGGAGGTCCGTGAGATAAGCTAATACATTTTTTATTTTTTATTTAATTCCATTATGCAATATTACTAAACACACACAATATATTTTTTGTTATTGTAAAATATACATCATCCCATTTAACCTATTAGGTTATTAAACAAATATAACAATAATTGGGAATATATTTAGTAAATTTTATTTAGCATTATCAAAAAATTTGACAAAAAAGTATTAATTTTTTTAAAATCAGTTATTCAATGTGTGTTGTGGTGCAGTGGATATCGGCTTGGAACGAGAAACCGGGGAGCCGAGTTCGAATTCCAGTTGAATCCATTGTATTCACTTACGCGCAAATACCCTTGGGAAAGGTATTAATCCGTCTATTCCTTCCAGTTATGGGTTAAATAGCAGGACAGATTGGGTTCTATAGCCTTGGTCGGCAACCAGTCTACCGCAGAAAGCAATGGTAAATTACTGCGGGATAATCTTCTGCCCAGTCAGTCATGTCTCTTTCAAGACATGATCGCCCAAGCGTGTATCACGTATGGCACTTAACTGACTGACTGAATATAATATTTGGAATAATGATTAAGGCTTATATTGGTCATAAAGTGGGGGATCAGTTTATTACTTCATAACAATAGGAAACCGATCCCCCACTAATTACTACATAATAATATAATAGATTTCTTTTCCCTTTACCTATGAGTCAAACGACAGGACAGATTGGGTTCTATAGCCTTGGTTGGGAACCAGTCTACCGCAGAAATCAATGGCAACCTACTGCGGGATAATCTTCTGCCCAGTCAGTCATGTCTCTTTCGAGACATGATCGCCCAAGCGTGTATCACGTATGGCATTTAACTGACTGATTCAAAAATACTTACTTTGATATCTACAACATGGACTATGATGAATATAAAATGAGAAAAATATGATATATAATTTTGTTTTTGTGCAGGGGTTCCTTGAGACATGTGATTTATTTTAAGGGTTATACAAGGGTAAAAGGGTTGAGAAATATAATATAGCATAAATTTAATTTTTGTATGCATTGAAAAACAAAAAATAAATTGTATGACTTTCTTTGTTGAGTGACATTTAGTTTTTGTTGTCTTTTTTTTTTGTAATTGTTTGGAATTAGATCCACAATACTGATGTTGTACAATTGCACCTACTTAATAATTTGAACATTAAAATATAATTTTGTTATTAATTTGAGGTCTTTTTCTTAGCAGTTCCCTGTCATAACTTATACGCTACTAATGTTTACTTCATTATTAGATTTTCATTATTCAAAGAAAATGGAGAAGTTTGTAGAAAATTATGAATGCTTCATGTTAGAAACTTTTGGAAAATATTACTCTTTCTTTCTCCTCTTAATTATAGATAAAGAAGTCAGAGGAGTAAATAAACAATACGGAATGAAAAGAATTCAAGGCAAGAGATGACAGAATGACTACAAGATGAGCAATCTTGCTCGAACTTGAAGGTTTGTGTGACTGAAATCATTACATCATCCAGACACTTGAGAGATGAGATGAAAGCTTGTTTTATTGGAATTCATTTATAAATTCGGCTTTTGCACTTTTTATTTTAATGTCCAAAAACTGAATTGGCCAATAATGTTCTGATAAGAAACAGCAAAAAAGAAAATAAAGAAAAAAAGAAAAATATATAAACAGCAAAACTCACACACACACACACACACACACACACACACACACACACACTAAAACAGCAAAAAATAAAACTAATCCAAAAAATGTTTTCATCTGAGAATCTTAAAAACAACTTGACAGTTTTCCTGTTTCCTATTTCATCATCAAAATTTTAAACCCAAAATTAAAATGGCTTATCTAGGAATGTTTTTTTAACACAAATACACAAGAGGCGTTTTTCAGTTTAATCAATTTTCAAAAACTCAGATAAATTTCAAGCATCACTTTCATTTAAAATTGCTCTAAATCCAGAATGGAGCCCAAATCTTAAACCTCACAAAGTAAATCCTATAAATTATTTCATGGGTTGTGGGATTTAGTTTTTGTTGCTGCAACATTTCAGCCAATCCATTCTACAGCCTTCTTCAGATGTACAAATCTTAAAAAAAAAAGAATATGTCTTGACTTTGTCAAAAGTCTCATTATGACAAATAATGCTTGTTTTCTATTAAATCAATAAATGATAAATATATGAAAAGTGCAGGATGTGCATATAGAAGCTATCAGTGCAGAAAGTGGAGTTAACATCAGTTCAGTTAATTGCCATACAAGATACACACTTAGGCAATCATGTCTCTTTTGAGACATGACTAAGCAAAAGATTTTCCTGCAAAATGTTGCCATTACTTTCTGCAGTAGACTGGTTATCCATTAAGGCTACAGAACCAAACTTGTTCTGCTATTTAACCTATAAGGGAGAAGAGAGGATTCATACCTTTTCCAAGGGTATTTGTGCGTAAGTGAGTTAAACGAATTTGACTGGAATTCAAACTCGTTGGTATGCCGTGTTCAAGTTCCAACTGGGTTCTTGCATTCACTTTTGCTCAAATATCTATGGGAAGGCATGAATCTATCTCTTTCCCCCAGTTATGGGTTAAATAGCAAACTGGTTTTTCTTTACATTGTTTCAACTAGTAGAGGAGACTTTTGAATTCAAATCTGCTTAGGCTTCAAGCTGGCAACTCAACCCTGCAACTTACTTGCACCAGGAGCAATAGCAGCAACACCTTGCATGTTGAGGCTGTGGCCCAACACTGCACGAGGGTGTTTAATCCTACTAAGGAGGAGGGGAGTGCTAAGTATAAGATTACTAGATTTGTATTGAACATCTTAATTGGAGGCGAGAATAATAGATGTATGGCATGTGGAAGGTTGGCCTCAACACCTTTTGCTAAAGACAAAAAGCAACAAAGAAGAAATTCAGTATTTTGAACAAAACTTTGAGCGATGACAATTCTTCTCAAAATTGAAGAAGATATTAACGTTATGCTTCAAAGCACAAATATTCAATTAGAATTTCTGTTTTCTTGCAAGAGATTAAATTTTGTTGTAAATATTTTAATGAGCCGAAACAAACATAGACACCGGACATAAACAGCTATGAATGTCTTTCACAGAGATTATTTGATACTCTTAATGGAATATTGATAAGAATTATGGTAAGTATATCAAGTATAAGTAAACATTTGTATACCTGAATGGGAAAACTGATATTCATTACTTAGTATATATCTATCTAAACTTATTTATAAATGGAACTGTGTGTGTGTATCCGTTACCTATAGACTCCAAAACGGCTGAACTGATTTTCTTGAAAATTTATACAGTTGTACTATAAGCGTCTGCGAGTGTTCTTAGCTAGGTTTTGTGTCGAGGTACCCCCGATAAATATCGAAAATCGATAATTGAAAAAATCGGGTTATAGAAGGATTGGTCCGATTTTAATCAAATTTGATACACTCATAGACAAAGACATAAGAAACGATATTCAGAAGTTTCAAGGTTGCAGTTCTTACAATAGTGCAGAAAATAAAATAATATATATATATAAAAGGCAAGATGTTTGTGTGTGTGTCTGTTTATCTGTCTGTATGTCCTTTATACAAATCCACAATTTTTATCCTATTCTCACCAAACTTCACACAAATATTCTTTAGGCAGAGTCTGAGCTCCAAGACCATGGATTAGTTTTAAAGCTTTCATTACACCCAAGCAACACCGGGCTATACTACTAGTATATATATATATATATATATATATATATATATATTTTAGGTGCGATCGGTAAATTGTCGCAATTATTTGATTATTTCAAATATTCTTTAGGCTGAGTCTGAGCTCCAGGACCATGGATTAGTTTTAAAGCTTTCATTACACCCAAGCAACGCCAGGCTATACTGCTAGTAAATCATACAACAACAAAAAATAAAAGATTAAAAAATTATGTACTATTGGCAATACCAAATTTTTTTTAAAGATTTGACAAAATAAATATTACTATTTACATCAGAAAGAAAGAAACAAAGGATTATATCAAAATCTACTTTGAAGGCTTATCTAACTCCCACACATAATCTTCAACTTCTTGGGAAAGATAGTGGAGTAGTTTCTTGTTGCCTTCTCCATGATTTTGAATTTAGGGTTCCTTAAAAATAGTTTCTAGCAAATGAAGTTTGTAGATTTTAATGAGAATTATCCTACTTTGAATCATGTGGACTGATGCTACAGATTCACAAAAAATCTCTCCCAAATAAGAGAAACTATGTCACTTAAGGAATTTCAACTGCCACGACAATAAAAAAAAGTGTGTCAAATAACAAAAAACAAATAATTAAGAACTGTTAACAACAGCAACAACTAAAATGGAACTATGCATGTAACTCAAACAGAAAATAATGACATAATTTAGATGTTGACGTTCCACATGAGTTCAAACAAAAGGTTAGGAAAGAAATCCCCATCAATATAGAAAAGAGTAGTAACAGTTACTGAATTTGAGAAATTTTCCTGATAAATTGTTTTGAGAAAAAGACTTTATTAATTTCAACCAAAAATAGCAATGGTTGCTCAGTCAATGAATGCCAAATGCCCTCGTATAAGGAAACAGTTGGTATTGCAGTTACCATTCTCCTAGATTGGTTGCTGCCTAATGATAGAGATTGATATCTTTAGCATTGGTTGGCAACTCAACTCTGTCAAAAAAATAATTTAGCTCATAGCTAGGGAGGTGATAAGAAACAGGTGAATACCTTTCCCAAGAGCATTAGTGTGAAAGTAAAACTAGGCCCAAATTTTAAACTAGTTTCCTGTTTCTACTTTCGATGGTGATATTCATCATGTTACCTGCACAATATGAAAAGAGAAATATGAAAATATTTCAAACTTTACAAATATTTATATTTATTTCTTCCAAGAAAATCAATATTTTATTCTGCAAGAATTCTTTGAAATGTTCTAAAGTTGACACCAAAAGAGAATTTCCATTGATGACATCAATGTGTGACATATGCAATAAAATCAAATGAAAGACAAAAATGGTTAGTCAGCATATTTCTAGGCAATAATATTTTAAGGCAAACAGACTTTGTAATTATACCAAGAGATACAGCATTGACAATAATGAATAAAATAAAATGTTCACTTATCTTGTCTCTGAGAAACTCAAAAGTAGAGACAATGAAAGTGAGCATTTACTTTTACATATATATCTATTCAAAATTTTATATATTTCTGTGAAATGCTCAATTTTGAATAGCAAGCATTTGTGTGTGTGTGTGTGGCATGATATATATATATATATATATAAATTTGTTGATTTCCGTAACGTGTTTACATTTGCTGACATTACGATACATTTCAGAGCAGATATGTTTGTGTACATGGATCGAAAATTGTGTTATATAGGCTTGATAAAAACCTTGTTTAGACTGGAGGCTATTCGTGGTCGAGAGGTCTAAGACGCTACCAGATCAAATGGTAGCTTCCCCTATATAGATAGGGGTCGCAGGTTCGAATCCTGCCGAATGGCACACATTTTCGTAATAAAAATTTAGCGTAAATAATCAGGCCGGTAGAAATAAATATATAATACTGTTTCATTAAAAACAGAATATCTATTTAAATATGAGTATCGATAATAAAAAAAAATGTTCAAACAATTCATCTGGCTTTGTACTGGTCTAATTTAATTCTAACCAATAACTGGCTCATAATTATCATATATATATATATTGTGTGGGCAATATGTGTATGGATATAAGAATTAACACTGAATGGTGATTGTTATTTTCCCATCTAAAATGAATCTTCAGACCAAATATTTGAAGATAATTTGAGGTGTGGAAGTAACAGCCAAAACTTGCAGTGTTCCAGGGAGTGAGAGGGATGGTATGACGTAAAGATAAACATTGCGAAAAATTACGAAAGATAGGAAGTTGTGGAACGCCATGATCAACCTCCTCCTGAAGAGGAAGAAAAATGTTGATTTAACCATGAAATTAAAACTAAAATTCATACGGAGAGGGGACTTCTTTCATTAATATTTAAAATTGCTTTTTCAGTTTATTATTTTGCAATAAATTTGTTTGAATATTAAATGACTAGAACTTATTATAGAAACCTATTACAGAAACGACTGATACAAAAATCAAATCACATCAATGTAGTTTAATCCAAAAGATAAATAAAATGTAGCAATATAAACGCCTTCTAACTGATATGTTTAAAAATTGTTTCTATTTGTTGCTGTCCAAAACTTTAGATGTCAAGATAAATAATCCAAATTTGGCACTAATCATTTTGATGAAAACTAATGAAAAACGGGGAAGTTTTATGCATGAATAGTAAAAGACTTGGACATTTTAATGAGTTTTTTACTTTGAATAATACACTTCATATTTTTTTTTTTCTTCACCAGCCTTGACATTGTTAGATTCGTACTGGCAATATTTGATTTCTTTGCATTTGATGTATTTTATCGAGAAAAACCCAGAATTAATTTTTGGAAACCAAGCAATTTTTTTCTGTACTTTATTCTTTCATCTTCATCAAATATAAATAGTAAACAATGTATAAGACGAAACAAAATGCATTAACACGGATGAAATATTTCTTTTTTAACATATAAAGGCATCTTGCATGTGCATGTTGCATAACTGGTATCAACGTTGAAAGTAGAAATGACATGCTGAGTTCAAATTCCATCCAAGGTCGATGCATTTGGCTTCACATAAATACTGTTTGGAAAAGCATGGTTCCATCTCTAAGCATTTACAACTTGGTAGAATGGGCTCTCAAACCATGGTTGGTAACCAGTCTATAAGAAGGATAATGCTGAATTCAAAACTAGTTGGGTGTGAAGTTAGCAACTTCACCTTGTGAAAACCCAGTTGATCTGAGAACCACAAAATCATCACCTACTGTAGTGAGGCTGTGGTCCTATACTACACAGAGAGTCTACAGGGTAAAAAAAAAAAAAGAATAAAAATATTCTTTGAGAAAGAAAAGGTCTATTTAAAAAAATGTCATTAATTAGCAAACTATTTCATAAGTAAAATAAAACACAACAACAGAAAAATTTATTTATACCAAATCTCTTCAGGACGTAGGTGATCATGGCTCCACATGGATTTGTTTTTCTTATTATCTATGAATTGACATAACTTCTAGGTAAAGATCAAAATTGATTTCCAATTAGCTTTTTCATAGCTTTGAATTCAGAGCAGTCCTTCTATACTGGCTGTCAGCCAAAGCTGGGGAACCTAGTCTACTACTTAACCCATAACTGTGAGGAGAAGAGATAGATTCATTCTTTTCTCAAAGGTATTAGTGCAAAAGTGAATGCAATAAACAATGCTGGAATTAAAATTTGGCTTCTACTTTCTGCATTGATAACTGTTAAGCTACCCACACATCCCAGGAAAATTAAGAGATCGATATTTATTACTGTCCTGTTTTAGAACTTATACATCATGGGGTTAAAAATTTAGGATTTAGTCAGAATGACCATTATAACTGAGTTTGTTCCTCACCTGATCCACAAACTAAGCTTTTTTATTAAAGAATCTATTAAAAAAAAATAAAATGATGTTTAGTCATTTGATTATCGTATATACACTTGTTTTAACCAACTTCATGTATAGTACAGACCCTGAATTTTTTTGTATGAATTTTAAGCCAGTATTTGTCTATACTTCAGAGATTAGGTAATATTTACATTGTTTACACTGTTCAGACTGTTGTCCTCATCTTTATTGCCATGTTTATGACATTTCAGCTGTTGTATGCTCTGGGCTTCTTCAGGTACTAAAAATTTTGAACTGAACCCTTTATTCACTGTGGTATATGATTCTCATTCCATGTGAGATGCCACTTCCAGAAGACATGTAGTTATCTCCCTTTCACCCAACTCTCTAAGTTATTTGTTCACCAATGCTGTAGCCAGGTATTGAACTCACAACTCTTTGGGACAAGTCACTGGAACTAACCAACACCTATATCCACTATGTACTCAAGGACACAGTGGGTGTAGGTGTTGTTTAGTTTCAGTGACTTGACACAAAGAGTTGTGAGTTCAATACCTGGCTACAGCATTGGTGAACAAATAACTTAGAGAGTTGAGTTAAAGGGAGATAACTACATGACATCCAGAAGTGGCATTGCACATGGAATGAGAATGATATATCCCAGTGATTGAAATAAACGGTTCAGTTTGAAATTCTTAGCATCTGAAGAAGGCTGCAGCATGCAATGACTGAAACGTCATAAACATGGCAATAAAGTTGAGGACAACAGTTTGAACAGAGTAAATAATGTGAATTTTAAGTTCTTCAGAAAAATTTAACCTGTGTATCATGCAACTGGTCATCAAAAAATACTTGATTTTTAACCTCTTTAAAAAGATTACCTATGCAGTACTATTATCTTTGAGTACACTAACATATCTTAGTTTTTGTACAGCAATGTGCACAGTGGATCAAAAAATAAATTTCTTAGTTCCACTAATAGAGAAACTGAAAGTGTATTTATGGTTTACTAATTTGTTTTATACGGCTTACCAACCCTTTGCAGGGCATTTAAAGACAGAAATATTTTTAGATTGTACATTTTTTTTTTGAGATAATAATGATTTAGTAATATAAGTTTTACTAATTAACCCATATCTTGGGGAGAAGAGGTAGGTTCATACCTAATCAGAGTTTGATAGACAAGAAATTATGAACTTGGTACTGACCAGGTTATGTGCAGCTTAACATCAGGAATTTTTTTCTTTTTTCTTTTTAATTATTTCACCCCAAGCAAGGCATTCCACTGCCACTATTGCGCAGGGGGTTACATAGGGGAAAGTGGTGAGAAACAGGGGTTAGATATAGGAAATGTCAGAAGGAAGGTGATAGACAGGTAAGGATGTAGATGGGAAGAGTGTTTGAGAGAATGGATGCGAGTTAGTGTGTTAGGAGGTGTCTATTGACCTTACATTTAAACTCCTTGAGATTGTAGCTGTCGGGGAAGCAAGTATGTGGAAGGGAATTCCACAGGCAGGAAGTGCGAGAAAAGAAGCTGTTGGAGTAGAAATTGCAGTTATATTTTATTAGTTTCACCGTAAAAGGTGGGACCTAGTTGCTAAACTAGTATCTTGTGCAAATTCATACCTAGGGGGCACCAGTGATCTAAGTTCATCGAAGCAGAAGTCGTGAAAGTATTTATAGAAGAGGCACAGGGAAGCCACGTCACGTCGGTGAGAGAGTGACTGAGCCGGTCTGCCAAGTCAGTATCGATCACATTACAGATTCTCCATTGTATTTTGTCAAGAACCCCGAGGAGAATAGCAGGGGCACCCGACCAGCTGTGTCAGCAGTATTCAATACACGGGCGGATGGTAGATTCATATATGTGAAGAATAGATTCAGAGCCAGTGTTTCAATGTGATGCAGTCATAAACTGAAAACGGATTTATGTCATGTAATGTTGTGGTAGGTCAAGCAAAAGAATAGCACTACGATGACACCTTGAAAAATAGGCAGTGTTTATGGTTAATGAATCATAACAGATGGGCAACTACGAAATTGGCTTAGAAATTTTAGTTCAAGAGAAATGTTGTTGGAAAATGACGTCTAGACCAAGGCATTCCTTGAACTTGGTGAAGCTTTAAAAAAAATTTTTAGGGGAAAACACTCCACAGGAAAGTATAAGCAAAGATCTTAATAATTACATCAAAATCTATCATATGCCAACATTTAGAACAGGCAGGGCAAGTTAAAAAGTTGGGTGCTTAGGTTCCACTTATTCTTAGTTAAAAGAAAAAAAGCTGATTGTTGATAAACAGAAACTGAAATTATTTAAGAATCAACCAAATATTTTACAAAAAGCATTTTCATAGATTAGGTTTATACAGAATTTTTTTTTTCTGTATAAATCTAACTCATGAAAAATTCAATTTTCTTATCTTTAGATGAAATGATTTTTTTTTTACATAAAATGAAAAACAAACAGTAATTTTCATGTAACATAAACTGAATACAATAATTTGCATGTGTGGAAGATAATAAAAAAATTAACTAAAAATAATGAAATAAAATCATCCAAAGTTAGTTGGAAAATAATCCTTGTATGATTTTTGGTTTGGTTTGTTTTAGAGTATATCAATCTCAATGGGTTATTTAATAAAGATTCATATGAATAGAATATGTATTCTTTGTAAGGAATCAATTCATACATCAGGTTTCATTGACATATTTTTGTAAAGAGGATTTTGTCAAGAGTAATGTATTACTGGTATATAATTTTGTTTTTTCAAAAAACATTTTGCTCATAATATTTTTTTTTCCAAAAATATATTGCCAGTAATAATTTTTCTTTCAAAAATGTATTGTTGGTAATATTTTTTTTCTTCAAGAATGTATTGCTGAAATTTCCACGATAAAAATCTATTTTAGTACTTTCATAGTGTTTTGACCTCAGTGTGTGTGTGTGCGGTGGGGGTTAACTATTTACCCATAGCTGTGATCCTAATAGGTGCTACCACTCTGGGTCAAAGAGGAACTGAGAACAACAGCAATTAAGGGCTGGTTTCATGCACCTGATAACCTTCTAAACAGAGGACCTTACTGCCGGATGCAGTCTATCATCATACCAAGGAACAACCTCAGTTTATGGTTTAGCTATTTGCTGCCAGATTAGATGGTTTTTGTTTATTCTGATTTAATCAAAATCCAGACTTGGACCCATCCGCTTTTGAAGAAGTGGGTGGAAAATCTTGGAAAGAGAAAGCAGTAAGTTATCTTCGATGATGAGAAAAATATCCGAAAAGAGAATGCAGTTATTTTGCATAAGAATCATGTCAGTTATTGCAGTCACTCATTATTCATGTGAACAATTCCTCCTGAGTCATTCGCCGGCTTCACAAAATCGCGTCATTTATCGTAGCACTTTTGTTAAATGCCATGATTTTCAGAAGCCAATGAATGAGTCAGAAAGTGTGAGACTCACTAATGAATGGCTAGGCTGATAACTGAGTTGCAAACGCAAATTGGTCGTCGGCAAACATTCATTACAATAGCTACAGATAAACAGGCCATAGACAAATATTCAACATTATTTTCAAACAAAATTCATAAAGAAAAACACAAGTTGTCTTTACTGTTCAGCTTTTCCTTATTCAAAGGCTGACTCAGCTTTGCATTTTGAGAAAGAAAATAACTGCTTCAGAAAGAAAAGAAAGAAATTTTAGATTATATAAGAACTGAACTGTTAATTCTCTATCGAGCTGTTGTTTACATTTGATTTTATTGCTATTTTTAATACAAATACTAGTTTCAATTATTTTATTTTGTTCATGAAAATTTGCAAAATTTACCCAAGTTAAAATTTAATTTATTCATATTTTAGAAAGATGAAAATATTTTTATTAACATAGTCGAAGAGATCAAAAATCGTTCAAAAATTAATTTAAAAAAATCATAAATTTGTATTTTTCATCTGCATTTATGGGATGAGAAGTTATCGTTCTTTACATGTGGACTACAAAACAATAGCCCAGTAAAATAAAGTGTTGGTTTGTGAATTTGGCCATATAATAATGACAAGGTCAGTCCCTGGGTCGAGCGGTGTATACTTGTGAAATAGTGCGAGTAAGAAATGAGTGGTACAAATTACAAATGAGAGAGATAGCACAAGACATGGGCAGCAGAATGATCTGATTGTTATGGTTTATCAACCTTTTTTTGTGGATTATTTAAAGCCAGAACATATTCTATTTTTGTAAGAATATCTCATTTTTCATTGTATCACTCGCACACCCACAACTACAAGCTCCTGTTAAAGGCCAGAGAGAACAATGGCTGAAACACTGTGAGAATAAAAACAAAGATGAGGATAATAGCCTGCATATATATATATATATATATATATATATATATATATATATATATATGGTGGAGTGGTTTCCTGTTGCCCTCTCCATAAATTCAGTTTCTTTATTATGTGGCTAAAATGTCTTTCTACAAATAAACCACTGAAAAAAACAGGAATGTTGGCACTGAGCATCATCAGAATTCAACAATATATATATATATATTTAGTGTATCGAGGCAGCAGATAATTTTCTAAACATATAGTGTTAAATATAAGAGACAATGAATGTCTATTATATTTAATCAGGAGCCGTTCTAAACATCATATTTTGGCTTTAATTTCAGGTGAAAATAAAGAGAAAATTCTCCAACATTTGGATATTTTTTTATTCAGTTGGTTCTAAGCTTTTGGCTCACATGAGCCATCTTCAGAGAGGTTACAGGGATATTGACATAATAACATCCACCATATATATATATATATATATATAGTGTTGAGTTATGATAATGTTTGGTGGCAAGATTGATGTTTTTTTTCAGTAGTTTTACTGGTAAAAGGTTGTTTTTTTTTAATCATATCACCCCGAGCAAGGCGGTAATGCCACTGATGTGCAGGGGGCTACTTAAGAGTAAAAATATTGGCAAATAGGGGTTTTATTGTAAAGTGATTTTATTGGGGTGAAGATAGAGTGTTGATAAGTTTAATGCAAATAATTTGTCATGTTAACTGACCAGACAAATTCTTTGCATTATATATATATATATATATATATATATATTGGCATAAATCAAGTGCATGAGACATCGCCAATGTGCAAAAGTTAAGATACTTAGATGCAATATACAGAAATGTGCACTGATTTTGTTATTCAAATAAAAATAATTTGTTTCTATTCAAGTCAGTTCTCTTAAGGTTTCTCTTCATCGATGCTAATTTTCTTTTTTGGGTTGTAGGTAGAGAGATTGTTTTTGGAGAAGGAAGTAAACTGAAAATTGAAATGTAAAAATAGAGAAAAAAACACCTTTGATTTTTGGAATTTTGTATTTTGTCGCCTCAAATTTTGTAGTTCTGTATGAGAAAGTAAACAAATGAAGTTAAATAAAATTGAAAAACAAAAATAATAGTGAAACAATAAGAAAATTTAGCAAAAAACAGAATTCTTCAAATATGCTGACGCTTGGAGATAAAAATAGTGATTATTTCACAATTAAACTTACAACACAGATACTTTACGTACCCCATTGTGGTATAATCATAAGCATCTCTTGCAGATTAAAAAAAAATGCAATGTCTCTTCAGGATGTTGTCAATTACAGCTTTCTACAACTTCTAATTCTTTATAAACTGGGATTTACTTTGACTTCTTGAGAAAGATAGTGGAGTAGTTTCCTGATTGCCTTCTCCAAAAATTCAATTACTTTATTATCTATGAATTACCATGATTTCTTGGGGAAAATAGTGGAGTGGTTTCCTGTTACCTTCTTCACAAATTCCTTTTCTTTTTTATCTATAAATTGCCATGATTTCTTGGAGAAGATAGTGTAATGATTTCCTGTGACCTTCTTCACAAATTTCTTTTCATTATCTATGAATTGCCATGATTTCTTGGGAAAGATAGTGGAGTGGTTTCCTGTTTCCTCCTTCACACATTTCTTTATTATCTAGTAATTGTACGACATTATCTTGGAAAAAATAATGTAGCCTTTATTATCATATTTTGAAATTTGTAAAATCCATTTGTTTTAAGTATATTTCTTTCCAAAATGATAAGCTAACATCTCTGAAAGTATTGGTTCATGAGGTTTGGTATAGAACAGCAATTATTTATATACCTCTCCATTTCTAATTCCTTATCAAACTCTCAAGGGGTTTTGATTAGAGGAACATTATTTACACTATTACATCTTTCAGACTATTGTCCTCATCTTCATTGATATCTCCACAAGGTTTTGGCCATTGTTCATTCCAGCCTTCTTCAAATGCTAGAAATTTTGAACCAAACCATTTTTTACGATCTCTCTCATTCCTTGTGAGCTGCTTCTTGTAGTCATGAGTCATCTCCCTTTAACCTGACTTTCTAAGTGACTTGTTCACCACTGGTATTGAACTTACAACTTTTTTGGTAAAGTCACAGGAACTAACCAATGCCTATATCCACAGGGCTATGTGTCCTTGAGGACAACAGCAATCAAATTTCTGGGACTCAGTAACTTTTTATTATCAGAATTCCTATTGCAATTTTTTAATGTTAATGCTTTTCTATAGTATTTTTCTACCAGAGCTCATATTGCAATTTTTGACACTAATGATGTTTTTTGGCACTCCGTATTACTGGTTTCCATATTGTATTCATCTCTTTTCTTGGAGATTTTTGCAGCCTAGCATTTGCGCTGATTGCTTAAGTTTATGTTGTTTGCAGTGGCATTCTCTATTATTTCAATTTTACCCCATAGTGGGCAGTGATCACCTTTCTCCCTCCATATGTGGTCAGCTATGCCTGATTTTTCTATCTCTCCTCATGTTACGGCCTTGTGATATTCTTGTGTCCTTATCTTAATAAAGGGTTTGGTTTGAAAATCCTAGCACCTGCAGAAAGCCAGAGTATACAATGGCTGAAATGTTGTGGAAATGGCAACAAAGATGAGGACAATAGTCCGAATAATGTAAATACTGTAAATACTATCTCATCTCAGAAATATAGACAAATAGAATGATCTATTATTAAACGTCGTACAAATGGCAACAAAGATGAGGACAATAGTCCGAATAATGTAAATACTGTAAATACTATCTCATCTCAGAAATATAGACAAATAGAATGATCTATTATTAAACGTAATACAAATGGCAACAAAGATGAGGACAATAGTCCGAATAATGTAAATACTGTAAATACTATCTCATCTCAGAAATATAGACAAATAGAATGATCTATTATTAAACGTCGTACAAATGGCAACAAAGATGAGGACAATAGTCCGAATAATGTAAATACTGTAAATACTATCTCATCTCAGAAATATAGACAAATAGAATGATCTATTATTAAACGTCGTACAAATGGCAACAAAGATAAGGACAATAGTCCGAATAATGTAAATACTGTAAATACTACCTCATCTCAGAAATATAGACAAATAGAATGATCTATTATTAAACGTCGTACAAATGGCAACAAAGATGAGGACAATAGTCCGAATAATGTAAATACTGTAAATACTATCTCATCTCAGAAATATAGACAAATAGAATGATCTATTATTAAACGTCGTACAAATGGCAACAAAGATGAGGACAATAGTCCGAATAATGTAAATACTGTAAATACTACCTCATCTCAGAAATATAGACAAATAGAATGATCTATTATTAAACGTAATACAAATGGCAACAAAGATGAGGACAATAGTCCGAATAATGTAAATACTGTAAATACTACCTCATCTCAGAAATATAGACAAATAGAATGATCTATTATTAAACGTAATACAAATGGCAACAAAGATGAGGACAATAGTCCGAATAATGTAAATACTGTAAATACTACCTCATCTCAGAAATATAGACAAATACAGAACCTTACCTATTTTTGTTATTTTACAAAGTGATTTCTTTTTTTTTCCTTTCTTCCTTTTCTTGCTAAAACCAAGTAGTGTCTCTGATATGTCTTTTTTTATCTTTTCATGCAATAAAACGTAAGTAATTCATTTTTTATAAAATATAGGCAGGTGATGTTAAACACTTCTCTCTTTCTTTCATTTTCCCACCAAAACCAAGTACCGTCTCTGATATGTAGTTTTTTTGTCTTTGCACTCGATCAACACAGAATAGTCCATTTTTTATGAGGTATTGGCAGGGCGTAACGTCTGTGCTAACTAAGGGAGGGGCAAGCAGAATCATAATAAGATAATAATTCTTATTGTTAATTCTCTTGTCAGATCTCATTACCAAGGTCTATAAAAACGGTACTTAAAAAAAAAAGAAAAAGAAAAGAGCACTATTATTCCAAGTTAAATTTTTATTTCTATTTATTTCTATTTTGCTTTAGTTTAAGAGTTTGTTTTTTTTAATCGTCCTTTCAAATGTTATACCAGTTTCTGTTTCCCATCGTCACTCTATATTTAGTACTTATCGTTCATTCTGACATTTTTGCCAGCTGTAGTCAGTGATGTACAAACACCAACCAAATGTGTGAAGATGAAGTTCTTGCAAAAAAGCAATACACAGAGGCTTTGATGTCGAGTGTATATATATATATTTGGGCAATCCTCTACGGAGACTGAATGTGTTGCTAATCAAGTGTCAATTGACACTTAAAAGAGAAATTACTTTTTTGAAAGGTATTCTATTTATTTTATTGCTAATTTTAAATATTAGAAGATGAAATAACAGTCAATAAGATTTCAAATAGAGCCCAGCTCCTGCTTCTTTTGTTTGTCTCGGCAGTAAGTTATTTTATTTTTGTAGCAGATTTAAAATATGGATTTTATTAGCGTAAAATACAATTTCAAGTGTTAACCCTTTTGAAAGTAATTTCTCGCACTTCCCGCCTGTGGAATTCTCTTCCATTTACTTGCTTTCCCGACAGCTACAATCTCCAAGAATTTAAATGTAAAGTCAATAGTCACCTCCTTTCTCACTAACCTGCATCCTATCTCTCATGCTCCTTTCTGCATCCACTCAACTCTCATCAGTATTCGCATCCTTCTCCTACCCACTTCCTGACACTCCCTATAACCTGTCACTCTTTCTCATAACTTTCCTCCTATGTAACTCCCTGCAAAATAGTGGCAGTAAAATGACTTGCTTGGGACAATATGATTATAAGAAAAAAAATCTATACTATTATAAAGTGGATATAAAGTGGGGGGGGGGGGCAATTATACATTACAATCATTATATAAATTGATCCCTAACTTTATGGCCACGGTCAACCTTCTCTTACCCACTTCCTGACACCCCCTATAACCTGTCACTCCTTTTCATAACTTTCCTCCTATGTAACCCTCTGCAAAACAGTGGCAGTAAAACGACTTGCTTGGGGCGATATGATTATAAAAAGAAATTTATCCCTGCCTCTTCCTCAGCACATTTCTGGTATGAGAAGAATCCAGCCTTGTTTAAATTTTTTAAATAACTAAAATGAATACAATCTTATGAGTTCACAATATACTTCCCATGTGTATTGTGGTCCGATACATATCAGCTTGGAATGAAAGATCAGAGAGCTGAGTTTAAATTTCATTTGAATTTATTACATTCATTTAATATTTATAAGGCATGAATTCATCTCTTCTACCTCTGGCTATGGGTTCAATAGCAAGACAGATTAGGTTCTATAGCCTCAGTAGGTAATCAGTCTACTGCAGAAAGAAATGGAAACCTCCTACAGGAAAATCTTTTGCCTAGTCAGTCATAGATCAAAAGAGACATGATCACCCAAGCACGTATCATGTATGGCACTTAACTAACTGATATACTTTAATTTGATTGATTTAAAAAAGATACTGTCAATCTTTAGTTGGTCAAGAAATGTTGATTGTTGCTTCCAACAAATTAAGAAAATAATTCTGTTGAACCTTGATAAAAATTTTCAAAAGCAAACATATAAACAGATGAAAAACTGAAAATGAAATTCTATTCTATTCTTACAAATTTTTGTAATTTTATTGGAAATTTCTTTTTTCAAAATCAGGTACTGATTTATGTTTACTATGTGTGCATTCATTTTAATCAAGAATGTCTTTTTAATCCTAATTGCATCTCCAAAGGCAATAGTGCAGAATAAATAATTATCTCAGTTAAACCTTGAATTTGGCACAGTGATTCTATTTTTCATGCTGTTGTTTGGCTCACTTGAGGTTTTTATTTTTTTATATGGAAACCTACAATGATGATTCTTTCAGTTTATGTGGTGTTATATAAAAACGATGTCTACTTTTTCAGTTTAAACAGAAATGGCAATTCTGAGATTAAATCCACTTCGAGCAAATCTCTTGTAATCTCAGTGGTCAGTGTTACATATATACAGATTTGTGACAATCTAGATTTATAGTTATTTCTAGTCCTTAATAGCCAACGTTATAGAAGCCCATAAGACACACAAATTAACATTGATTTTATATAATAACTTAACTGATCATTGAGTTTTCTTTACTTAAATGCAAACTTTATTCACAAACTTAGCAAATGTTGAAAAATTGATATTATGTAATAGGTCTTTTTTAAAATACAAAGAAGAAAGCATAAAAACATAGAACACATAGCACAATTAGGCTGTGGCCTGATACTTAATAAGGGACTCTACAGGGTCAGCAATGCATAACATGATGAGGCTGTGACCCTATACTCCACAAGGGACTCTACAGGGTCAGCAACATATAACATGATGATATCGTGGACCTATACTCCACACAGGACTCTACAGGGTCAGCAATGATAAGGCTGTGGCCCTATATTCCACAAATGACTTTGCATAGTCAGCAACATATAATGTGATGGGGCTGTGGCCCTATACTCCACAAGGGACTCTACAGGGTCAGCAACACATAATGATGAGGCTGTGGCCATAAGGAAATCTACTGGGTCAGCATCACAGAGTGTGGTGAGGTTATGTCCCTATACAATATGTTAGAATCTATAGGGTCAACTTCAATATGTGAAATATCCTGCCATTAATAGTGCAAATATTTCTTTGAATCCCTTCATTAGTTTTCTCAAAATTAGGGAAATTAGTGAACAATGTGATAGGCAGTGTTAACAAAATCCATATGGAGTCAGACATTGATATTATTTGGCACCATTCTTAGAGAAAAGAAATCCATATTGATAATAACACAGTTTATTATTACAGTTGTTCAGAGACATCAATAACAGAAATCAGATATTAAAGAATGCAGTAACATTCACTCAGCTAGGAAGTTTTGAGCAATCAATAGGATGAACAAATACATACCAACACACACACACACATTTGTACACGCACATATACAAAAGCAATATAAATACATAACAACACTCATAAAATTATTTTCATATCAAATTTGTGTAATTGTTTTTAAGAAACTCCAGTTGAAATACTTTTTAAAAAATAAATTTTTAATAAAAGTTACTTTTCTCTCTCTAATTCATAAAGTTGGTATTTTCCTTATAAATACTAAGTTTTTAATAATATTTTTTTTTTTTTGCTGACTGGCAATGTTGTTGTTTTTTGATAAGCTACATAAAATTTTGACCTTTCTATTCTGAAAAATGATTTTTTGTTTTCCTACAAGTTCTTCAACACTCTTTTATATCTAAACTCATGTTTCATAGGAGATTTAATAGAAATGAGTGTAACCCTGCTGTAAAAAATGACAGCAAAATATTGAGAGGATTATATATATATATATACATGTATATATATATATATATATATATATATATATATATTGTAATAAAGTTGTAGAACATGTAAGTTTTTTTACCTACTGTTCATGCATTTACTTTTATAAAGAGTGTTCGATACAAATGTAGAGCGTTATACTGTAATGGTTGTTACAATGTTTTATAAATTCATAGTATCACTACACAAAAAAAAAAAAATTTTTTTTCAACTTATCACCTGATGAGAAGCACGTAGCAGCTTCGAAATGCAAAAATTTTTGTGTAGTGATACTATGAATTTATAAACCATTGTAACAACCATTACAATATATACGCACACTTGCACAACAGCCCTTATTATAATAGAGAAGATATATATATATATATATTCTTCACTACTCGATGACATAATTATTACAAAAAACTGAAATAAGGCATTGTTAAAGAGCAAACACATGGCTAGAGCTTTCACAACTGGAAGTAAAATTTAATAACTGGTGTTAAAAAGAATGAACTGAGTTGACACTGCTTTGCTAATGTCTCTCTCTCAATGAGTGTCACAGGAGGAAAATATATATTGATTGTTTAATACTTAGTTTTTGGTCCTAATAGGGTTAGACCAGTACACATTTGTATTAAAAAAGTGTTCTATACAATTATATTGTAGAACTTTTGAATATTTTTCATTTTTAAATGAGTTATTTCACTCGTTATTTTAAACGAGTTATTTTAGCGAAATAACTCGTTTAAAAATGAAATATATATATATATTTTTTGTCATAATATTCTTATTATTGGTGTTTATAATAAAACATTTTTTCCTCCCTGAAACAAGACCTGTCACGTTTCGGCACTATATTCAGCACCTCTTCAGGTTTCTAAGAAAAAAAAAAATCCGGTATTAATTATAGGTTTATAAAACTTTCCAAAATAAGACATTGGGCAGAATTAGGGTTAAAGTATAAGTAGTTAGCAGAGTTGATTCCCTGATACCAGAGTGTGTCCCCTAAAAGGGGTAATTCAAGAGGTCTGGATTATTTTTGGCCTCTGATTCCACGTACATGTGGGACTTTTACTTTGAACTCAACCTTTTGCCGTATTCTGTTTGTGTGCACATTTATACATTTACTTATCTGCTTATCTTTGTTTAATGATTCATCCACTTATTTTTTTATTTATAATTATTTGAATTTTTTCATCAAAGAAAATCAAACTTACACAATAACAA
Source organism: Ascarosepion bandense (assembly GCA_037127315.1). Taxonomy (NCBI): domain Eukaryota; kingdom Metazoa; phylum Mollusca; class Cephalopoda; order Sepiida; family Sepiidae; genus Ascarosepion; species Ascarosepion bandense. The sequence goes on along the minus strand of JBBBDQ010001248.1, from coordinate 736,252 downwards.
GAAATAAGAACAAATTAATTCCAATAATTCCAAGGCTTCCCTCTGTCTGTTATACAAATATTTTCAGAGCAACTGTTCTGATCGGCTGTTTTACCATATGAATTTAAGCCTGCTACAAGATTGGATGTGCGTTATGGTGCAGTGGATATTGGCTTGAAACGAGAAATCGGAGAGCCAAGTTTGCATTTCAGTTGAATTCCTTGCGTTCACTTATGCACAAATAACGTTGGGAAACCTATTAATCCGTCATTTCTCTCCAGCTGTGGGTTTATTAGCAAGACAGATTAGGTTCTACAGCCTTGGTTGGCAACCAGTTTACTGCAGAAAATAATGGCAACCTACTGCGGGAAAATATTCTGCCCAGTCAGTCATGTCTCTTTCAAGACATGATTGCTCAAGCGTGTATCATGTATGTTACTTAACTGACTGACAAGATTGGTAAAGAGACGTCATCATTTTACAGTTGAACTAGCTAGATGCAACTGCCAATTCAACTTTTTTTTTTAAAATCATTTCATCCCAAGCAAGGACAGAAATGCCATTGGTGCACAGATGGTTACAGTGAGAGAATAAAAAATGTACAGGGGATGTTGAAGAAACTTTGCATTTAAACTTTTGGAGGTTGTAGCTATCAGGAAAGCATGTAAATGGAAGTGAGTTCCACGAACAGGAAGTGCAAGAAAAGAAACTGTTAGACTAGAAGAGACAATTACATTTCACTATTATGTCGGTAAAAGGGTAGGACCCATGATACTAATCTAGTAGCACAGGTAAATACACGTAGTCAGGGTACCAGGGTAAAGGGCTTGTCAAAGCAGTTTCCATGAAAATCCTTTTAGAAAAGACAGAGAGAAGCCATATTACATTAGTGCAAAAGTGACTGAAGGCAAGCTGCCAAGTCAGGATTGATTATATTGCAGATCCTCCTTGATATTTTGTTGAGAACCTCAAAATGAACAGCAGGAGCACCTTATCAGATAAAGTAACAGTTTTCAATGCATGGGCAAATGGTAGATTTATAAACATGCAAAATGGATTCTGACAAGAAAAATTTCCTGACCCTACACAGTGACCCAACATTCCTAGTAGTTTCTTTTTATTCCCTTCCTACCTGTAGAAATCCCTCCTGATTTCTTGCTTCACTGATAATTACAATCTCCAAAAATTTAAATACACTATCTCTTGTCTTCTTGAACCATGTTCCTTTTTTTTTTGTCCTTTTCTCAGTCCTCCCCATTCTCAGTCTTCTCATTTTCCTTCCCTTGATAGAATCCCCTGCAATCTAGTCGCATTGATGACTTGCCTGGAGAAAACGGATTAAAAAAAATTTCTTAAAATTTTAGCTCCTTTTGATTATTCAACCTTGTTGGCTAATAGCAATCATAGGGCTGGTGAATTTTTAAATTTCAAGTAATCACTTCTCTAAACAATTGGGTGCTGTGCACTAAGGGGTTAAAAGAGAAGTTAATTAAACCAAAGATGACATGAGATTTACTGCTTAAATCCAGAAGCAGGCTTCAAGCATTTGTTCTGTAGTGTGTGTGTGTGTGTGTGTGTGTGTACATACAAAGATTTGTACCCAAAGAAACAACAAATTGCTTTAAACAATATTGACGTCATTGTGTGAACCTGAGGAACTATTATGTCGCCAAGTATAAATGAATAACTCAACAACAGAATCAGAATATAAGTTGTATTCCGCGGAAAGACAGTTAGTATGTACAGAAGTGATTAGTAATATTTACAATAGAAAGATACAAGAGTCCAATCTGTTGTAAGACGTGTGTATACGTGATTACCTCAGGTACGCCACCGGAAGTGTGACTAACTCTTCAGTAACTCATTAGAGACTCTCAAGTGACTCTCTACGACTCCCTTGTAGAGAATCCACCATTGCTATATATAGCAATGGGAACGGTCCATTTGTAGTCAAATAGGAGTGGCGCCCCAACAGGAACCTTTCAGCCAACACTTTTCAAAGGTTTTTGTTGGTGTTATTATTAATAATAAAGCAGGAGACAGGAAAAACAACAAAAATTTATTTACAATATGGGGAAAAGAATGAGCTCGTTTAGAAGTAAATTTTAATCTAAATAATTAAAATGTAGGGGGGTGTAAAAATACAGCTCCATCAGATAAAATTAAAAAAATATAACACTCACAGACCCTCCAATAATAAAGTTTGTTTGTTTTTGAGGCTTAACGACCTATCAATCCTTATGGGATCATTTTAAGGTCATAACCAATGATTTTGGGTAAGGTTATTTTATTTTTACAGCATTTTTCTTTCACGATTCATTGGGATTTGTTTTTAAGAGCAGGGTCTCCAAGTCCTATCCTTGTTATTTAACCCATAACTGGAGGGAATGGATAGATTAATACCTTTCCCAAGGGTACCAGTGCTTAAGTGAATGCAGGGTATTTAACTGGAATTCAAACTCGGCTTACAAATTTCTCTTTCTGAGCTGATATCCACTGCACCACAACGCACATCCGTCACTATACGCTTACAGCACCTGGTATTCCCAAGCAGTCACCCATCTAAGTACTGACCAGGCTCAACGTTGCTTAACTTCGGTGATCGAGCGAGAACCGGTGTATTCAATGTGATAGGCCGTAAGCCAATAATTGTAAGAAGCAAATAAATTGCTCTTTCTGCCTGCACAGGTTTGGCTGGCAAATCTTAAGACAAATAGCTTCCAACACTCATAAATGATAAGCTGAATGAGCACAGTGCAGGACAGAAAACCATGTATACTCATACCAAGAAGCAGACTCCTGATTGTCGAGCAAAAACTGACCTATAGCTGATTCCAGAACCGCCTGAGTTGTCTTTATAGACTGTTGAGGGCTACCTGAACATATATTTGCAAGAATGTGCTGCGAAACTTGTGTCTCCAACCTAAGATTGGTTCATCCTATGTAAACCGAGTCACAGCAGCATTTGAATTGATAAACAATAGAATTTCTGCAAAAATAGGACAACCTATCTTTAGTAAAGGAAGGAAACACAGTTCTAGTTTGAAAAACAGCACGGAATTTCACTGAAAAGTACCCAGACGAAACACATACCGAAACCTTATCAGTTATAATTTGACACCTCCTACAAAGCCACAGCAATTTTAATATATCGTACAGCAACTAGGTCCAAAGACTACTGGCTCTTTATAACATCTGATTTTCCTAGCAATCACACATTTGACTACATTATTAGGGTAACAATTCACCTCAAAAATACCTTGCAGGTATACAAGTTCACTGTCCAAACATTCAGGGGAACAAATTTTAAGGGCACAGTGAACCAGAGTCTCAATCAAACCTATCTTGTGAGACTTTGGAATGAATGAGTTCCAACTGGTATATAAACCAGTAAAAGTGGGTTTACGAAAAACTGTAGTGATGAAAACCCCGTCCCTGCACTGAACTAAGACATCCAAAAATAAGAGAGACCTGTCCTTCTCTACTTCCATAGTAAATTAAAGGGAGGGATGTAGAGAATTTAATTGAGCCAAAAAATTATCAGTGTCACAAGCAACATCAAACATTGGGAAAGTATCATCGACATATCTCAAATACACTAAGGGCTTGTCAACTTTCTCAAACAGTAAGCACTCAAAATGACCTACAAAAATATTGGCAAGAACAGGACCCAAAGGGCTGCCCATCGCAATGCCATCAGTCTGAATGTACATTAATGAAACTTGTATAAAGTGGGCATGTTGCCCAAATGCACATACATGAGGATTCTTACTTCTTTGCAAAAGAACACCTTCTCTACACTTGGTGTCTTCTTTGTATTTCATTTAGAATTTTAGAATTTCCAACATTTATACATTTTTTTTTTTTTAATCATATCACCCCAAGCAAGACGGTAACGCCACTGATGCGCGGGGGGCTACGTAAGGGTAAAAGAATGGAAAAGAGAAAGTTCACACTCCACCCACGTCTATTGAACAGGTGCAGAGGCTCATCCCTTGTTCCTTGTTTAGGATGTGGTTTCCGGCTTTCTCTTTTCCAATCTTTTCACTTTTCCATATTTTTTTTTTTCAATTGGAGTAGATAGACTGAACTATGGCCCGGTTCACACTCCACCCATGTCTATTGAACAGGTGTAGAGGCTCATCCCTTGTTCCCTGTTTAGGATGTGGTTTCCAGCTTTCTCTTTTCCAATCTTTTCACTCTTACGTAGCCCCCTGCACACCAGTGACATTACTGCCTTGATATGATTAAAAAAAATAAAACAAAAAAACTTATATATATATATCTAAACTTATATAATAAATGGAACTTTGTGTGTGTGTGTTCATTACCTATAGACTCCGAAATGGCTGAATCGATTTTCTTGAAAATTTACACAGTTGTATTATAAGCGTCTGCGAGTGTTCTTAGCTAGGTTTTGTGTTGAGGTGACCCCAATAAATATCGAAAATCGATAATCAAAAAAATCAGGTTATAGAAGGAGTGGTCCGATTTTAATCAAATTTGGTACACTCATAGACAAAGACATAAGAAACGATATTCAGAAGTTTCAAGGTTGCAATTCTTACAATAGTGCAGAAAATCGATAATATATATATATATATATATATATATATAAAAGGCAAGATGTTTGTGTGTGTGTCCGTTTATCTGCCTGTATGTCTGTATTTTTTTAGTCCTTTTATTTTAGTTTTTGCTTTGGGTTTGGCTCTAAGTCGATATAATTGTAGTTCTTAGTCTCAGCCATGAGGGCTTATTTAGCCTTCAAAATTCAGTTTACGATGAAAAAAACTTATTTGATATCGATACCAGGAAATCAAAATTTGACTTACATCCACTCATTTTTCTTTTAGTCTACCATTTCGCCTCAACTGGAAACAACTATTGCTTTTTAGTCTTTCATGCCAACGTCCAAAGAGTCTGAACTACAGGACCATGGATTAGTTTTAAAGCTTTCATTACACCCAAGCAACACTGTGCTATACTGCTAATATATATATATACATATATGTAAAGTTTAGCACCCCTACAATTTCACTGTTTTCTCTCAGTATGACTGAGTTTTGTCTATATTTTTATCCCCTGCATCAATAAGATCATTTTTTTATGATGATGCTCTTATGAAGAATAAAATCTATTGCATAGAGTTTTTCCATTTTCTTATTCATCCTTCATTAATCTGATATATAAATTTTATATATATATATATAGCTCAGGTTGCTCAGAGTTTTAGTGGTTATGTTAAAATGGTAAGGTCAAGTGCTTGTTCAAAAATCTCCAGTAAGAAGTTGCTGTGACGTGTAAGTTAAAAAAATGCGAAGTAAATATTGGTTTTTGTTGTATTTGTAAAATGGCATTTATGCTTGCTCAGTTTTGCCAATATCTGGGAATGATGTATGTACGATTGGAAGAATAGGGGCAAGCATTACAAGAGCCTGTAATGTGATGTGATGACATTGTGATACAGAAAAAGTTGATATATTGTCTCTGCAATGTCGAAGAGATTGGCATCTTGTAGAAAATGCAACATTGTTATGGCATATGATAATGTAGAAGTTAAAAAATTTTTGTTGGAATACAACTAAGCATTTTGGAGAAATAAATGATCACAAAAAGCGACATTTTCCATTAATTTTTTGCTGCACCCTGTGTGTCGATAGAAATTTTTGTTTGCATACCCTAACCCTTGATCTACCTGTGACTTGATTTTGGTTGGGTTTGAACAAAGTGTTTTGGAAAAATGCATAGAAGTGCACAAAAAACCACCTGAAATTATGTTTGGCATTCATTTTTGACAATCCCTGTACATTGATTCAAAATGTTTTTGTGTACATCAACAGTCCAGACCTTGAATTACAAGTTGCTCGACTTTCATTGACTTCGGAGGAGAGGAGTTCGTAAATTCTAAGTGTTTTGGTGATTTCTGTTGTACCCTGTAAATTGATCTGAAAAGTTTTTGCATACATCAAAGGTTCATGTCATGACTGACAAGTGACTCAATTATGGTCGCAATCGGACCAAGGGTTTTGGAGGGGTTGGGTTTGTTAAAACAGAGACACACAAACACATACAGACAGGCATAACCATTTTTATCTATCTAATCTAATCTAATCTAAACTTATTTATAAATGGAACTTTATGTGTGTGTGTCCGTTACCTATAGACTCCGAAATGGCTGAACTGATTTTCTTGAAAATTTACACAGTTGTACTATAAGCATCTGCGAGTGTTCTTAGCTATGTTTTGTGTCGAGGTACCCTCGATAAATATCGAAAATTGATAATCAAAAACATCAGGTTATAGAAGGAGTGGTTCGATTTTAATCGAATTTGATACACTCATAGACAAAGACATAAGAAACGATATTCAGAAATTTCAAGGTTGCAGTTTTTACAATAGTGCAGAAAATTGATTATATATATATATATATATATATATATATATATAAAAGGCAAGATGTTTGTGTGTGTGTCCGTTTATCTGCCTGTATGTCTGTATTTTTTTAGTCCTTTTATTTTAGTTTTTGCTTTGGGTTTGGCTCTAAGTAGGTATAATTGTAGTTCTTAGTTTCAGCCATGATACCATTTACTTATTTTGCCTTCAAAATTCAGTTTACGATGAAAAAAAAACTTATTTGATATCGATACCAGGAAATCAAAATTTGACTTACATCCATTCATTTTTCTTTCAGTCTACGGTTTCTCTTTAACTAGAAACAACTATTGCTTTTTAGTCTTTCATGCCAACGTTCAAAGAGTCTGAGCTCCAGGACCATGGATTAGTTTTAAAGCTTTCATTACACCCAAGCAATGCCGAGCTATACTGCTAGTATATATATATATATATATATATATATATATATCTAGGTGAAGAGAACCAACAGTTTTAGAATTCTGAGTTCTCTGATATTTACTTTTTTTAAAAAAAGTGCTCAATACATCAGGCTATGTTAGCTCATTGCTGTGAAAATGATTTTCACAATAATGAGATAACATTTTCTGATGATGAGGTAAAAATCTCAAAACAGAAATTTCTCTGTCGCAATGTAAACTATATTAATTTTAAATAAAAACAAATTTTATTATATATATGTATGTATGTATATTACACATAAAAAATACTTACTCTTCAGATAATAAAGATCCTATCTTAAAAGAAAGCCCTATCTTTTGAAAGTTCTTGTAAAAGTAGATACTGTCACAGTAATTCTATTTTTTCTCCTACTTCATACCACAGATAAATTCTTGGTTTGTCACAAAAATGTTAGCATGCTTCTAGGTTGTCAGGGGGAGGGGAGGCTGCACATGTCAAACTTTACATCTGTTTAGAAGTTTCTTTTATTCCCTCTTCATTTGCATACTGTCAACCAATGCACATATACGATCAACAGACAAATACATATGAAAATGAAGCTTTCAACTGATCAAAAAACAGAAAAAATATAGCACATCAGATTAGAAAGTAATTCTCTTGCTATCATCATCCTGTTTCTTTGATAAGAACAAAAGATTCTTCTTTTATGTTCCATGTCCTTTCAGGATGTTTGCAATCATGGCTCTCCACAACTTCTTATTTTTTCTATCTGTCAGAAATATCTAAACTGTTACTTGTATACAACCATTTTGCAAATCAATATTCAAAAATGGCTTCAAGCAAATAAAGCTTGTAGGTCTTAGTGAGGACATCCTTTTCCAAATCTCATGAACTGAAACTACAGAATTATAAATAACTGTACTAAATAATGGAAACCATGTCACTAAGACTTTAAACAGCAGCAACAATGAAAGTGGATGTTTTTATTCTCTTATATGCTGTGTGCTTTCAGAATATACGCGATCATGGCCTTCAACATCTTCCTATCCCTTGTAGCTCTTCACTCCCTTTCTCTTGTTACTCTTTCTAAACCCTGCTCTGCCATCTACTTGCTCAAGCTCATCAAGCATGTCGTGTGTTGCTTTCCCATTTCTCTTTCCCTTTGTCCTGTGAGTATCAGATTCTCCGAGTCCTCCTTCCTCATTACATGTTTCAGAAACTTCAGCTGTCTTTTCCTGTAAATTTTCTTTTCGTTTCCATTCTTTTCAAAACCTCGTCGATGCTCACATTTAGTCCATGATATCGTCAGAATCCTTCTGTCGAACCACATTTCAGCTGCCTCAAGTCTTTCCTTCATCTTTGATGTGATTGTCCAGCATTTGCTGCCATATTGAAGGACAAACATCACATAACAATTCTGCACTCTTGTTTTTGTTTCCAATAAAATTCTCCTCTCTCTCAATACTCTACTCGGCTTTTGGAATGCATCCTTGGCTATGCCAATATGCCTTCAGATCTCAGTGCTGCAATTTTCATCTTCTGTTAGAATACTTCTAAGATATTTAAATTTCTGCACCGGTTTGATTCTAGTACCAGCAATCTATAATTGGCATTTTAGGGTCCTCTTTTTACAGACGACCATGCATTCAGTTCTTGAAGTTTACTGGTTCAATGCTTCTAAAACGAAGCTGTTATCAACTAACCACCATAGACAATCGCATCTACCTCCCATTAGCATGGGACAGGCTTGCCTCCCAGAGAGTAAAGCACTATGCCTCCTTGGCCTTACACTTTCGGCGGACCACAAATGGAATGACTATATCGAATCCATTGCCAAATCTGCAGCTATGAAAGTCGGCTCTCTGTGCAGGGCCCAGAAGTTTTTCCTGCCTGAATCTATCCTGCACATATACAAATCTACTATCCGCCCATGTATTGAATACTGCTGCCACATCTGATCGGGTGCCCCTGCTACTCTCCTTGGGCTTCTTGACAAAATACAAAGGAGAATCTGTAACGTGGTTGATACTGACTTGGCAGACCGGCTGCAACCACTCTCTCACCGGCGTGATGTGGCTTCCCTGTGCCTCTTCTACAAGTACTTCCATGGCTTCTGCTCCGATAAACTTAGATCATTGGCGCCGCCTAAGCATGAATTTACATGAGATACTAGATTAGCAACTAGGTCCCACCCTTTTACAGTTAAACAGATAAGATGTAACCGTAATTTCTACTCCAACAGCTTCTTTTCTCGCGCTTCCAGCCTGTGGAATTCCCTTCCACATGTCTGCTTTCCTGACAGCCACAATCTCCAGGTGTTTAAATGTATGGTCAATAGACACCTCCTATCACACTAACTTCCAATTATTCTCCCAACACTCTCATCTACCCAACCCTCATTCTCGGTATCCTTACCCCTTACCCGCCTATCACCCACCCTCTGACATTTCTTATATTTAACCATCCTTTCTCCACTCTATGTAGCCCCCTGCGCAGTAGTGGCAGTGACATGCCTTGCTCGGGGTGAAACACTTATAAAAAAAAAAATGTTAATGTTTTTGTATACATAAAGATTGGAATCTGTGAGAACTTTGTCTAATGTTTTTGGTGTTTTTTTCACAGGATACCAAGAGTAAGTTCAGACTCATTTGGACATTTTATAAATATTGCCTTTTATTATTGTTGGTTCAGTTTCTCTAAATATGGAATTGTCAAGCACCTCCCTGGACATGGGAGTAATAGAAAAATTAATGAGAGAAGTCTTCAAAGGTTGGTATAAACCATGGAAAGAACATTATGTAAAACAACCAAAGACCCCAAAGTTGACCTGGTACAATCTGAGGTAATTGTTTCATCATGTACCACAAAGGGTACACTAAACAAAGAACTTTATAGGAAAAAGGCAAGGAAAATTTAATTACTGAAGAAAATATATAAAAAGGACCAACTGGACTTTGCCAAAGAGTACAAATTACAACCCTTCTGGGAAAATGTTCTGTGGAAAGAGGAAAAAAAAAATAGAGCAATGCAGATCAACAATATGTTTATAGATAGCAAAATGAAGTTTGTAAGAAAAAGATGACCCTACCTACAATTAAACATGGTGAAAGATTCATAATCTTTTGAACTGGTACTGGAAGCTTTGACCATATCACAAGAATCATGAAATCTGAGGATTACCCAAGAATTTTTTAACAAAATATGTGACCTAATGTTAGAAAACTTGGTTTATGTTGAAGAATCTGAATTATTCAGTGAGATAATGATTCAAGGCACACATTCAAGTGCACAAAGGAATGGTTGAAAAGGAAGAAACAGACTGTTTTTAACTGGATAGCAATGAGTCCTGCTCTCAATCCCATTAAAAATGTATGGGGTCAGCTGAAATCAAAAGAAAAATGAGAGAAAATACTAACTGAGAAGCACAAGAAACTTATAAATGGCTACCAGAAAGATTTGAAAGGCTGTCATTTCTACCAAAGCGGGTACAACTAAATATTGAAGAGGGGTTCTTTATGTCATTTTTTTCTTTTTTTCTTTGAAATTATGACATGTAAGTTGAAAATGTATGTGTGCTGCGGTGCAACAAGTGTCAGTTCAAAATGAGGAATCAGAGAGCCAAGTTCAAATTCAAGCTGAATTCATGGCATTCAATTATGCATAAATACTCTTGGGAAAGACAGTAATCCATCTCTTTTTCTGTCAGTTACAGGTTGAATAGCTGGACAGATTGGGTTCTGTAGCTTTGGTTGGCAACCAGTCTACCACAGAAAGAAATGGCAACCTACTGTGGGGAAATCTTCTGCCTAGTCAATTACGGATTGAAAGAGACATGATCGCCCAAATGTGTACCATGTACAGCACTTGACTGACTGAAATTAAAAAAAATATTTTTCTGGTAAATTTACTTTGGACAACCGATTAAAAATTTTTGAAGATATAAAATTGGTTTTGGTTCTTTTTCACTTTATTTTTGAAAATATAGCAAAAAAAAAAAAAGGGTACCAATAAGGATGTACGTTGTGGTGCAGTGGATATCGGCTTGGAACGAGAAATTGGGGAGCCAAGTTCGAATTCCAGTTGAATTCATTGCATTCACTTACACGCAAATACTCTTGGAAAAGGTATTAATCCATCTCTTCCCTCCAGTTATGGGTTAAATAACAGGACAGATTGGGTTCTGTAACCTTCGCTGGCAACCAGTCTACCGCAGAAAACAATGGCAACCTACTGCGGGATAATCTTCTGCCCAGTCAGTCAGTCTTTCGAGACATGATCGCCCAAGTGTGTTTCACGTATGGCACTTAACTGACTGACTGACCAATAATGGTGACCGGGATTGTATATTACCTCTATACAGTAATAATTTCTATTCACTAAATACAACTGTTTAGTGACAGAAGTAGTACATTAAATTTTTATCCACCCCAATCCCATATTAGTTGCTATACTTGCATTCATATTTCATACACTGAATTAACAACTATTATGGTTGTGTGTAAGTCTATGTTAACTATGTCCTATAATAATTGTTATATATACATACAAATTTGATACACTTAATGTATCAACTATTATTGGATAGTGGTGTATCTGCTATGCCATACACTTATATAAAACTAGCAGTATAGCTCGGCATTACACAGTGTAATGAAAGCTTTAACACTAATCCATGGTCCTGGAGCTCAGACTCTTTGGACGTTGGCACAAAAGACTAAAAAGCAATAGTTGTTTCCAGTTAAAGTGAAACTGTAGACTGAAAGAAAAATGAATGGATGCAAGTCAAATTTTCATTTCCTGGTATCGATATCAAATAAGTTTTTTCGTCATAAACTGAATTTTGAAGGCTAAATAAGTCCTCTGAGTAAATGGTATCATGGCTGAAACTATGAACTACAATTATACCTACTTAGAGCCAGACCCAAAGCAAAAACTAAAAGAAAAGAGCTGAAAAAAATACAGACATACAGGCAGATAAACGACACACACACACAAACATCTTGCCTTTAATATATATATATATATATATATATATATATATATATATATATATATATATATATTATCGATTTTCTGCACTATTGTAAGAACTGCAACCTTGAAACTTCTGAATATCATTTCTTATGTCTTTGTCTATGAGTGTATCAAATTTGATTAAAATCGGACCACTACTTCTATAACCCGATTTTTTTGATTATCGATTTTCGATATTTATCACGGGTATTTCGACACAAAACCTAGCCAAGAACACTCACAGATGCTTATAGTACAACTGTGTAAATTTTCAAGAAAATTGGTTCAGCTGTTTTGGAGTCTATAGGTAACAGACACACACACACACACACACACACACACAGACAAAGTTCCATTTATAAATAAGTTTAGATTAGATTTAGATTTAGATAGATGTTTGTTTCTATATTGTAGGTAAATCATGTTGAGTAATGCTTAACAAATTTGTTTTCTAAACAAAGTGAGTTCAATTCTCACTGGGGGCTCTATTACTGTAAACTCACACCAGACTACATTAAGCTCAGTTAATGTCTATATCCTATATTCCTATTTTAAAAAAAATTTTTTTTTTAATCACATCACCCCAGGCAGGGCGGTAAGGCCACTGGTGTGCAGGGGGCTACGTAAGAGTGAATAGATTGGAAAAGAGAAAGCCGGAAACCACGTTCTAAACAGGGAATAAGCGATAAGCCTCTTCACCTGTTCAATAGACGTGGGTTGAGTGTGAACCGGGCAATAGGTTAGTCTATCTACTCCACTTGAAAAAAAAAAAAGGAAAAGGAGTGAAAAGATTGGAAAAGAGAAAGCCGGAAACCACGTCCTAAACAGGGAACAAGGGATGAGCCTCTACACCTGTTCAATAGACGTGGGTGGAGTGTGAACCGGGCAATAGGTTAGTCTATCTACTCCAATTGAAAAAAAAAAAAGGAAAAGGAGTGAAAAGATTGGAAAAGAGAAAGCCGGAAACCACGTCCTAAACAGGGAACAAGGGATGAGCCACTATACCTGTTCAATAGACGTGGGTGGAGTGTGAACCGGGCAATAGGTTAGTCTATCTACTCCAATTGAAAAAAAAAAAAGGAAAAGGAGTGAAAAGATTGGAAAAGAGAAAGCCGGAAACTACGTCCTAAACAGGGAACAAGGGATGAGCCTCTACACCTGTTCAATAGACGTGGGTGAAGTGTGAACCGGGCAATAGGTTAGTATCTACACCAATTGAAAAAAAAAAAGGAAAAGGAGTGAAAAGATTGGAAAAGAGAAAGCCGGAAGCCACGTCCTAAACAGGGAACAAGGGATGAGCCTCTACACCTGTTCAATAGACGTGGGTGGAGTGTGAACCGGGCAATAGGTTAGTCTATCTACTCCACTTGAAAAAAAAAAAGGAAAAGGAGTGAAAAGATTGGAAAAGAGAAAGCCGGAAGCCACGTCCTAAACAGGGAACAAGGGATGAGCCTCTACACCTGTTCAATAGACGTGGGTGGAGTGTGAACCGGGCAATAGGTTAGTCTATCTACTCCAATTGAAAAAAAAAAAAGGAAAAGGAGTGAAAAGATTGGAAAAGAGAAAGCCAGAAACCACGTCCTAAACAGGGAACAAGGGATGACCCTCTTCACCTGTTCAATAGACATGGGTGGACAAGAATTATTTTAAGAAAGTAACTGAGTCACTTATTCATTCTTAATTTCTATGACTTTCAAAATTTTCTTGTCCTAAAGGCAATCATTGTATCAGATTTCAGGCTGGTATAGAAGAAATGTCATCTAATAAAACTAATCAAATGACATTATATAAGGTCGATAAAACAGGCTGGTTAAATGTTCTATAATTTGCAATAAGGACTGCTTTCTTTTTCATCACAGATAACAACACTTCAGAAATTAACCCATTGATCCCATCATATTGGTTTACTTTGAGATTTTAATCACTGAAAAGAATTATACAGTCTAACACCAAAATTGAATATGAACAACTTTGTACTAGCCATTTGCTGTTTTTCTCTTCTGATTTGATCAGTTTTCAAAAACAATACCGTAATAATGAAATTCATTCGAAATCTTCAATGATAAATTATAGACAGGTCATCAGGGAATCAGTCAATTAAGTGCCATGCATGATACACACTTGGGTGATCATGTCTCAAAAGAAACATGACTGACTAGGCAGAAGATTTTTTTGAAGTAAGTTGATATTATTTTTTGTGGTAGACTGGTTGCCAACCAAGGCTATAGATTCCAAGGATATTTTCAAGTAAGCGAATGCAATGAAATCAACTGAATTTGAACTCGGTTACTTGATAGCATACATTGTTTGTTTTATAATTGTCTCTTATTACAGATAAGTGATTAGAACCCCCTTCCCCCAGGAGAGATGTTAAATATCACTTCATACCTCAAGTGGAACCATCACTAAAGATGCTAGAAAAATGATCAGTTTCTAGTACCACTCTAGGAAGTACCTGACTTCTACCATGCTCTAACTTTATAAGAGTCAGATTAGATGACAAATAGAGTATTGCAGCCATTTCTGGGCTGAAGCTGCCAAATCCTCACTTTCAAGGGTTGATAGAATTTAAAAGCATTCATTACTACCTTGTGGGTGATAAATTGTTTTCTACCACTTCCTCACTGACAAATTGTTATTAGCCTCTTGCTTGCTACACTATCATTATTTTCATGTCGCATATTTAGTTCATACCTTTATATTATAGTCAATGTGGATGTGTTGATCCTGTGTATGTGCCATGATGGTGCTATTTTTAAGTTTATATTTAAGGCACCAAACTAGCCAAATACATATGGAAATTAAAAGAATGGCGAAAACCCTCATGTGATGTGGAAAATATTTAAAAAAAAAACAAATTCTGCAATGGTGGTGATATCTACAGATTGTACCAAGAACAAAAGTTAGCTATAGTATTATTTCCACAACAACAAAAGCTACTAAATGAAAGGTCTGAAATAATGTCTGGTTGTAGACACATTAGAAATTTTTTTTAGACTGTACAAACCTTAATGAAATAAATTACAATAACAAAACACTCCCTTATTTTGAACTTCCAGTAATGAACTAATAAAAGTATGAAGTAATCAGTCAATACAAATCACCTGAGGAAATGGAAAAGGTTGGAACCATGGTAATGTAACTGGCTGATCTTCCCTACCTAATGACCAAAATGCTCTACCTGTTAAACTTCATTTTCCTTCAAACATGTTATCTTTAATTTATGTCACCAGTCTTTTGTGATGCCTGAAATCGATTTAAGTACTTGCTTTCAAGATATAAACCTTTTCTATCTTCTCTTGTTCCCATGGCTGCTGTTGGCTTTGGAAACTAATATTTACATAGGAGACTTAATTTTAGACTTCTTATTTTATAAATTCAAACTGGTTCAAATTCTTATAGTTTTATTTTTTCATTGTACATCTGCATGGGAGACCACAGAAGTCAGAATAATCCATTTCACTTTTAATGGTAGTCACATCTTTCAACAAGACCTGACATGCCAAGCACATTCGATTTGTATTGGTCTAAATTAAATCTGACCTATAACAGTTTAATATATATATATATATATATATATATATATATATATATAGCCTTTGAGATTTGAAAAAGAAATCACTTGACTGGCGGTCAAGAGCAAGAAAAAGATTTACTCAACCCAAAATCATTTTATTCACCCACTCCATTTTCTTAATAGTCGCCTTACGCCTTAAGCAAACATAGCATGAATCACTGACGGAAAACAAAAAATGAAATTTTAATTAAAATTTCAAATGTGTTAGAAAGGATTTTTAAAAATTTAAAAAAAAATGATAACAACAAAATCTGATCTTTCCTCTTAATAATAGCAGAAACATTTTGATGATAAAACTTTGTTTTTATTAAGTTTGAGTCCTTTTGACATCATGATATGATGTTTTTTGGGGTTTTTTTTACAATTGAGTGGAGGTACCTAAATTCATAGTTTCTTTCTTCTGTTTGATTACAACCTCCATTTCATAGATAATAAAAAATAACAAATCTGATTTTCTCAATGAGTTTCTCTAAAAAAATTACTTGTATAATTTGTTTTTTGGTGTGTGGTTGAAAGAAGTATGCATATTTTTTTTTCTTTCAAATATTCATTTTTACTTTTCGTAAGTGGGGAGGAAATATAGATGTTGAGTCAAGGATAATATTTTTCCCAATGAGTTTCTAAAAATCTGTGAGAGTATTTAATCTGGGTGACAGAGACATTTTGGCTCCACTATGGAAGTGTTAATTAAATGAGCATTTACACTGATTAGGACGATAAAAGTGAGACAGGAGCTTGTCAATCTAAATTCCCTTGTCAGATCTTACTTTGTTGATTGTGGGATGTCACTGTCTTTTGTTTACCCACACATTTTGACGTAAATCAGGTGCCATGCATAAGATGAAAGAGTTCAGTAATGTAATTATAGGTCATTCTAAGTAACTTGTGAATCCTCAATGGCATCTGACTTCAGTCACTTTCTCCCCAACCTGGTTTTACTGTTTTTTCTACAAATATTTTCATGGCAACTGCTCTGATGAGCTTTTTTTCTGGTGAATTTAAGAATGCTTCTAGATTGGTATCAAGGTCTCACCTTTTTACCATTGAAACAGTTAAATTGTAACCACCTCTTCTACTATAATAGTTTCTTTTCTTGCACTTCTTGCTTATGGTACTTCCTTCTATTTACTTGCTTCCATGATAGCTACAATCTCCAAAAATTTAAATGCAACATCAGTTGCCATCTTCTAACTTTTTAAATTCTATCCATCTTTTATCCTTTCTTTGACACCCACTGTACCCAGCTCTTTTCCTCACTGTAACTCCCTGCACACTAGTGGCGTCTCACTTTGCTTGGGGTGAAATGATGAAAAAAAAAAAATTGCCCTGCAAAAATAGAAAGGTTTTTAATCTCCTTGCTTCACCATTTTTATTTCAATGCCTCCTTTAATTGGCACAGCAAATTAGAATGGGAGGCAGTCAAATCTTAAGATCAACATATTTCATCTGATGTTGATGATAAAGTTGCTATAAAGATTTTGATAAAAGTTAACAAGAAACATTTATGGACTGAATGAAAAAAAGAACAATTGAGTAAAAATCTATGGCATTAAATGATGGCGACATTGAAAAAGAAATTTGTAATTTGAAAGTGAAATAAATTTACTTTAAGGTTCATTATTGCATCTCGTCTAAAACAATATTTTATAAGATTAGAGAAAAATTACTCTGATTATTCTTACTTATAAATTAACTCTTCATTTTGAAAATAAATAAATTAACTTCATTTTGATACTAGTTTCACTAGAATCAGTCAGCTAAGTGCTACACACGCTTGGGTGATCATGTCTCTTTCAATCCTGACTAGGCAGAAGATATTCCTGCAGTAGGTTGTCATTTCTTTCGGCAATAGACTAGCTTCCAACTAAGGCTATAGAACCCAATCTGTCCTGCTATTCAATTCTTTTATCCCAGATCAGTCAGTTAAGTGCTATGGATGATACATGCTTGGGATGATCATGTCTCTTTTGATTCATAACTGACTAGGCAAGAGATTTTTCTGCAGTAGGTTACCATTTCTTTCTACAGTAGACTGGTTGCCAGCCAAGGCTACAGAACCCACTCTGTCCTGCTATTTAACTCATAGCTGGAGGGAGAAGAGATAGATTAATAACTTTTAAGTTATTCTTACGTAAGTGAATGAAATGAATCCAACTGGAATTCGAACTTGGCTCTTCGATTTCTCATTCCGAACCAATATTCACTGCACCACCCATGCACATAAATTAGGATATCTGGTCTAAAACTTTATAGTATTGGAGACTTTACTTATCAATCAGTCAGTTAAGTGCCATACGTGAAACATGCTTGGGCGATCATGTCTCGAAAGAGACATGACTGACTGGGCAGAAGATTATCCCACAGTAGGTTGCCATTACTTTCTGCGGTAGACTGGTTGCCAGCCAAGGCTATATAACCCAATCTGTCCTGTTATTTAACCCATAACTGGGTGGAAGAGACGGATTAATACCTTTCCCAAGGGTATTTGCGCATAAGTGAATGCAATGAATTCAACTGGAATTCGAACTCGGCTCCACGATTTTGATATCCACTGCTCCACAACGCACCTCATTATAAATCAACCATCATAATTTTGAAGAGAAGTAAGATTGCTTTATTTTGATTTGTTTTCTAGAACTCATCAACCCTTTGTGGCCTATTTCAAGCCTGAAAACATTTTCGGATTGTGTTATACCCTAAGTGATATTTGCCCACACATGTATAAATGTCAGAATGGAATGTGGGACAAAGGGAGACAGAAAAAGCCATATTTAGCAGTTGTCTGAGAAAATACAAGAGTAATCTGCAGCTGGACTTACTCTAAGAGTGGCTGATCGGAACTAAGTAATAGCCTCATTACAACAGTGGCAATGAGATGAGATTATGGAAATTAGAAGAAACAAATGAATTCAAAATGTTGAATGGTAAAGAAAAGTTATTTTTCATATGTGACGGATGTTTAATGTGTGGAGAATGAGTAGTAATTCCAGAAACTTTACAAAAACAAATACTGAAACAGTTCCACAGCAGATACTCGAGGATATCTTATATGAAAGCATAAATGTGAAGTTATGTATACTGGAAGGGCATAGATCAGGATTTCAAAGATCTAGTGAAGTCTTGCCAAGGATGCATGTTAAAAGCTAAAATCATCATCAATAAAAATTCGACCTTGGCCAAAAACAAAAGCCCATGGCTCAGGTTACATATGGATTATGCAAAACCAATGGATGGCTGGTACTATTTAGTAACAGTAGATAGTTTTTCTAAATGCCCAGAGGAGGTAAGATGTAGCAGAGCAATAATCAGGGGTACCATTAAAATATTATGAGAACTGTTTGCCAGTTTGTGAATTCTGGACACAATAGTAATAGATAATTGTACACCATCTACAGAAGTTGAATTCAAGGAATTTTGCAGAGAACAGACCGTTGAACATGTAACAATGCCACCATACAATCCAAGATCAAAGAAATTCACAGAAAAATTTGTAGATACTTTTCAAAAAACCTTGAAAAAAATCAGTGGGTGGAGATGAGATGGAAGAGTCACTTTAACAATTTTTGTCTGCCTCTGGGCAAACTCCAAACCTAATCACACTTGATGGTACTTTGCCAGCAGAACAAATGTTTAATTGAAAAATAGCATCAACATTTGATAAACTGTTGCTGATGAGTACACTGATAAGTAAAATTACAATATTTTTTCAAAAAGGCAAACCAGTATTATTCTGGGTTTACCAAGTCAGCCTGTTAAGTGCCATATGTGATACACGCTTGGAGGATCATGTCTCAAAAGAGACACGACTGACTGGGCAGAAGATTTTCCTGCAGTAGGTTGCCATTACTTTCTGTGGTAGACTGGTTGCCAACCAAGGCTATAAAAGTCAATCTGTTCTGCTATTTGACTCAGCTGGAGGGAAGAGAAAGATTAATATCTTTCCCAAGGGTATTTGCACTTACGTGAATGCAACAAATATCCCTGGAATTTGAACTCGGCTCTCTGATTTCTCATTCCAAGTTGATGCAGGTAGGTAAAAAAAAAATGGGAACTGGGAAGGGTCTAGAAATGTTGTAGCAAAGTGGTGTATTTAATTTGGGGAAAAAAAATGGCCTACGTAAATCAGTTAAAACCCAGGAAATATAATGAAAGGAGTTAGAAATAATTATTGGAGAGATTTTTTTTTTAACCATATCACCCCGAGCAAGGCGGTAACGCCACTGATGTGCCGGGGGCTACGTAAGAGTGAAAAGATTGGAAAAGAGAAAGCTGGAAACCACATCTTAAACAGGGAACAAGAGATGAGCCTCTACACCTGTTCAATAGACGTGGGTGGAGTGTGAACCGGGCCATAGTTCAGTCTATCTACTCCAATTGAAAAAAAAAAATATGGAAAAGTGAAAAGATTGGAAAAGAGAAAGCCGGAAACCACATCCTAAACAGGGAACAAGGGATGAGCCTCTACACCTGTTCAATAGACGTGGGTGGAGTGTGAACCGGGTGATAGTCTAAACTATCTACTCCAATTGAAGAAGAAGAAGAAAGAAG
Source organism: Ascarosepion bandense (assembly GCA_037127315.1). Lineage (NCBI taxonomy): Eukaryota > Metazoa > Mollusca > Cephalopoda > Sepiida > Sepiidae > Ascarosepion > Ascarosepion bandense. The sequence goes on along the minus strand of JBBBDQ010001248.1, from coordinate 716,322 downwards.
AAAAAAAAGGTAAGGGTGGTGAGTTAACTAAGTTTTAACTTAGTTAAAGTCCGGTCAAAGAAATTTCTTTGAAAAAAGGTAAAGAACACCCGTTCAAATAACCATGAAACTATGTTAAAATTAGCCACAAAAAATAAAACAAAATAAAATCAAAGCAAAATTATAACTTACTTTTAAGAATATTTCAAAGCTGATCCTAAATGATATAATTCTTTCCTGATACTCACTCCAGTTCTTAAGAACAACAGATATTTCGAGGAGGAGCTGTTATACCTCGTACACTGAGATAAACACAGCCGCATATGTATAAATGTGAGAATAGAACATGGAACAAAGGAAGACAGGAAAAGCCATATTTAACAGTTGTCTGAGAAAACACAGTAGTAATATGCTGCTGGACTTACTCTAAGAGTGATTGAATTAAACTAAGTAATAGACACATTACAACAGATGGTAGGAAGTTTTTTTTTTGAGATAATAATGGTTTAGTGATACAAATCTTACTAATTAACCCATAGCTTGGGGGAAACGGTGGATTCATACCTTTCTGAAGGTTATTTACATTAAGTGAATATAACAAACTCAACGACAATTAAAACTTGGTTCTTTAATTAATAATTCCAAGCCGTTATAAATTTATGTATAAGTTTTTTTCACATAATTGCCATGATTCAAATAACATGATCCAATAATTAAATTAATATAATTTCATCAATAACACTGTTTGATTTACTACTAACTTCAATCCGTCTTAATGAAACACCCTATATATATAGAAGTCAGTCATTTAAGTGCCATACGTGAAACATGCTTGGGTGATCATATCTCGAAAGAGACATGACTGACTGGGCAAAAGATTATCTCGCAGTAGGTTGCCATTGCTTTCTGTGGTAGACTGGTTGCCAGCCAAGGCTATAGAACCCAATCTGTCCTGTTATTTAACTCATAACTGGAAGGAAGAGGCGGATTAATACCTTTCCCACGGGTATTTGTGCGTAAGTGAATGCAATGAATTCAACTGGAATTCGAACTCGGCTCCTCTGTTTCTCGTTCCGAGCCGATATCCACTGCACCACAACAAAATTGCTGAAAACACATCTAAGCTTACAGTGATTCCTAAATGGTCCCCCATCTAAGTATGGATCAGGCTTAATATTGCTTAACTTTGGTGATCATACAAGAACTAGTGTATCAGCAAAATATGGCCATAAGCTTGCTTTATTTTTATACCAGTGTTGATATTCTATTTGGTTCAAAATGTGTTTTGTAGGATTGATAGGTTATTTATCAATCAGCCTTTTTTAAAGAGAAATAAACACACTTGATTCTGATGCTGGCTTTATTATTCTATCGGGTCTAAAACCTGTTTTATAGGATACCTTACTTATCAATCATTTTTTCATGTAAATCTGAAACTATCACTGCCATGTATTGCTCTTGTTTTGGTATCCACCAGAATTTTAAAATGTAATTTTTCTTTCTTTTTATTAACAATATCAAATCCCATTTTGTTTCTTATTTTGGTCAGAACATTAAGAAACACATGTCACAGACAATAAAGACATGATATATATATATATATATATATATATATATATATATATATATTTTAATCATTTCACTCAAAGCAAGGCATTCTAATGCCACTGTTGTGCAGGGGGTTACATAGGGGAAAGTGATGAGAAAGGGATTAGTTATAGGAAATGTCAGGAGGGTAATAGACTGATGAGAATACCGAGAATGGGGGTGGAGTAGATGGAAAAAAGAGCTTATATATATATATATATATATATATATATATATATATATATATATATATATATATAAAGCAAGTTCCAGTAAACATGTCAAGTGGTACAGCATTGTCTTTGTGATCACAGAATTTAAGTTTTTATGTCAGAAATCAGTGCATTTGTATAGCTTTACTGTATGATAAAAATCATAAATGAATTACTTAAAGGAAGTCTTAATTATAGATTAAATGGCTCACTTCCTTGTACTAAGTGGCTGAAGAGAATGTTGGCATGGTAGCAATCTTTTTATTTGTTTTTATCTAAGTAAAAGTCAATAAAAAGCTTTGGTATATTCTTGATTATAGATGGTTGCCTAAACAATGTTGATTATTGCATATTTCCAATTATCAAGTATAAAAACAAACAAATATGGAGAAATCAGTATAAACTTGGATAATTGATCAGATGATATGGAAATAGAAAGAATAAGATGTCAGCAGTTTTGATAATGGAGAACAAAAATAGTTTTATTAAGGAGACGGGGGGGGGGGGATACTGTATTGGGAAGGTGAAGAAGTGAGGCAAGGGGATCTGGGATTCAAGAAAATCCAAATGCTTTCTACAGAACATCTGAAAAATAAACGAGAAACAGTGTGTAATGGGCTAATATTATCACTGACACTGACAGACCTTGTTCATGTGACACTATAAAAATACATGACTAATTTCAGGATATGAATATATATATATATATATATATATATATATATATATATATATATATATATAGTCATCTGCAGACAGATCTGTTTTACTGTATCACAGCTCATCAGTATGTTTAGACATTCTATTGCTTCTAGCCAGGATTGAAACCCGACCAAATTGATATCAGTCAGTGATTCTACCTTTGAGCTATGGGTGCTCAGTAGAAGAAGGTGGACTTTAGCATGTTATATGAAAGCACAAAGCATGTCTGCAACATCATAATGGTGTCCTCACAAAACCTCCAAGTTGGCATGAACATGTTCAATTGAAGTGACAGACTCTTTCTGATTATTAACACTATCTATACTCCAATATTGAGCACTTTAGGATAAAAAAAACCTGCTTGCTAAAAAACATTTTATCAGTAAAAACATTAAAATAAAATCAACAACCTTGGTGCTAAACATTATCACAATTCAGAGCATTTGTTAAACCACCCAACAAAAATCAAAATGTCACATTTTGGCAGTCACATTTCAGATATAGGTATTTTGTAAACATTTTGGTATCAGACATTTTGGCTACAGAACTCTTGGTGGTGGGCATTTCCACTATCAAATTTTTGAAATCAGACATTTTGGCAAAAGACATTTTGGAGCCAGACATATTGGTGCTAGGTATTTTAGTTATAAAAAAACTTTTGTTGTCACACATTTTGACCATAGACATTTTAATGCTAGACATTATGGATACCAAACATATTGCCCATACATATTTTAGTACAACATATTTTGACCATTAACATTTTGGTGTGATATATTATGGTTACAGAACTTTTTTGTGCCAGAAATTTTGATCATAGATATTTTGGCATCATACATAATATTGCCTATAAGCATTTAGGTACCAAATATTTTACCTATAGAACTTTTTGTGACATACATTTTGACCAAAACCATTTCAGTTATAAAAACTTTAGTGCTGTGCATTTCGGCTAATTGGTGCCAACATTTTCACCATAAATATTTTGGTTAAAGACATTTTTGGTGCTGGGCATTTTAGAAAAATCCTTGAAAATAAGCATGCAAGGTAATGAAGTCACATTTTCACCCGATTTATTATTAAAATATTATAATTAAAAATTTCTTGATTAAATGCATATTTTTGTTTTTTAATCAGTCAGTTAAGTGCTATATGTAATACATGCTTAGGAGATCATGTCTCGAAAGGGACATGACTGACCAGGCAGAAAATTTTCCCACAATAGGTTGCCATTACTTTCTGAGGTAGACTGGTTGCCAACCAAGGCTACAGAATACAATCTGTCTTACTACTGAACCCATAGCTGGAGGGAGAAGAGATGGATTAGTAACTTTCCCAAGGTTATTTCCACGTAAGTGAATGAAATGAATTCAACTGGAATTTGAACTTGGCTCTCTGATTTCTCATTCCCAGTTGACATTCACTGCAACACAATGAACATCCTATTTGTTTTTAATAGAACGCATTGATTTAAATCAAAGTTTGAATATTAGTAAAATAAAATAATTAATATAATGATTTATTTGAACAGAGATATTTTTGGTATTTAAGTTAAAATTTTGAACATTAAAGTTTATTTTAAATGAGAACAAGGATAAAACTCCTTTAGTGACGATGACCTTTTAAGGAGAACGAGTCATATTTTTTTACTAGGCTTTTTACTTCTACTAGAAGAACATTTCTAAAAACTGCTTAGGGATAATTACCTTTAGGGCCAAAATATTATACACCAAAAGGTGTGCACTAGAATGGTTTAAAACAGAATATATTGAACTAGAATATTTGGACTCAAACGACCTGTCTCAAAATTTATTTATTTATTTTTTATAATTGTTTAACTCCAAACAAGGCAGTACTGCCACTGGTGCACAGGGGCCCACAAGAGAGGAGAGCAAAAAGAAAGAGGAACAAGTTATAGAGAGTATTAGAGAGTGGCTAAGAGAAGAGATTACTAGTATGAAGGGGGTTATGTGAGAGTAGGACGAAAAGGAAGAACAACAAAATACGGAGGGTGTTGGAAAAGGATAAGAGAAAGAACGGAATCAAAGAGATAAGAGGTGGCAATTGAAGCTGCACTTAAACTCCTGGAGATTGTAGCTATCAGAGAAGCAAGTATACAGAAGGGAGTTCTACAGGCAGGAAGTGCAAGAAAAGAAACTGAAGAGTAGAAGTGTCAGCTACATTGGACTGTTTTGACTATAAAAGAGTGAGACCTAGTTGCCAATCTAGTAGCTCAAGTGAGTTCATGTAGAGGGGGCATCAGGGAGATAAGCTCTTCATAGCAGAAGCAGTGAAAATATTTGTAGAAAAGAAAGAGGAAAGCCACATTCTGTAGGTGAGAAAGTGGCTGGATTATTAATGAAGTGCATATTTGATATTTTACAAAATATTTCATTAAATGATAGGGTGAAAAAAATGGGTAGACATGAAATGTGTATTTGATATTTTACAAAATATTTCATTAAATGATAGGGTGAAAAAAAATGGGTAGACATGAAATGTGTATTTGATATTTTACAAAATATTTCATTAAATGATAGGGTGAAAAAAAATGGGTAGACATGAAATGTGTATTTGATATTTTACAAAATATTTCATTAAATGATAGGGTGAAAAAAATGGGTAGATATGAAATGTGTATTTGATATTTTACAAAATATTTCATTAAATGAAAAATGGGTAGACATGAAATGTGTATTTGATATTTTACAAAATATTTCATTAAATGATAGGGTTAAAAAAATGGGTAGATATGAAATGTGTATTTGATATTTTACAAAATATTTCATTAAATGATAGGGTGAAAAAAAATGGGTAGACATGAAATGTGTATTTGATATTTTACAAAATATTTCATTAAATGATAGGGTGAAAAAAAATGGGTAGACATGAAATGTGTATTTGATATTTTACAAAATATTTCATTAAATGATAGGGTGAAAAAAAATGGGTAGACATGAAATGTGTATTTGATATTTTACAAAATATTTCATTAAATGATAGGGTGAAAAAAAATGGGTAGACATGAAATGTGTATTTGATATTTTACAAAATATTTCATTAAATGATAGGGTGAAAAAATGGGTAGATATGAAATGTGTATTTGATATTTTACAAAATATTTCATTAAATGATAGGGTGAAAAAAAATGGGTAGACATGAAATGTTTATTTGATATTTTACAAAATATTTCATTAAATGATAGGGTGAAAAAAATGGGTAGATATGAAATGTGTATTTGATATTTTACAAAATATTTCATTAAATGATAGGGTGAAAAAAAAATGGGTAGATATGAAATGTGTATTTGATATTTTACAAAATATTTCATTAAATGATAGGGTGAAAAAAAAATGGGTAGACATGAAATGTGTATTTGATATTTTAAAAAATATTTTATTAAACGATGGAGTGAAAAAAAATGGGTAGATATGAAATGTGTATTTGAAATTTTACAAAATATTTCATTAAATGATAGGGTGAAAAAAATGGGTAGACATGAAATGTGTATTTGATATATTTAAAAAATATTTTATTAAACGATGGAGTGAAAAAAATGGGTAGATGTGAAGTGCATATTTGGTATTTTACAAAATATATGTCATTAAATGATATGGTAGAAAAATGGGGAGACAGGAAGTGAATCTTTGTTACTTTACAAAATATTTCATTAAATGATAGGGTGAAAAAAATTGCATCTCAAGTATATAAAAAAACGTTTCTCCCATAAATAGCTTGTTTCTCAGGTAAATTTAATCAAATAAAATTTATTTTTTATTTTTATTTATTACTCTTTATAATTACGAGAAGAGAAATAAAAACTTGAAAACTTTCATTTGTAA